>JAGFNQ010002563.1:240860-316425 GCA_024364735.1 Boesenbergia rotunda | reverse complement strand
CTCTTGCACCTGAATCGCCTTAGGCCACCAGAGAAAATTTTTGCAAAGTTTAAGTGTGGGGGAGTTCCAAATCTCCCAGCCACCCAGACTCCTCCACTACCAAGATGGAGGCTTCTTCTGGATCGACTCCGTCCACCAGAAATAAAGGGGAGATTTTTCTTTCTTGCATTTTCTTTTATCGCATTTTTCACTTTTATGTTTTTTAGAGTAAATTGAATAAATAGACGTTGTAAATACCATGTTTTTCCTTTTAGCACTTTTTCTTGCATGAGTGGAAATAAATGTATCCCTTTAGGTTTTCTCCATAGCATTTTAGAGTCTTTTGAAAATAAATTAAATTGGTTGTCAAAACTTAGGGTCTAGGCTCATGGATGAAATCTTGGATATTTGAGTACTACTTGGCTTTTAGATTCTTGATTGAGGAGTTGAGATGAATTGTTTTTACCTAGTGAGAATTAGCCTATTATTTGTGACACACATGTTATTAAACTCTAGAACTTGCTTAGGTTCTTTCAAAATCATATTTCAATGATTGGATCACATCTATAGAGGCTAATCCATTTGTTTTCCTTTCCACATCAATTTTTAGCAATAACCATGTTCATTCCATTTTTTCTTTACTTATTTCCTACTCTTATCCTCACTTTTCTTTGGACTTGTTGCTTGAGATGTTCTTAGTGTTATTTTGCCCGAGACGGACAAAGATTTAAGTGTGGGGGAGTGATTAGTGTTTTGGAAAGATTTGGTATCAAAGAAGCAATTTATGTCGGGAAAAAAAAAAAAATCATGTGCCAAGTGAGTGATGTTTGGTGCCATGAATGAGCAAAAGGATGGAAGCAATTGAGGCATATAGATTCTTGAATATAATTTGAAGATCCAAGCAATTACATGTGCCAAGCTAAATTGGGTGGATGAAGAAGAATTTGTGTGCCAAAGTCTGAGTGGCACGCAACCATTCAATTGAAAGCCATATTCCGGAAGAAGTCAAGCAAAAAGTTGAAGATCTAAGCAAGATTGTGCCATTGTGAATTCAGCTGAAAAGAGAAAAAAAAACAGAAAAAAAAAATCTGAAAACACATCTTGCTACCAAGGTTGTGCCCATTGAAGGAATAGATTCTTTAGATAGCTGTTTTTGGTCGGAATGCTGTGGAACTAGCAGCTGCTCTTTGCTGTAGAAATCAAACACATCTTGCTAAATGATTTGTGAACTGGACAGATCCGAAAAATAAGCTGGAAAAAAATCTGAAACGCAAGGCAGCAAATCTGTGCAGAAATTCAAGTGCAGTAATTTGTTTACCATATCAAAGTATTTCCATACAAGCTGTAAAGCAGATTCTCTAGAAGTCCTTTGCTGTAGAAATCAGAACACTTTGTCATAGACGGAGTTGAAGCTGGTGGAGAGCAGAGAAATGGAGATCTTGAGCTGGAATTTCAGCAGAAAAAAAAACAGAAAGTGCAGTGATTTGGCTGGAAATCAAACTGTTTGATCAGAAATTGTGTTTGTAAAGCTGAATTGTAGCTCACTGATCAGAAAAGGAAGCTGATTTGCAACTAATCTGAATTGGATTGAAATCGTGCAGATCAGGAATGAATAAAACAGTGAGGAAGCAAACAATCAGCTAAGAACAAAGAAGAAGAAAATTTGCAATGAGTGCTTGGAGCTGCCACTTCTTGTGCCAAAACAGTGCTGATCAGTCCACTTGAAGCGCACCTTACAAGAAAGAAAGAAAGCAGCAATTTCAGCAGCTGACCAAAAAAAGAAAAAAAAAACAGTTTGAAAAACAAGAAAAACACAAAGAACCAAGTGGCACACCATTGAACTTTGGCACTATTAAATCATGGAAGTTTCTCTCATCCAAATTGAAGATTTGTTCCACCATCATTCTGAATTCACTAGAGAGAAAGAAAAAGAAAACAAAATCAGAAAGAGAAGCAAAGTAACAAGATTGGCACACAATTGAAAAAAACTTGGCACAAGGAAGTCAAAGAGAGGTTTTTCATCCAAATCAAAGGAATTTATTCAAATGTGACTTCACCACACTTTGTTATTCACTAGAGGACTGAAAGGAGGGGCAAAACACATTGGAAACATTTTTTAGCAACTAAGTCTCCCACTTAATCAATTTTTCCAATTTCTTAGTTTTTACTCCATTTCTTACCATTTTCCATGTTTTCATTTGTTTTTGTAGATGTTGATCCTATTCATGATTAATGGTGGAGATTAGATAATAAGCAAGCCTATGGTAGTGCAAAAAAACATGTGTGTAAGAGTGAGCTCCACTTCCATCACCAAGTTAGAACTTAAGAGAGAGCTACTAAAACTTCCCTTGAAAGGCTAGTGATTTAAATTCATCTCAATGACTCATGATGGATGAAAAGGCTAAGTTGTTGATTTAAGGACAAGATACTAATCCATAGAGCTTAGATTTATGAGAATTGACAACCTTAGGTAATTTCTTTTCATTTGCTTCTAATTATGCTTAAGAAAGCCTAAGGGATACATATTTAGTTGTTTCGCGAGACGCTCAAGGATAAGTGTGGGGGAGTTGATAAGCACCATTTTGTTGATTATTTTAGATGCTAAAATCCATGTTTGATCCATGTTTTTATTGTTTAATTCTGATTTTACCCTAGGTTTTGGAACTTTATCTTATTTTGGACTTAATTGCAAAATTACATTAAAATGGATTAATTGGCCACTAAATTTTGGATCTATTTTTGTAGGCACCAAAGGTTCAAGGACTTAGGGCATACTGGGTCAAACCTGAGTCGGATGTGAACCGGATCGAATTATCAAGCCTACGATTAATCCGGGCCGTCCGATTCAAGAGCGGCTAGATCTGAGCCATCCGGGACGATCTGAAGCAATCCGAGCTAGGGTTAGGGTTGATCAAGCTCTATGATCAAGATCTGAAGGTTTCATTCCAATCAGAGCTCAATCAACCGTTGGATCAAGCAAGGAGGGCTCTAGAGCGTCCATTCACAGATAGAGTTGATCTGGACCATCCATTGCATATCTGGAGGATCCGAGCTACCACAAGGCAGATCCTGACCCCAGATCATCATCATAAAAGTTTGGCTCCAATCAGAGCAAGATCAGCCGTTGGATCTCCTCAAATTAATCTGAGCCGTCCATTTGTTTCTATTTAATCAAAACGCAGCAGCTCCTTCTCCTTTGTCGCGTCTTCGCCGCAACAGTAGAGTTCATCGTTCTTCTTCATTTTTCTTCAGTTTTTCTCATCCAATCGAAGGCGCGATCCCTCATTCCATCATCAAGCAAGGGCTAGGTCAGTATGGAGAGTCTCAGTGAGGTTTCAGAATCGATTTCTGCTCAATAGCAAGGTTGCACGAGGTTTCGGCAATCTGCTATCCGACTTCGACGAACTCAGCTGTATTCCATTTCCACCGCATCCGAGCTGACCAGAGGGGTTCCCTGGAAGGTTTCGGCCACTCCCAAATCCAATTCGCAAGCCACAACAGTGAGATTGAAGAATTCGGAAGCTGAATTCGGTTTGAGCAGATTTTGGTCTGTTTCAGTAGCAGAGACGTATCTTCACTGATTTGCGGAGCTTGCGGGTCCGAGGTTCTCCCTTGATTGACAACCAAGGAGCTCTTGAGTTGAGGATGGTTGAGGAGTAGCTAGATAAATTAGTTTCATTCAGTTTTTGTAGCTGTAATTTTCAATTACTGCTGTAGTTTAGTTACTGTCTTTGGTTTCAGATTTGGTTAATCTCGTTTCTGATTAGTTTCTGCTTAATCTAGCTTTAATCCTTCTAGTTAAATAGTTTAGGAACCTATCTAGTGGATAGTTGTGTTTGATTTCAGCAAATTTTAGTTCAAATTTGTTGCGTGCCATTTCCTTGTGCGTGCCAAGTCATTTCTGAACTTTTCAGCTTGGGTTCTGATTTTTATATCTTCTTTCAAATTCGATTCTTGTTTAGCTCATTCCAAGACAACATTTAGTTCCTAATTCAATTGAATTGAGTTGTTTAGCAAATTAGATTTATTTCTGCAGTTAAGAATAGCTTGTTTTGCATTGATCCTGTTTCGGTCATTTGATTTCTGATAACTCGATTTCCATTACTTCTGTTTAATTCATTTCTGCTATGCCATTTCTGCGTGCCAAGTCTCATTTATGAAATGGTATCAGTGAAGATTACATTGGAACTTGATTGCATGTGAAATCAGTCTACTTGTATGATAATTTTGCATCCAAATCTCTGTGGCATCACCATTTCTGAATCTGAGTGGTATTTTCTGCAACTCTTGGTTTGTAATACATTCAGTTTGTAACTGAATTTGATTTTCTGAATCGGAATTGAACACTAGCTCAGAGCACTAGTCCCAGCTTGCTTGCCGGATCTGTAATCGACTTGTTTTTAACATTCTAGCACTTGAATTCTGCATTCGGCAGAAGTAAGTGTGGGCTGCAATGTTTCAATCTATTAATTCTGAAATTGTATCAAGTGATGCCTATTCTTGTGAATCTTAGTTGATCCTTGGATTGTAGCATTCTAGTTTGGTTTTTGTGTCTGATTTTGTGTCAAATTCGTGGCTGCATACTTGCCATCCAGTTTCTGAAATTCTGCTGCAGATTTCTGAATTCGCTTCATTGGCAGTTTTGGGTTTGCTAAGTTGTTTGCTTTTTAGTATCAAGCTGAGTTTTGGGCATAAATCTTGTATCAGTTTATTCATAGATTGCTGATCATTTGGTTGGTTTTGATTTACAAAGCCTGAAGTTGAACACAAGGTGTGATGTGCCATTGCATTTTTGTATTAGTTTGAAGTCTAAAGGTTGCAAGTTGAATTAATTGGTTAAAGTATCACTTGGTCAAGCTATTACTTGCCATCACATTGGTTGGATTATTAGTTTGTCTACCTTCATTTTAATTGCCAATTTATTTCTGAATTGAAAACAAAACCCAATTACTTATTTGAAACCCAAAAACACAAACGACACCTAAATACAAGCGCGAATCAAACAACGTCAACTAGCCCCGAGAAAAATACGACCTGTGGCCCCTATATTACATTTTCATGCTTTTGATTGTAAAAAGGGTTTCCAGCTTTCATTTATAAATTCTAAATTTGATGAGCCCATACATTTCGTGACAACTTTAATTAGTATAATTTGGGCCTGTCAATGGCTTACAGAGCACTCGGACAGAAAGAATACAAGAGCTCTTCACCGAGCTCCACCCAACACAACTCTCACGCAAGAACTCCCTGCTCTTCGTGTTTGCTTGCTGATGGACTCGACAAGCTCCTTGTCTCTTCCAAGTGCTCAAGTTTGCAGTCTCAAAATGATGCTCAAGTGTTGCTCAAGTGATTCACAGTGATTGCACACAAAGATGGATCGATCACCCCCAGCCGAGACTTCTTTGCCACTAACACTTAAGTCTCTGCCCAACCACCAAGGTCACAGGCACGCCTGCAGCTCCCAGCTGCTCACCAGCTTGTCTGCAACAGTCTCAGCTACTCCTGACCTCTTCTGGACTCACTGAACTCTCTTCAGCCAAGCCTAGGTCAGCTCGTCAGCTTCTAGTCGTAACCTGAGAAGAAGAAACAACCAAACCTGCTCAAAGGAAAGCCTCCCATTGACCCTCCTTGAGTGTTTGAATCCTCCTGTATCACCTGCATACTTAGCAGTCACTTAGCAAAGCATATCAAATAATATCGGCAAGGTAGCAGAGAATACGCTGAAGAAACAGACGCAATCAGAGCATCAGACAGCTTATTTGAGTTAAAGCTGCCAGCTACTGATCGGTCACCAGACCGATCAGAGGGAACTCTAATCAGTCACCAGACCGATCAGGGACAGTCCTGACCGATCAGGCTCTAGCTTGATCGGTCCATAGTGAGAAAGTGGGAATCGCGAACTCCTTGTGATCGATCACCCTGACAGATCACAGATGGTGGATCGATCATCGGACCGATCCATGGCAGTGCTGGGATTCCCAGCTTTCGCAGGCCAACTCTCACTCATCGATCACCCGACCAATTAGGTTGTGGCCTGATCGGTCTGGGGACCGATCAGGGCACTCCCTGACCGATCAGGAGCCATCCTGATTGGTCAAGTGAGAAACCTCGCGATAATTGAACGGTCAGCCTGACCGATCATTCTTCTTCACCGAAGGGCTCTGAGAACCCTCTGATCGTTCACCAGAATGATCAGGAGGTCTCCCTGATCGGTCACCAGACCGATCAGGAGCCACACAGAAGCCCACCAATGATTCTGTTCTCTCCCTGATCGGTCACCAGACCGATCAGCCCTTTCTGGATCGGTCACCAGACCGATCCACAACAGAAGTTCGTGCCAATCTCCTTGATCGGTCACCAGACCGATCCAGAGGCTTCCAATTCAACCCTAAGTCAAGAGAATGGGCTCCCAGCCTTCTCTGACTCGTGCTCAGTCCCCCGGACCAAAACTCCGTGCCCAGCTTCACTCACTGGGACTTCATTCAACCTAGCTTCCCAAGCTAGGACCTGACTTCATTCACTAGGATTTCAGTCACCCGGCTTCACTCACTGGGACCCGGCTTCACTCACCGAGATTTCAACCTAGCTTCACTCGCTAGGATTTCAACCTCGCTTCACTCACCAGGACCCGGCTTCACTCACCGGGATTTCAACCAAGCTTCACTCGTTAGGATTTCAACCTGGCTTCACTCACCAGGACCCGACTTCACTCACCGGGATTTCAACCTAGTCCCACTAGGATTTCAACTTCACCTAGTCCCACTAGGTGTGCCTAGTCCCACTAGGTCTGGCCTAGTCCCACTAGGTCTTTTCCTCTTCACCTAGTCCCACTAGGTGTGCCTAGTCCCACTTGGTCTTTTCCACTTCACCTAATCCCACTAGGTGTTTTCCACCTAGTCCCACTAGGTCTTTTTCCATGCCAGCGTGCGATCTCCCGATCCACCTCAAATTCATCCGAATTCGCTCAACCAAACTTAAATCATTGTCAACACCAAAACAACAATCGGGCCAGACTGCATCAACAATAAGGACAAGAACCGTGACATAATCAAGTACACTCTAAACGCATTCCCATGGAACACACTGTGGGCATCTATGGTAGATGCTTACAAGGTTTCCAGGGACCTTTCCAAAATTAAATTAGATGAACTTTTCTCTGAATTAGAGTTGCACAAACAGACTAACTCCACTTTGGTCGAGAAAAGTATTACTTTCATTGCAGGAAAACCTCAAGGAAAAGTCTCCAAGAAGAAGTCTCTACCAGCACCCGAGTCTGACTCAGACTCAGAAGATAGTGAAGAGGATTGACCCAAGTTGGTTCGGCTTACTCGGGACTACTACAAGGAGCTGAAGCACCAAACCAACTAAAAGAAAGCAAGTCTAAGAAAGGAAGATTCAGCTGAACCTTCAACATCTTCAAAAAGCAAAACTAATGTCACCTGCTACGAATGCAACAAGAAGGGACATTACAAATCAGAGTGCCCCAATTTGAAGGAAACAAAGAAGGCATGAAGGAAGAATGCTCTTCAAGCCACGTGGGATGAATCTTCCTCCGAAGAAGAAGAAGAAGCCCCACAATCGAATCTTCTCACCTTAACCGCTTCGGAAGACGTCGACACCGGATTGGAATCGGATCCAGACGACAGAAGGCTCACGATCTCATAAAATGGACAAATAACGGTAAGAGGTTATTCTGAAGTTGAACTATCGAAATTAATTGCTTATTTATCTCGTAACTTGGCAAAAGCCAAAATCCGAGTCGAGTCCCTCCGACAAGAAGTAAAACTCCTGAAAGAGGAAGCCGACTTGAGGTTCTTGACCGAGAAAATTCAAGAAGGAAACTCCACTCAAGTTCAAAAGCTTGAGAAAGAGAATTCCTCCTTGAAAACTCAAGTCAAGGAGCTCAGAGTGGCATTAGAACGATTAACTTCGGGTTCCAAGGGTTTTGACTTGATCCTTAGAAAGCAGAAGTCCGTTCTTAACCGATCTGGATTAGGGTATCGAATCAAGTCTAGGCAACGTTCTTATTATGCTGTATTGAACCAACCTAGAACCCAAGTCCAAGCATGGGTCCCCAAGCTCTGTTTAAACAAACAAGTTGGACCAAACTAATATTGGATCCCTAAGGATAAGATTCACATCTTGCCTAATCATTATCGAGGCTATAGTCCAGGGAGAGCCAATATAAAAACAATATTCATAATTAGATTATTTTTTTTGTAATTTTCCTTTATTGCATGCTTGCTTGTTTATTTCTTTCTGCAATTTAGTATGCTTAGACCTAGGACTGGTTTGACTAAGGACAAAATGATTTAATTGAGATTTGAAAATCTAGTATTGGGAGGAGGTGAGATGATAGTATGTTAGGGAAGCCCTTCTAATAAGGTCAAGTATACTCTACTTGGTCTATTTAGTTTGGTGGAACTTGTTGGTGCAGGAAGCACCTAAATCAAACTTGGGTTTTGATAATGGCAAAGGGTTCAGAAGTTAAGGTGTTAATGTGATCTAACAAGCTTACTAAGTGTGTAGGAAAAAGTCCTAGGTACACTAGGTAAGAAGTCCTGGCAAAGGGCTGGGCAAGAAGTCCTGGTCGTGGACCAGACAAGAAGACCTGACTGGAAGTTGGGCAAAGAAGTCCTGGTCGAGGACTGGGCAAGAAGTCGTGGCAAAGGGCTGGGCACCGAAGACCTGACCGAAGGTTGGGCAAGAAGTCATGGTCGCGGACTGGGCACGAAGACCTGATCAGGTGGATTGGGCAAAAGTCCAACCGGAGGAGTCGGTTGGCAAAAGGTAAACTCTCCTGAGAGGAGTAGGTGAGGACGCATTCCCCGTGTGAGGGAACAGTATGTTGGATCGAGAAACACGATAGAGGGGGGGGGAGAATATCGTGAAAATCTTTTCGGATAAGAAATAAGAGAAAATACGCAGCGGAATTAAATCAAACACACAAAAATGCAAGTAGTTTTACTTGGTTCGGAGTCGCGGTCGGCTCCTACTCTAAGGCCCACGGTCCTTGACCGTTTACTGCGGGCAATTCTATATTCACGCAAAGGTTTACAGATTTTGATACAAGAATAATGCAGTAATTAAAAGAATACACTTTTCGTTACCGATGCCCGGTGTAGATCGTACTTCGGAGCAGAGGGTCATCATCGGCGCTAGAGTCTCGAGATCGGAGTTTGCTGGAGCAGAGCACTTGAACGAAAAGCTTAGAGGCGTTGGAAAATTATATTTTGAAGCCTTGGGGATCGAGCCCCTTTTATAGTGCTCCTGGGGTGCCTGGGACGTCGGGGGCGCCTTACACGTGCCTTCCGATCGGAGAAACTTCATCCGTAGCTCGGTCAGCACTTATCCCATTCGAATCGGCCTCTAGAGCTGACTGGGGCGCCCGGGACCTCTCGGGCGCCCAACTTGACTGGGTCTGCTGGATTCGTGGCTGATTTTGCTTCGACTCCTCTTTGCTTTGACCTTGGGCACCCAGGACCTCCTGGGCGCATAACCCAGCTGTCTGCTCCTCTCCTTTGGGGCGTTCTGAGCTGCAGAAACACGCTCCTTCATGTTGGAACCCGGATGGCTATAGAGAGGGGGGGGGGGTGAATATAGCCAATCACTTGGGCTTTAAGCACTTATTGAATTTCTACACTTCACTTTGTTAGTAGCACAACGGAAGTATTGAAAACAGAGTATGCAGAAAAACAGGAAACGAAACAAACTAACACCACTAGCATGATCGCTAACAAGGAAGGTTTACAATGTTCGGGGATAACTTTGTAACGCCCCAAAATTTTCCCATATGAAATATTATAAAATTCATGAAATATTATTATGGAATATTAGGAGATATTATGAATTCATGAATATGAAATATCATGAAATTCATGAAATATTATTATGGAATATTAGGAAATATTATGAATTCATGAATATGAAATATTATGAAATTCATAAAATATTATTAATATTATGAAATATTATGAATTCATGAAATATTATTAATATTATGAAAAATTATGAATTCATGAAATATTATTAATATTATGAAATTTCATGATGGGCTTGGCTTAATGGGCTTTGATATGGATTAGTGCAAATGGTGATAAAAAGAAGAGGTAGAAAGGAGGAAGCAAGGATTGAACCTTGAACCTCCTAGATGCACTAATCATGTCATAACCAATGAACCAAGCAATGTTTCTTGTAGAGAGAATAAGAAACATTCTTGTTAAATCGAGGGAAGCGAAGAGACATGTCTTTTCATGATAAGAGTATAAATAAGAGAGGGAAAAGAAGTTACACTTCTTCTTCTTCTTCCCCACTTCCATTTTCGAAAACCAAGAGCCCTTTTCCCCTCTTTGCAAGTTCGAAATTTCACCCTAGGGTTCTAACCCTAGGGAATTGGAAGGAGAAAGGAACCCTTTAAGGTTCTTGCCCTCTACTAGGGCCAAGGTTGCTATAGAAGTGCTAGGAAGGAGAACACTCACCTTCCTTCAACCAAGGGCACCTTAAGATTTTAGAGAAGGAGAAATTCAAGCGAAACGATGTAAGTATCCCCTCGCCTGCAGTGTAATTGTTATGCATGATTCTTGTTGTTTTCTTATACAAAAGAATTAGGGTTTCCCCTTGTATAGGTTCGGCCACCCCTAAAGGGAAGGCCTTAGTTACTCTTTAATACATGAGAAGATCCCTTGGAATTTAGGGTATATTTATATGTTGTTTTCCTTCATGAGGTAATGATAAAATTTAGGGTTGGATGCCCTACAAGATTCGGCCAAGGGTGAAGCAAAGAGGGTTTTGGGTTATATGATTTTCCATGATGTATCCATGTTTGGTAGTGTAGACAAAGTGTTTGTGTAAATGGTTGTATGAAAGTTGATTCAAAAACCCTAATTTCCCCTACCCTACACCATTCGGCCAACTTCCTAAGGTTAGGGTTGGTGAAGGTTAAACTACCCTAGGAGATATGCTTATGTTTGGAAATAATGATATGTATATGCATGTGATGTTTAAGGGAATGTTTGATAGGAAAACTTAACCTTTCCCCTAGCATGTGATATTCGGCCAAGCATAGAACATTAAGGTTGTGAAGCTTGATTACCCCATGATGTATGCTATGCTTAGAATGATATATGATGGATATAGATATGATACTTGTATGTGATGTTTGATGTCAAAAACCTAAGCTATCTCTACTTTGACTTTCGGCCAAGACCTTAGGTTTAGGGTTAAGAAGAACTCGATTAACTCCTGAAGTATGCTACCACTTTCTATGATAGGAATATGATTTATGTGACCAATCTTGTCATATATAAGTATGTGTAAGTGGTTGAAATATGATATATGTATGAGCATGTTTATATAGCCCATGTGACACCCTTTATGAATTTGCATGTGATATGTATGATAAAATGCTTGAAAGGATACTCCACTAAGTATGGGATCAAGAGCACCCCTTATGTTGTGTGGTGTGTCCCTACGGGATCATGAGCACCCTTGAAGAGTGGTGTGTCCCATAAGAGTGGATTTGGAGTACTCCTTAGCATATATGTAAAAGCATGTAAAGTATTTTACTTTATGAATGGGCTTGTACCGGACCGAAGTATGGGTCCAAGGGATGGGCACCTTAAGAACGCCCCGGTTCTGGACTACCGACTATGCTGTCCACGGTTCTGGCACTACCGTAGCTGTGCAACAGGGATGGGCACCTTAAGAACGCCCCGGTTCTGGGACTACCGTAGCTGTCCTTACCCTAGTAGGTCGGGGCTCGCTACCTCGTATCTACCTAGGGATGCGCGCTTATGATGTATGTATGTGGTACAAGCGGGGACCCCCAATGATGATATGATGATGTTTAAGTATTTAAAAGTATGATTTTAAAAGTTAAGCATCCTTATGTATATGCATTCCATACTTTATGCTGCATGCTTAGAAACTTTAATGTTTAGTATGCTATGATGAACTCATGCTTATGTCTTGTTATGTGTACATGTTGTATGCTTTCGTATGGATTTTACGAGTAGGACCGGATCCTTACTAAGCTTTTATGCTTACTAGTTATGTGTTGTCTTATGCTGCAGATAAAGGTAAGGAACACATGAACTAAAGGAAGAGGCAGGAAGGCTGAAGATGTGTGGGGTGGTGGCTCGGGAAAGAATGATTCTATATCTACTTATCATGTTTATGTTTATGTTTATGTTTCCCTGACAATAAGTGTTAGTGATTAAGATTGACATGGCATGATAGTGTTACCTTTGGAAGTCTTTTATATTTGATCATGTTATGAGTTACCTTACTGGTAAACTTATCATGTTGTAGAATGACTTTGATAGTTAAACAAGCATGCTTAGTCCTTAGTCCTTGCTTTATTGTTTTAATGTCATGCTAGAAGATAGAAAAAAAATATTACTATATGATTGAGTTGTATGTAACCCCGCCCCGAGAGTAGATATAAGGGCGGGCGTTACAGGTTGGTATCAGAGCAGATTTCCCCTCCACCACACACACATCAAGCTTCATCCTGCCGCTTCCAAGTAAGAGATCCTAACCTCGCTTTATTTTATTGCATGTGCAGTAATGACATATATAGAGACGATTAATACTTGCATAACATGTGAAGGTAGAATTAATGCTTATGTAGTCATTTATCACCTGTATGATAGATATGGCTAGAAGACGTAGCAATTGGGGTAACGAGACAGCACCCCCACCTGATATGATGCAAGTGATCATAGATCTGCAGCGTCAGGTCACTGAACAACAGCAGATAATAAACACTCTGATGACCCAGCAGGGGAACACTGCAACCCCGCAGGGAAGTCAGAATGTGATGCCTACTGAGCCTCCAACTGCACAGGCACCCCCGGACACTCCGGTCCGAGGAGTCCGACAGGAGGCCTATCTGATTCAGTGGCAGAGACTGAAGCCGGAAAAGTTCTCGGGCACCTGCGAGCCCTGGGACACCCAGGCCTGGCTCAAGACAGTGGAGAGCACAGTGGAATTATTAGACTGGCCCGAGCATGAGAAAATTAAGTGTGTCTCGTTCTGCCTCACTGGCGACGCCAGGATGTGGTGGGAACGGGTAAAAGCTAGAAGGTCAGTGGACCAGATGAAGTGGAAGGACTTTGAGTCCGAATTTCTAGAGGAATTCTTTAATATGCGAGTCACAAACAGGCACTTTGATAAGTTCACTGAATTCTGACAGGGAAATCTCTCAGTCAACGATGCCGTTAAGCAATTTAACCGACTGGCACGATTATGTCCGGAGTTGGTCAGTACAGAGAAAGAAAGGGTCAGATTAATGCTCAAGATGCTCAGGCCCGAGATAGCTCTAAATGTAACTGGCGGCATTAATAGGCCCCAGACGGCAGAGGAGCTGTTCAGCAGCGCCCTTATTACCGAGCATTATTTGAAGAATGTTAACCAGCAGAACCAAGCACTGACCGCCAGCAAGGATCAGAGTCAGTTGGGAGGTCAGAAACCTCAGGATAGTAACCCCCACTGGGAAAAGAACCACAACGGAAAAAGGAAGCCATGGGATAAATCTGCCAGTGGTTCAGCAGACAAGAAACCTAAGTACCCTTCATGCGTCACTTGTGGGAAGATGCACCTCGGGACATGCCTCTTGGGCACCAGGAGATGCTTCACCTGCGGAAAGGAAGGACACATGGCTAGAGAGTGTCCTACTGCAGCCAAAGCACCCCAGCAGCAACATGCTCAGTACGAAGGTGCTCATCCCCAGTTTCACCAGATGCAGGCAGCTATAGATGGTACTCATGCTGCCGAGGGGAGATGAGCGAGGGAATGGCAAATCTAGTTCGCTGAATTAGACCAGTTTTTATATGTAGATTTATAAATTATACGATGGGATAAATAAATTTTGATGATATAATAAATAAGATCTCATATACCCTATAGTAACCATGCGACAAATAAGGACCTAAGTTATGAAAACCAACCTATTCAGATCTTAGATCGGGAAGTCAGAAAGCTAAGGAACAAGGAAGTGCCCTTAGTAAAGGTTCTGTGGCGGAACGAACAATTCGAAGAAGTCACTTGGGAACGAGAGGAGACAATACGATTAAAGTATCCGGAATTATTTTAAAGTTCGGGACGAACTTTTTATAAGGTATGGAGGATTGTAACGCCCCAAAATTTTCCCATATGAAATATTATAAAATTCATGAAATATTATTATGGAATATTAGGAGATATTATGAATTCATGAATATGAAATATCATGAAATTCATGAAATATTATTATGGAATATTAGGAAATATTATGAATTCATGAATATGAAATATTATGAAATTCATAAAATATTATTAATATTATGAAATATTATGAATTCATGAAATATTATTAATATTATGAAAAATTATGAATTCATGAAATATTATTAATATTATGAAATTTCATGATGGGCTTGGCTTAATGGGCTTTGATATGGATTAGTGCAAATGGTGATAAAAAGAAGAGGTAGAAAGGAGGAAGCAAGGATTGAACCTTGAACCTCCTAGTTGGACTAATCATGTCATAACCAATGAACCAAGCAATGTTTCTTGTAGAGAGAATAAGAAACATTCTTGTTAAATCGAGGGAAGCGAAGAGACATGTCTTTTCATGATAAGAGTATAAATAAGAGAGGGAAAAGAAGTTACACTTCTTCTTCTTCTTCCCCACTTCCATTTTCGAAAACCAAGAGCCCTTTTCCCCTCTTTGCAAGTTCGAAATTTCACCCTAGGGTTCTAACCCTAGGGAATTGGAAGGAGAAAGGAACCCTTTAAGGTTCTTGCCCTCTACTAGGGCCAATGTTGCTATAGAAGTGCTAGGAAGGAGAACACTCACCTTCCTTCAACCAAGGGCACCTTAAGATTTTAGAGAAGGAGAAATTCAAGCGAAAGGATGTAAGTATCCCCTCGCCTGCAGTGTAATTGTTATGCATGATTCTTGTTGTTTTCTTGTACAAAAGAATTAGGGTTTCCCCTTGTATAGGTTCGGCCACCCCTAAAGGGAAGGCCTTAGTTACTCTTTAATACATGAGAAGATCCCTTGGAATTTAGGGTATATTTATATGTTGTTTTCCTTCATGAGGTAATGATAAAATTTAGGGTTGGATGCCCTACAAGATTCGGCCAAGGGTGAAGCAAAGAGGGTTTTGGGTTATATGATTTTCCATGATGTATCCATGTTTGGTAGTGTAGACAAAGTGTTTGTGTAAATGGTTGTATGAAAGTTGATTCAAAAACCCTAATTTCCCCTACCCTACACCATTCGGCCAACTTCCTAAGGTTAGGGTTGGTGAAGGTTAAACTACCCTAGGAGATATGCTCATGTTTGGAAATAATGATATGTATATGCATGTGATGTTTAAGGGAATGTTTGATAGGAAAACTTAACCTTTCCCCTAGCATGTGATATTCGGCCAAGCATAGAACATTAAGGTTGTGAAGCTTGATTACCCCATGATGTATGCTATGCTTAGAATGATATATGATGGATATAGATATGATACTTGTATGTGATGTTTGATGTCAAAAACCTAAGCTATCTCTACTTTGACTTTCGGCCAAGACCTTAGGTTTAGGGTTAAGAAGAACTCGATTAACTCCTGAAGTATGCTACCACTTTCTATGATAGGAATATGATTTATGTGACCAATCTTGTCATATATAAGTATGTGTAAGTGGTTGAAATATGATATATGTATGAGCATGTTTATATAGCCCATGTGGCACCTTTTATGAATTTGCATGTGATATGTATGATAAAATGCTTGAAAGGATACTCCACTAAGTATGGGATCAAGAGCACCCCTTATGTTGTGTGGTGTGTCCCTACGGGATCATGAGCACCCTTGAAGAGTGGTGTGTCCCATAAGAGTGGATTTGGAGTACTCCTTAGCATATATGTAAAAGCATGTAAAGTATTTTACTTTATGAATGGGCTTGTACCGGACCGAAGTATGGGTCCAAGGGATGGGCACCTTAAGAACGCCCCGGTTCTGGACTACCGACTATGCTGTCCACGGTTCTGGCACTACCGTAGCTGTGCAACAGGGATGGGCACCTTAAGAACGCCCCGGTTCTGGGACTACCGTAGCTGTCCTTACCCTAGTAGGTCGGGGCTCGCTACCTCGTATCTACCTAGGGATGCGCGCTTATGATGTATGTATGTGGTACAAGCCGGGGACCCCCAATGATGATATGATGATGTTTAAGTATTTAAAAGTATGATTTTAAAAGTTAAGCATCCTTATGTATATGCATTCCATACTTTATGCTGCATGCTTAGAAACTTTAATGTTTAGTATGCTATGATGAACTCATGCTTATGTCTTGTTATGTGTACATGTTGTATGCTTTCGTATGGATTTTGTGAGTAGGACCGGATCCTTACTAAGCTTTTATGCTTACTAGTTATGTGTTGTCTTATGCTGCAGATAAAGGTAAGGAACACATGAACTAAAGGAAGAGGCAGGAAGGCTGAAGATGTGTGGGGTGGTGGCTCGGGAAAGAATGATTCTATATCTACTTATCATGTTTATGTTTATGTTTATGTTTCCCTGACAATAAGTGTTAGTGATTAAGATTGACATGGCATGATAGTGTTACCTTTGGAAGTCTTTTATATTTGATCATGTTATGAGTTACCTTACTGGTAAACTTATCATGTTGTAGAATGACTTTGATAGTTAAACAAGCATGCTTAGTCCTTAGTCCTTGCTTTATTGTTTTAATGTCATGCTAGAAGATAGAAAAAAAAATATTACTATATGATTGAGTTGTATGTAACCCCGCCCCGAGAGTAGATATAAGGGCGGGCGTTACAAACTTGCTGCTACACCTTGGCGTGCCCGTAAGGTGGGCGATCCCTTGATCGTCGGCAGATCAAGCCCCGGTGAACACTAGATAGAAAGCAACCTCCTTCTCGTTGGAGAAACCTCTCCACAGCGTTTCAATTAAGGATATAGTTTATGCACAATGAAACCGAGAAAGATCTTACTTAGCACTTAGCAAAGACAAGAACACAGCAAGCTTCTCCCGAGCTCCACCCAGCTACAATCTCACGCAAGAACCCTTTCCCCGTGTCTTCTCGCTGTCAGACTCAAAGCTTCTTGTTCCTTCCTCCAAGTGCTCAATCAAGGAATGATTGCTTCAGAATTGCAGTAGCTTGCTCATGATGATAGAACTCAAGAACACGCAAGCAAAGTGAGGAGAAACACAGTCGCGCAACAAGAACTCAAGCAGCCGAACTCTACACAGCCAACTCTCCTCCGCTCCTTTTGTTCCTCCACTGAGTATCAGGTGACACCATCTCACTGCAGCCTCCAGCTGCTTACTTGCAACCACCAGCTACCACTGATCTGCTCTGGACTCCCTGATCCTCCCTCAGGCCATCCCCAGACAGCAGCTCCAGCCAGCGCTAGTGCCCGTTGCAACCTCAGATGGAAAACAGACAAACCTGCTCCAAGGAAAGCCTCCATTGACTTCTCCTTGAGTGTTTGAATCCTTCCCTGTCACATGCAGCTTAATCAGATCATTAGAGCAGCATATCAAACAGAAGATCAAGCATCAGAGATGAATCGCAGAGAATCGGATACGTTCAGACGCGATCAGAGCGTTTGACAGTGTATTTTGAATTAAAGTGATCGGTCACCGGACCGATCAGAGAGCCTCCTGATCGATCACCAGACCGATCGGGATGGGTCCAAACCGATCAGGCTTCATCCTAATCGATCCCCAACGCTCAATTAGAAATCACGATTTCCATGAGAAGCTCCCGGACCGATCACCAGACCGATCTCAGGCTGTGGATCGATCACCAGACTGATCCACCCCTTTATCGGGCGATTTCTGAGCTTCGCAGTCCAAACCTCCTGATCGGTCACCGGATCGGTCAGGGAGCCTCCTGATCGGTCACCAGACCGATCAGGTCATGACCAGACAGGTCAGGCTCCGTCCTGATTGATCATTGAGAGAAACCTGCAACACTGGATCGTTCTCTAGAATGATCTGCACAGAGGTCCTAATCGGTCCACAGACCGATTAGGAGCAGATCAGCAAGGGAACTCAACTTCACTGTGTGCTCCCTGATCGGTCACCAGACCGATTAGGAGCCAAGCAGTGGGTGAAACGCATACTCCCTGATCGGTCACCAGTCCGATCAGTCATCACTGGATCGGTCACCAGACCGATCCACGAAGGAGCACCGTGCCAACTCCCTGATCGGTCACCAGACCGATCCAGGGGCTCCAACCTAGCCCTCCAAGCTAGGGTTTCATGCAACCTAGCCCTCCAAGCTAGGACCTGACCCTCCAAGCTAGGGTTTTTCACCTGACCCTCCAGTTGGGACTTTTCACCTAACCCTCCAAGTTAGGACTTTTCACCTAGCCCTCCAAGCTAAGAATTTTCACCCAATCCTTCCGAATTAGGACTTTTCAACACCTAGCCCTCCAAGCTAGGATTTTCCATACCTAACCTTCCAGGTTAGGATTTTCCAACACCTAGCCCTCCAAGCTAGGATTTTCCATAACATGCCTAATCCCCGATCAGGACTTAACCATAATCATAATAACCATCAACCTAAACTAAAATCGATGTCAACACCAAAACAACAATCAGGGTCAGACTGCATCAACAATCTCCCCCTTTTGTTGTTTGACAATCCGATTTTAAGTTTAGGGATTCTCAATCAATATTCTCAACCTTCAGAATCATAGGGGAATCAAGATCCTCCCCCTACAATATAATCATCCTAAACTTAACCAACCATCACTCTCCCCCTTTGTCGAACACCGAAAAGGGTCTAGAGGGTCTGTTAAGTTTAAACATACTCCCCTCAACCCTAAGGGTATCCCAAAACAAGATTGATTTTGGATAAGCACATGAATGCATATGACAAAAGTAGGGCTTGGAAAAACAAGCATATGTATCATATGATATCATAAGCATGAACATAGCAACATAGAACGAGACATATAGATAGATAGTAATCATGTAAACATATATAAGCCAACATCCTAAGCATGAAAAGGTAAATATAACATACATGCAAAGTATCAGATGCATCATTTGGCACCAAAGTCAAGACACCTCAAAAGAACTGAGCACAACCAAATATGACAGTCAATGCCATCAATCCTCCGCTTGGTCATTGTCTGAAGAATCAACAATATATATAACACCTCCTGGCGGGGGGCTGCTGGGGGACGGACCACCAGGAAACGTATGATAATACCACTCCTCATACCATGTGTCCTGTAGTGAGCTGATCTTAGAGACGTCGGATATGAGAACGTCGAGCCGGCGATCGAGAGACTGAAACTCCGAGCTGACCTCCTGGTGCCAAAGCTCGGAAATGTGTAGCTCGCGCTGCATCAACTGCTCTAACTCCGCAACCTGCCAGCGTAAATGAGGAGTCCATTCATCATAATCCTCAGCACCAGTGGATGACCCCTGATCAGGGACTGCTCCTGAGACCTCCCCACATGTCACCGATTCTTCCACCTTAGCCCCTGCAGACCGACAACAATGCCGGACTGAGCGAGCATGCGACGATCCAGACGGCAGTCCTGGTGAACCATGGGCACAATGCGGCCTTGTGAGACATCGATACCCACGGACTGGAGCCAAGCGGTAATGATGTGGCCAAAAGGCATGTAGACTGTCTGACCGTGTATCAGACTGTGGACAATGATGGAGAAATAGACTGATGCCACTGGGTCAAAGTCTAATAGCTGATGCATCCCGTAGGGCATTAAGCAGTGGAACGAGTGAATCTCATCTAAGTGTTTCGAAGTGGTTGGAAGGAGACAATTAGTGATGATCTTAAACAAAACATAGTCAATGGGGGAAAGACGAAGAGCAGGAAATGTGAGAAAATCACGGGTGCGCTCATCGGAACCCCTTGGCCCGGGATGGCCTAGAAAATACTCATACATGGAATCAGGAGTGGCTCCATCAAAGGGAACCGGAAGAGGATCAGGAAGAAAAGGGTAGAGAGAAAAATCATTTTCTGACCGGCGATAGCCAAGGAAGTCAGTGAATATAGATCGATTAAAGTCAAGGTTGACACTGGCAACACGGGTTTTCCACCCCGTGCCCTCCCCACTGACCATGTTGTTATAGAATTCAGAGACCAAATCAAGGTTGATAGGCCTCTCAAGGTACAGAATGGATTGAAGATTATAATGTTCAATAATTTCCCGGACTCTTGGACAGTGTTCGTAGATAAAGATTTGGCCCACCGTTCGACATGGCAACAGTTTGAAGTTGTGCCATAGAAAGTTTAGAGCAAGACTAATATTCTAAAATCTTATATGTGGAGGTGGTGGAGGTCCCGACGAAGGTGTAGATGATGAGGGGCCTTTGCCCCTTGAGCTGCCCTCTGCGGGTTCTTTTCCCTTTGATGATTTTCTAATGATTGGAATAGGTCATGACAGTGTATTTGATTAAGAGAAATGAATCGAACCATGATATAAGTTAATGTTTGATCAAAATATAAGATGTAATCAAAGATCCAATTAGAGAGCATGATCAAGACACAATGATTCAAAGAACACAGTTTAATCAGAGACACAAGGTAGACATGATCATAAGAACATAATTTAAGCATAAGGTAGAATTGATCAAAGGTAAGATATGACATAGATGGGTCACGGCCAAAACAATAGGTCACGACACAACAAGAGAATATCAAAACATGGTTAGCCTCAAATATATAATCTATGAACTGATCTGAAAAGAAATTAGCTAAACATGCATACTTAGGTGCCATTGAAGATGTTCTTGAAGGTTGGAAGAAAAACTCACGCAGAAGAGGATCCTCAGCGCAAGAAAGGAGCGCAAACACCTTCAGCGAGAGAGAAACTCGCAGGAAGAAGGAAGAGCTTGTAGAAATCCTTCTCAGAATCGCTCATGCAGAAACTCACTCGAGGAAGAAGGGGACGCACGGGAGGCTCTCACGCAGGATGAAGAGGCTCAAGGTAGTGGGATTTCGGCGCTAGGGCTTTGGAAAAAGAGGGGTTTTCACGAAGTTAATTGGTTGGTGGATCGGCCCACCAACCAGAATTTAATGTGATCGAACAAATCACCGTTCGATCTGGAAACGCTTGGACCGAACAGGCTCTGGTATGATTGGACTGGACTGGTCCTGATCGGTCGGCTGACCGCTCAGGAATGCTCCTGATCGATCGGCTGATTGATCAGGAAGCGATCAATAGGATTGGGTGATATTCCAGAAGCCCCCTGATCGGTCTGTAGACCAATCATGACAGGGTGCCAGATCGGTCCGGGGACCGATCCAGGCAAGCACAGAGTGTTTGATCAGGATTTCGTTAAGTCTCTGTCGACCCCTCTGATCGGTCTGTGGACTGATCAACGCAGGAGGCAGCCAGATCGGTCCAGGGACTGATCAACCCTACGCCTGATCGGTCCAGTGACCGATCAGGGTTCCTGAAATTCCCTGATACGATCGAAAACATTCAGTTTCAGACATTTACACAACTTCTGTGGGAATCTGATGGAAAATATCGAACTTGGAAGTGATCCCCTGACTATAATTGATCCTAANAATCGTAAAGCGAGGAGAAGTAGTTGTTGCCAAGATTGCATCGGAGGACAACCTGGCGGATCCTTTCACTAACCCTTCCGGTGAGAGCTTTTGATCGGCATGTGGAGGATATGAGAGTCAAATGTATGGCACTGAGAGGACAGCAGAGTCTTTGAGTATAAGTGAGAGATTGTTAGGATGTATACTAAAAGACTTGTCTTTTTCTATGAACATCTACATTTTGAAAGAGAATCACAACAACACTGTTGCATGTTTATATTAGTATATGCATAACTGTCTGATACTTTGCATTGTAGATAACATGGTGTGTGGTGACACATAGAAGACCATGTAATCAGTTCCTTGCAGAGTATAAATAGAAGCTCACAACCGAGATAGAGTTGGACAAACCATCGGGATGGTTGTAGTGTAATTAGGTGTGGTTTATCTTGACCATAGAATTACACTAGTGCACTTTGTGTGCATTGAGCAGGACCAACATAGAGGTGATTCAATTTATACTGACTTAATAATTGGATCGGACCTCGGTTTATTATGGAGTACATGCTCTAAATCCCGATATAATAATGGGCACATGTGCTTAGTAGTTATCTCTTTGATTTACCAATGGGCGAGATTTATTATGCTAAATCGATAGGCCCGGTAAGTTCAGAAATAATATTATTTATATGGTGTGTCGTTGATTATTGACGGAATCCGTGTCCTGGTGAGTCGGGATGATGATGCCCCCTTCATAAGCTCATAAGGTTCATCATGTTAAACCTTGCAGGTGGACTTGTTCCAACATGATGATAAGGATGAGTGATACTAGTCAACAGTTAAAGGTTGATTAATTAAAATTGTCAGTAATTTAAATTAATCGACGGGCATTCGATATCTTAAACATGAGTAGATGGATGTACTCATAATAGGTGGAGCCCATATGAAAATATGGGGGTTGGTGAGGAAGTTCAATGGAGATCCTTTAGTGGAATGGATCGGATTTGGATCCATTAGCGGGGTAAGACCCAACACCTCCTCATGGTCTCTATTGTAGCCCTATATATACCCTATGGAATCATGAAACCAAGGCTATTCTAATTGTTCATCCACCCTAAGCCTCTTCCCTTTACCTCTCTCTCTCCCCCTTCTCTCTCCTAGGTCACGGCGGCAAGGAGAAGGTCTTCACCTTCTTCTTCTTTTCTTCTCCTTTCCTCAACCTCACGGTGGCCGACCACTACTAGACAAAGGGGGACTTCCTTTCTCCCTTTTGTGGTGTGCGGCGAGGGAGGGAAGAGGGCAGGCGGCCGGCGCAAGGAGAGGAGGCGACGGGTGCTTGGAGTACTCGGTCGGTTGCTAGGGAGAAGAGAGGAAGAGAGATCTTCCTTGTGTGCTTTGTGTCACGTGATAGGAAGAAGTAGATGAGGCCGGAGAGGGTGGTGAGGGAGGGAGAAGAGCTTTCCTCTTCATCTCCTTCATCTTCTTCTTCTTGGTGAGGCCGGCGGTGAACCCTAATCCTTGGGTTTTTATCGGCGCGTGGAGAAGTGGTTAATTGGAGACCCTTGGTGATTCCGATTCTTGGTAGAGCGTCGCCCACACGACGTCCAAGAAGGGAGGGACATACGGTAGAAGACCATAAGGTAAAGAGAGAGATATTTCTCTCTTGGCTCCTTTGTTGATTCTATCATTTCATGTAAAGTTTTAATTAATTATCATGTTTAATTATTTGCTTAATTAATGTTTGATAATTAATTATTGGACCTCGAAAATAAACACAAAAATTGGCGATCCGCTCGTCGTCATTTCCGCGGTCGATCGGTTAGGCGAGTTACAATGCTCGAATTTTAAGTTTGGCTAAGTTGTAACTCAAATTGATTGATACGATGATGAGACAGTCGTTTGGGAGATAGGTCTCCATTGGATTAATTTTTTAATCCGTGGACATGGAGAGGTCTCTCAAGGACGACCAGGTATTCGCTTAGGAAACCCGCCAAGCCATACCCAACAAGACCAAGCCTAAGTACCCTGGGCATCTGCAGCACCGCGAGATATTAGGGTATTGTTTCTTGGTCGGACGTCTGTAGCACCCAGACCAAACCTAAGTACCCCAGGCATCCGCAGTACCGCGAGGTATTAGGATTTTGCTTCTTGGTCAGGCATACATAGCACCTAGACCAAGCCTAAGTACCTTGGGCATCCACAGCACCGTGAGATATTAGGGTTTTGTTTCTTGGTCTTGCGTCTGTAGCACCCAAATCAAGTCTAAGTACCCCGGGCATCCGCAGCACCGTGAGATATTAGGGTTTTGTTTTTTGGTCGGGCGTCCGTAGCACCCAGTCCAAGCCTAAGTACCCCGTGTTGGTGCAGAATGCACCTAAGTCAAACCCGTGTTTTGATAATGGTAACATAGGTCAAAAGTTAAGTCTTTCTTGTTTTCTAACAAGTTAATCTAGTGTACAGGAAAAGCCCTAGCGAAGGACTGGTAGACACTGGCAAAGGAATGCCAGGAAAGAAAGCCCAAGCAAAGGATTACTAGGCAACTGGCGAAGGACTGCCAGTATCAAGCCCTAGCGAAGGACTGCTAGGCTCCAGGCGAAGGACAGCCTGGGACTGAAGCCCTAGCGAAGGACTGCTAGGCAACCGGCGAAGGACTGCCAGTTTACAAGACCTGATAAAGGACCATCAGGCAAAAGCCCAACCAGAGGAACGGTTGGCATCAGGTAAATTCTCCCGAGAGGAGTAGGTGAGGACGCGTTCCCCGTTGAGGGAACAGTAGGCGTCGGTTCGACCTAGGGCTCCATTTTGGAGACCAAAGTCAAAACCAAGACAGCTAAGGCTGTATAAACAAATACTTTATTGCTTTATTGTGTTTTGGACTAACCCTGGATGCAGGACCAAAGGAAGGAGTGTCTGCAGCTCAGATAGCCTCAAAGGAATGAGGTAGTAGCTGAGTAGGGCGCCCGGAGTGTCCCGGGCGCCCCCAAGGGCCATACAAAACAAGTAAAGAAAAAAAGGAGTTCGGATACATGCTGGGTCGGGCACCCCCGCTGCTCCCGGGCGCCCCCATGCGCATGCATCGATCCAGAAGCCAAGCGAAGCCAAAGGATAGAGTTTGACCCGGTCAATCCGGGCGCCCCGAGCGCTGCGGGCGCCCCGATCAAAGCGGATCCAGAGGATAGACGCTGACCGAGAGCTCTGCGGATCAAAAGCCACGTGGGGGGCGCCCCCGACATCCCGGGCGCCCCCAGGCCCTATATAAGGGACCCTCGACCAAGGCTTTAAGACACCAATTCACTCAACGCCTCAAAGCTCTTCTGCTCTCGCGCCTTGCTCCGAAAACTCTCCAACTCGAGCCGACGACGTCCCGCTGCTCCGAAAAAGTTAATCTACTCCAGACGTCGGTAAAAGAAGAGCGTTCTTTTTATTTACTGCACTTATCTTTGTAATTAAATTTTGTAAACCTTTTTGCGCCTATATAGAATTGCCCAAAGTAAATGGTCAACGACCGTGGGCCTTGGAGTAGGAGTCGACACAGGCTCCGAACCAAGTAAATCGACTGTGTCTCTATGTCTTGTTGTTTAATTTCCGCTGCGTACCTGCTCTTACGAAAATCCGAAAGTTTACCGATATTCACCCCCCCTCTATCGGTTTTCTCGATCCAACAAGTGGTATCAGAGCGGGGAAGTTCAAACCTGGTGCAACCACCAGTTTGAAATTTTTTTCGGATTTTTATTTTCTTTTTTTTCTTTTTTTCTTTACGAATTTCTCGCTAAATATTTCGTTCGTTTTTTTTGTTAAGCGAGGTTGGTGCAACACCCCTCGTTATTTAATTTATCCAGCACTACTAATCCAAGACCTAGTCTTGGAAAATCCTTTAAGTTTTCTTTTTCAGATTAAATGGCTATGCAAGAAGGTTTTAGCACCGCCAGACCTCCACTCTTCAGTGGAGAAGACTTTTCTTACTGGAAAAGTCGTATGGAGTTCCACCTGAAAACTCAGGTGGACATGTGGATCATTATCCAGTCCGGTCTGGAGATCCCCCGAAATGCCAAAGGACTTCCTCAGAGCTACTCTGAATGGGACAGCGCCCTAAAGCGAAAGATAGAAGCCGACGCAAAAGCTACTCAGACTCTTCAATGCGGATTGACGAAAGAGGAGCTGAACCGCGTGGGCCCTTTCAACAGTGCAAAGGAGCTATGGACAAAACTGATCGAGCTACACGAAGGGACTTCAGATACTCGAATCAGTAAGAGGGATCTGCTACTGAACAAACTCTACACCATCAAGATAGCCGACAACGAAACAGCAGCCCAGCTCCACGCACGAATCCAAGAGGTAATGAACGGTCTTCACACAATAGGTCACAAGGTTGAAAACCGTGACCTAATAAGGTATGCTCTAAACGCCTTCCCTAGAAACACCTTGTGGGCATCTATGGTAGATGCATACAAGGTATCTAGGGATCTTTCTAAAATAAAATTAGATGAATTGTTTTCCGAACTAGAACTCCACGAACAAACTAACACCAATATGGTCGAGAAAAGTATTGCTTCGTTGCAGGTAAAACTGGAAGGACAACGAAGAAGAAGCCTGAACCTGAACCCGAGTCTAACTCTGACTCAGACTCAGAAGACGAAGAAGGAGAACAAACTAAGCTGGTCCAGCTCGCTCGAAGCTACTACAAGGAGCTGAAGAACCGAACCAACAAACGGAAAACCGACCGAAGAAAGGACGAACCAGCTGAACCCGCAAACAAGCCTAATGTGACCTGCTACGAGTGCAAGAAAAAGGGTCACTACAAGTCAGAGTGCCCTAACCTAAAGGAGACAAAAAGGACGAGAAGAAAGAAGGCACTGCAAGCAACCTGGGACGAATCGTCCTCAGAAGAAGAAGAAGAGGCACCCCAGTCCAACCTCCTAGCTCTGACCGCCTCAGACAAAGTTGAGACTGAGTCAGAAACAGAACAAGAGGACGGCGAGCTGACCTTCACAGAAGACGGAGAAATTAAGGTAACTGATTTTAATAGATTGCAATTAAGTGAGTTAATTTCATTTCTTTCTCGAGATTTGGCCAAAGCCAAACTCCGAGTCAAATCCCTCCGACAGGTAGTAAAACTCCTGAAAGAGGGAGCTGACTCTAAACCCTTAACCGAGAAGGTTCAGGAAGGAACTCCTACTCAAGTTGAAAAACTTGAAAAGGAAAACTCCTCCCTGAAAACTCCGGTTAAGGATCTTAGATCAGCATTAGAACGATTTACATCTGGTTCCAAAGGTCTTGACATGATCCTTGGAAAACAGAAATCAGTTCTAAATCGATCCGGATTGGGCTATAGAACCAAATCTCGGCAAAGATCATACTTTGCTGTACTGAATCAGTCCAGAGGTAAAATTCAGGCATGGGTACCTAAACTATACCTGAACAAACCGACTGGATCAAATCAGTATTGGATCTCCAAGGACAAGATTCACATCTTGCCCAACCATCACCGTGGCTTTAGTCCAGGGGGAGCCAAACTGAAAACTATTTTCATTATTAGATAACTTGTTATTCTTGATTTAAATTGCTTGATTGATTGGTTATTTAATTTCTGCAATATACCATGCTTAGACTTAGGCTAGCTTAAGGACTAAACAAACTTAGCTGAAATTTGACAACATAGTATTGGGTGGAGGTGAGATGATAGTACGTTAGGGAAGCCAATTTGGCGGAACTAGCCGAAGCTACCGATCCAAGACCCAAACTAGTTAGACCAGAAATTTTTCAAAGAATTTTTGAAAATGAAATTTCATTAAAAGGCTTTGTCAAGGAAAGGGTGGATGATCCCATAAGGCTACGGCCAAAGAAGGCCTAGTGCCTCGCCAAGACCTGGAAGCCAATTTCTGAAATTCAAATTCAAATTTTTTTTGTCAAATTCGAATCTAACACAAAATTTCAGGTATTTGTAGATTTAAACATTTTTGTTAAAATTAATTATTTTCAAAATTAATTAAGTTTTTAAAATTTAATTGTTTTCAAAATTAATCAACATTTTCAAAATAATTTTAACTATCAAAACCTGTCTCACAAAACCTATAAGGTTAACGTGATTGAAAATCCTAGATTTGGGTGAGACAGCAGGATTAAGACTAAGTTGGAAATTCTTTTACCTATAGGATGAGATATTCTTGTATTTGTCAAAATCATGGTCAAACCATGATTAATATAGTCAAACCATGGTCAAACCAATTTAATCATGGTCAAAAGATGACAAGACATAAAGCTTGTCCCTTTCTATACCAACCCGGGCGCCCGGAACCACGCGGGCACCCCCATCACCTCAAATGCAGCCAAAGCTGCAAAAGCAACCTGTTGAGGGCGCCCGGACTGTCCCGGGCGCCCCCAATCAGTCCTTCACACTGCCTTTGGTAGTAACCCTGACCAGGGCGCCCGGAAGCTCCCGAGTGCCCCCATGAGTTTGCCTATAAAAGGCACACGAACCTCCTTCACTTCCCACACCAAAATCAACCTTCTTCTCCACTTCTTACTCTTCAAGAAGACCTTGCAAGTCCTCTTCCTCAACCATGCCTCCCCGAGCCGTCCGGTATGATTATCATTTATTTTTATTGCATTTAAAATTCTTTCATGCAATATCTTTATTCTTCCTTTAACTCCCTTAACTTAGAAGACGCCGACCGAACCCGGCCAATCCCGGTGTCGAACCTAGTCCGGACCCTAGATTTCCAAACCTAGAGTTATGTAATAGGTTTGCACAAACAATCTACAAGCCTATTAAAACGAGTTATCTCAATAGGCATTTTTTTACCCAATCATGCCCTGTCGCCATGAACATCATCAACTTCTATCAGTTGGACAATCTTGTCTTCTGCACGCATACCATTAATGAATCTTTATGCGCAGAATTTTATAATAATATAATTCGACAAGATAATCTTATGTTTCACACCACTGTCCAAGGGATTCCTTTGACTATAACCCCTACTCTGTTGAACCGCTTCCTAGGACTGCGATCCTCTCAGTCTACATTCTGTTGTTATCCTCCTAGGAACCCCCATTTGATCCTCCCTACTCAGAGATTACCCTAGATACCATTCACTCCTATTTTTATAGGGCAGACCTCCCAGCAAATAGACGCTTCCAAGCTGTTGAACTTCAGGCCCAGAACTATGCCTTGTATAGAGTTCTGGTCCGCTGCATCTTACCACTCTCTACCAGAGACCTAGGGACTATGAAACCCTTTCATGCTTTTCTTCTTTATGCCCTAGTCCATCACCTTGACCTAGACATTGGACTCCATATGTTTCATACCATTCTGCATGCGTCCAGTGTCACGACCCAGGGACGAGTGCGCACACCATATTGCCACATCATTACATCCCTCCTTCATCACCACGGTCGGGACATTACCGTTGGTGAAATTTCCGCTATGACCGACTTTGACGAAATAGGATTTAGGAACTTTTCCTTAGCGGGTCTAGAGGTGTCGGCCACCGGGGTTCTTAGTTGGAGACGACAGCAGGCCGGAGCACCAGTCGACTCAGACGAGGAGGTTGAGGTCGACGTCGGAGATCTAGCAGCAACAGCCCGAGCGCACATAGATGAGCCCGCTCCACCGACACTCTACGATCGAGTGACTCAGCTAGAGACACGTGTTCAGAGCCTCCGAGAGGAAGTGGAGGCCAATCACGCCGAAAACATGGAGACAAATCTGGGCTACTACAACAGTTACATGAGCGCCCTTCGAGCCGAGAGGGAGGCCAGAGAGGCAGAGTATCATGAGATGATGACCCTATTTCGATCCTGGCAGCCAGGCTCCTCCGATCATCCCGGTCCCTCATCTTAGATCTGCTTAGTATTGTACCAGCATTTGACTGCCCCTACTCAGTAGGGTTGACTATGTTTGACTCTTGACTATATTGACTACTTTCTGTTGATCAGTTTATGAGTACTTGTTCTTTTTGCAGTTAGGATTGTGCTCTGTAGAATAGAGTATCTCAAATTTTTTACTGCTCTACTTGATTTCAAAAATCAGTTTTCTAAAAATAGATTTTGAAAAACTGTTTTACTTAATTTCAAAATCAGTTTTCACTTTTTACTTAGTTTTATTGCAAAACTACCCCCTTTAAAAAATTAGGGCTTTTTCGAAAATGGACTTAGCCTAGGCCCTAACCCTAGAACTGCATGCACCTATAGACTTAGAAGCCAGCATCTCACAAGCACCTTAGGGTACTTTTGATTGATAATCTAGAAAGGGTTGAGATGCTTAGGTCTTTGCCTTAATTCAAGATGCTTTAAGTCAGTGCATCTGCAGTAATTGGGGCACTAAATACAACTTAAACAGCAATCGAGTTAAGTGTCAAGTTTAGAAAATCTAACTTGAACAGAAACACTTAACTTGACTAACCCTAGCAAAAACTACTGTTTATAACAGTTAGTAAGTAGCTAATTGGGTTAGACAGGTCCCTACAGAGAAAATTGATTGATTTAGTGTAAATCTAATTATGAATTGGTTCAGTACAGCAAATTCTTATTATGCAATCATATTTATCTTGTTTTGATATATGGCAAAGGGGGAGAGATAGGAAAGGAAAGAGAAAAATTAGAGAAAAATTACTTTTACTTTTCCTAATTACTTTTACTTTTTCAAAATTTCTCCTTTATTCAAAAAGGTTCAAAAATATACTTATCCTTTATTCAAAAGCTTAAACTTTTTGAAGAAGTACTTAAGTTCTTAAAGCTTTCAAAATTTTGCCTAAGTACTCTAGTTTCAAAATTTCTTAACTTTTTGAAGAAGTACTTAAGTTCTTAAAGCTTTCAAAATTTTGCCTAAGTACTCTAGTTTCAAAATTTCTTAAAGCTTTCAAAATGTTGCTAAGATTTTTTACTCAAGCTTCCTTTTTCTCAAGCTTTCAAAATTTTGCTAAGTACTCTAGTTTCAAAATTTCTTAACTTTTTGAAGAAGTACTTAAGTTCTTAAAGCTTTCAAAATTTTTCCTAAGTACTCTAGTTTCAAAATTTCTTAAAGCTTTCAAAATGTTGCTAAGATTTTTTACTCAAGCTTCCTTTTACTCAAGCTTTCAAAATTTTGCTAAGTACTCTAGCTTCAAAATTCTTTTCTCAAGCTTTCAAAATTTTGCTAAGTACTCTAGCTTCAAAATTTTTTTACTCAAGCCTTCAAAATTTTTTGCTAAGTACTCCAGCCTCAAAATTTTTATTCAAGCCTTCAAAATTTTGCTAAGTACTCTAGCCTTTCAAAAGTTTCTTACTTAAGCTTGTCAAAAATTTTTTGTACTCTAAAGCTTAAGTTTTTCAAAACTGTATTAAAACTGAAATTCTTACTTAAGCTAACATTTTCAAAAAGTCTTCAAGTACAAATAAAGTTTTTTTAACCCCACGAATTTTTGAAAAATCTAGGGGGAGGTGCCTTCCAGGGGGAGGGAACAAAAGTTAAAACTTTTTCATGTTTTGCTTAAACTTAACTTTTTGAACTAGGGTTGCCATAAATCAAAAAGGGGGAGATTGTTGGTGCAGAATGCACCTAAGTCAAACCCGTGTTTTGATAATGGCAACATAGGTCAAAAGTTAAGTCTTTCTTGTTTTCTAACAAGTTAATCTAGTGTGCAGGAAAAGCCCTAGCGAAGGACTGCTAGGCACTGGCAAAGGAATGCCAGGAAAGAAAGCCCTAGCAAAGGATTACTAGGCAACTGGCGAAGGACTGCCAGTATCAAGCCCTAGCGAAGGACTGCTAGGCTCCAGGCGAAGGACAGCCTGGGACTGAAGCCCTAGCGAAGGACTGCTAGGCAACTGGCGAAGGACTGCCAGTTTACAAGACCTGACAAAGGACCGTCAGGCAAAAGTCCAACCAGAGGAACGGTTGGCATCAGGTAAATTCTCCCGAGAGGAGTAGGTGAGGACGCGTTCCCCGTTGAGGGAACAGTAGGCGTCGGTTCGACCTAGGGCTCCATTTTGGAGACCAAAGTCAGAACCAAGACAGCTAAGGCTGTATAAACAAATACTTTATTGCTTTATTGTGTTTTGGACTAACCCTGGATGCAGGACCAAAGGAAGGAGTGTCTGCAGCTCAGATAGCCTCAAAGGAATGAGGTAGTAGCTGAGTAGGGCGCCCGGAGTGTCCCGGGCGCCCCCAAGGGCCATACAAAACAAGTAAAGAAAAAAGGAGTTCGGATACATGCTGGGTCGGGCGCCCCCGCTGCTCCCGGGCGCCCTCGTGCTCCCGGGCGCCCCCATGCGCATGCATCGATCCAGAAGCCAAGCGAAGCCAAAGGATAGAGTTTGACCCGGTCAATCCGGGTGCCCCGAGCGCTGCGGGCGCCCCGGTCAAAGCGGATCCAGAGGATAGACGCTGACCGAGAGCTCTGCGGATCAAAAGCCACGTGGGGGCGCCCCCGACATCCCGGGCGCCCCCAGGCCCTATATAAGGGACGCTCGACCAAGGCTTCAAGACACCAATTCACTCAACGCCTCAAAGCTCTTCTGCTCTCGCGCCTTACTCCGGAAACTCTCCAACTCGAGCCGACGACGTCCCGCTACTCCGAAAAAGTTAATCTACTCCGGACGTCGGTAAAAGAAGAGCGTTCTTTTTATTTACTACACTTATCTTTGTAATTAAATTTTGTAAACCTTTTTGCGCCTATATAGAATTGCCCAAAGTAAACGGTCAACGACCGTGGGCCTTGGAGTAGGAGTCGACACAGGCTCTGAACCAAGTAAATCGACTGTGTCTCTGTGTCTTGTTGTTTAATTTCTGCTGCGTACCTGCTCTTACGAAAATCCGAAAGTTTACCGATATTCACCCCCCCCCTCTATCAGTTTTCTCGATCCAACACCCCGGGCATCCACAGCACCACGAGGTATTAGGGTTTTATTTCTTGGTCGGAAGTCCGTAGCACCCTGACCAAGCCTAAGTACCCCGGGCATCCGCAGCACCACGAGGAATTAGGGTTTTGTTTCTTGGTCGGGCATCTGTAGCACCCAGACCAAGCCTAAGTACCCCGGACATCCGCAGCACCGCGAGTATTAGGGTTTTATTTCTTAGTCGGGCGTCCGTAGCACCCAGACCAAGCCTAAGTACCCCGGGTATCCGCAACACCGCGAGGTATTAGGGTTTTGTTTCTTGGTCAGGCACCCGTAGCACCCAGACCAAGTCTAAGTACCCCGAGCATCCGCAACACCGCGAGGTATTAGGATTTTGTTTCTTGATCGGGCGTCTGTAGCACCCAGACCAAGCCTAAGTACCCCAGGCATCCCCAGCACCGTGAGGTATTAGGGTTTTGTTTCTTGGTCGGGCGTCCGTAGCACCCAGACCAAGCCTAAGTACCCCGGGCATCCGCAGCACCACGAGGTATTAGGGTTTTGGTTATTGGTTGGGCGTCCGTAGCACCCAGACGAAGCCTAACTACCTCGGGCATCCGCAACAACGCGATGTATTTGGGTTTTGATTCTTGGTCAGGCGTCCATAGCACCCAGACCAAGCCTAAGTACCCCGGGGATCTACAGCACCGCGAGGTATTACGGTTTTGTTTCTTGGTCCGGCGTCCGTAGTGTTGGGGCAATCTATGGTCCGGAGTGACTATGTATTTTGATGTTTGGGCAAAGGGTTTAAGTTAGGTTCACCCTTGTATTTGATATGTGTATTTGAGTGTGCAGGTTTACAGGATATACATGGACTTAGTTGGACGACTCCAGGTCCGGTGAAGGATGGTGTGAGGAGACAAGTTATGGGCATGTATGCATATGAGGGACCGTGGTCAAAGCAGGGACGATTAGTCGAAGGAAGCGGACTTCAAGGCATACGCAAAGGATGACATGGGAGACAAGCCGTGGGCTTGCATGCATCCAAGGGATGAGAGCCAATGTCGAAGAGGGCTTGAAGGCAACAGGTCAAGGCTGCTGAATGGAGAGTCAACTGAGTCGTGAGGGGTTGAGTGCTGAGGGAATTGTACTCGGGAAGGAAATCCTAGGATTTGAGTGTTGAGAGAAATGTACTCGGGAAGGGAAACCTTAGGTTTGGAAGTGGACCAGTCGACTGATCCAGGATCAGTCGACTGATGAAGTCCACAGAAAGATCAGTCGACTGATGGCAACTTAAAATTCGAACGTTAGGCTGTAACGTTCGAATTTAAGTGGGACCAGTCGACTTGCCTTGGACCAGTCGACTGGTAACGGTCTTTTCAGCCTTGAGCTCTATTTAAGAGAACTCGATTTTGGCTGAGAGTTCTTGGCGAAACAAGCTTGGTTAGAGTCTGTTAGTAGCCTACAAGTGCTCAGTGTTTGTCCAAGGATTGTGGCGAGGTTTCTCCACCCACAAGGAGTGACAAGAGCTAGCCGAAGGTATTCCGGAGAATCATCCACTGAAGGATCGGGATCGTCCACCTTACAGACAGCCGTGGAGTAGGAGTTTCATCTCCGAACCACATAAATCGGTATGTCTTTCTTAGTTGTTAGTTTTAATTTTTGTTATTCCGTTTGCGCACTAACAACTTGTAGGAAGAAAAATCGGGAAGTAACTATTCAACCCCCCCCCTCTAGCTAAACGGAAAGGTCCCAACAAGTGGTATCAGAGCGAAGTTCGCTCATCTACGGACTAGCCGCCGAGAGTGCAAAAAGCTAGAGGAAGATGGACTCGGAAGGTCCGCTAGGATGGGATATTCGTATTCCACCTCCATACAACCGAGATGAATTCGATTATTGGTGGAACCGGTTAGAAACGTGGTTCCAAATGGATTGGGGCCATTGGACCGCATTGGAGGTTCCATTTGAAGCTCCAACAAACAAGAAGGGAAAACTCCTTCGGCCTCGATATTGGACCAAGAATCAAATGGAGGAAGCGGAAGTGGATAAGGAGGTAACTAGAATTGTATTAAATTTATTACCTTCATATATCGTGTTAAATGTAGGAGAATACAAGAACGCATATGAGCTATGGAGAAAGGTGATAACTCTACATGAAAATTCGACATAAAGACAAGGAGAAGAGGAGCCCAAGGAAAAGGGGTTGTCGGTCCAAGAGAAGGAAAAGGACCAATCGGAAGATGAATCAAGTTCAACATTCGAAGAGGAGGAGAAAGTGGAATCGTCCACATCCTCAAGTGAGGAAGAAATAGAAGAAGTCTCCACGTCAAGGATTGAGGGGGAGGAGAGACCATCCTCAATGTCGGAGCAAGAAGAAGCTTGCACCTCCATCAAAGCAAAGTCAAAGGATCACATAATTTGCTTTGGGTGCAATCAAAAGGGGCACTATAAGGACAAGTGTCCATTGGGTAAGAAAAAGGAGATAAACCCTAAACTTAATTCAAATAATTTGAAAACTAACATGAGTTGTAGGGATGGAGCAAAGAAGGATAAGAAGCATATAGTTTGCTTCACGTGTGGTGAGCATGGACACTACCACACCAAGTGCCCAAAGAAAGGAGAAATCAAGAAATTGGCGCACTTAAAGAAATTAGAAAAGAAGAGGAGCTCAAGTCAAGGGGGAGCTTCAAAGGTAAAAGGGAAGGTAATCTCTTATTTAAAATTAAATCTAATTTTCAATTCTTATATGCTTGTTAAGAATAATCATGGATTTAGGTATAATGATAGGAATAGGGTTAACAAGGTAGATAATTCTAGTAAATCATTACTCAAAGCTAGACCAAGAAAGACCCAAACTACCATGCCTAAGGGAAGGAAGATGGTTAATGATCAAGGCACAAATCCCAAGAAGGGGAGACATATTCCTAGGAAGGCGGGTAGGTCTAGGAATGTCCAAGGTGGACATGTTGACTCTAGGTTTAGAGCTCTAGAGTTGGACAATCAAGTCTTGAGAGCAAGACTTAAAGAAATGGAGAAAACCTTAGATAGATTCACTATTGGATCTAAGGGTTTAGGTGTGGGGTTGGGTAGTCTAAAACCCAACAATGATAGATTGGGTCTAGGATACCGATCTAAGTTCTCCAATGTCAATGAAAAGAAATATGCTAGGGTAGCATAAACCTATGGCAAGGAGGCGAAGTCCAAAAATGACAAGGGGATACCATTTAAAAGCAAGGAGAAAGTCTTAACTAAGGACAAGGGGTCCAAGGTTAAGAATGTTAAGGGTGTCGGCCAAAAGTCACCGGAGGTACACCGGTGTGGCCTTGTGTTTATGAGTGAGTCACCTAGGGAGGTGGCTAAGGCTAAGAGATCAAGGGGAGCTCTAGGAGTCAAGTTGGGACCCGTGGTTTATGAATCTCGGGAGAATTTCTCTCGGAAGTCTAGATGGGTCATGGAGTGTGCCAAAGGATGTGGAGACGGATTTGAAGTCTCAATCCTAGGGATTTGGCACATTGAGTTTGAGTTTCATGGATGAAAATATGACATTGGGGTCATAAAGTATGGGAATTAGTTTTTGATGTGTAGATGTCATATAAACAAATGCTAGGGATGCATTGTGATTTGGTATGAGCAGAAATATCAAGAGGAGGCCAAAACTAGGACTTTAGGTCAAGGTTCAATTGAACCATTTAGCTAGTTTTGGGTTTTGTGTCAATCTTGGGATTGGTAATAGATATATTTCTGAATGTATTTTTTCCAAGTAGAGACAGACACCACAAACTTCTCCGTAAAATTTAAGAATTTTTGGAGATATGTGAAATTTTGGTGCATTTCTGAATTTCAGCTTAGAAGTTGAAATGTTCAGACTGAGACGTATCAGTCAGCTGCCCTTGGGGCAGTCGACTGATATTTCTGTGGGATTGCAATTCAAAGGCACCAGTCAACTGGTAACTGTCTCAGTCGACTGGTCCTTCTGGGTTTTGATTTCTAGGAGATTTTCAGAAAAAGAAGGTATCCTTCATTAATACCAAGGGGTAATATTGCTTGGGACAATCCTTTTGATGTGTGGCAAAGAGGGAGAAGTGTTGGGTTTAAGTGAGAAACCAAACACTCCTTTGCAAGAGATCCTAGGTAAAGGAGGAGCTTAGGTAAAGAGGGAGTATTGTTGCTCATTTAGTGTTGTAAGGGGAATCTTGGAGAGGTTCTTAAAAAGCCTTTGTAAATCCAATATAGGGGAGCCTTGGAGAGGTTGTTAAAAAGTCTATTTTGGTAAAAGTCCTAAACTATTGGGGAGGATAGGTGTGGGGATGGCTTGTGATAGGATCCATGCATTTTTACATTGCATATGCATTGGTGGTATAAGTCCAAGGTGAAGCCTTGGCAACGTAAATCCAAATGGCAATTAGCATTGTATTTGCTATTTGTTTTCCCTAACTTAAATATATTGCCAATCATCAAAAAGGGAGAGATTGTTGGGGCAATCTATGGTCTGGAGTGACCATGTGTTTTGATGTTTGGGCAAAGGGTTTAAGTTAGGTTTACCCTTGTATTTGATATGTGTATTTGAGTGTACAGATTTGCAAGATATACATGGACTTAGTTGGACGACTCTGGGTCCGGTGAAGGATGGTGTGAGGAGACAAGCCGTGGGCGTGTATGCATCCGAGGGACCGTGGACAAAGTAGGGACGATGAGTCAAGGGAAGCAAATTTCAAGGCATACGCGAAGGATGACATGGGAGACAGGCCGTGGGCTTGCATGCATCTGAGGGACGAGAGCCAAAGTCGAAGAGGGCTTGAAGGCAACAGGTTGAAGCTGCTGAATGAAGAGTCAACTGAGTCGTGAGGGGTCGAGTTCTGAGGGAATTGTACTCGGGAAGGAAATCCTAGGGTTCGAGTGCTGAGAGAAATGTACTCGGGAAGGAAAACCTTATATTTGGAAGTGGACCAGTTGACTGATCCAGGATTAGTCGACTGATGAAATCCACAGAAGGATCAGTTGACTGATCTTGGATCAGTCTACTGATGGCAACTTAAAATTCGAACGTTAGGCTATAACGTTCGAATTTAAGTGGGACCAGTCGACTGGCCTTGGACCAGTCGATTGGTAACGGTCTTTTCAGCCTTGAGCTCTATTTAAGAGAGCTCGATTTTGGATGAGAGTTCTTGGCGAAACAAGCTTGGTTAGAGTCTGTTAGTAGCCTACGAGTGCTCAGTTTTTGTCCAAGGATTGTGGCGAGGTTTCTCCATCCACAAGGATCAACAAGAGCTAGCCGGAGGTGTTCCGGGGAATCATCCACCGAAGGATCGGGATCGTCCACCTTACGAACAGCCGTGGAGTAGGAGTTTCATCTCCAAACCACGTAAATCGATGTCTTTCTTAGTTGTTAGTTTTAGTTTTTGTTATTCTGCTTGCGCACTAACAACTTGTAGGAAGAAAAATCGAGAAGTAGTTATTCACCCCCCCCCCTCTCTAGCTAAACGGAAAGATCCCAACACGTAGCACCCAGACCAAGCCTAAGTACCCTGGGCATCCGCAGCACCACGAGATATTAGGATTTTGTTTCTTGGTCGGTCGTCCGTAGCACCCAGACCAAGCCTAAGTACCTTGGGCATCCGTAGCACCACGAGGTATTAGGGTTTTGTTTCTTGGTCGGGCGTCCGTAGCACCTAGACCAAGCCTAAGTACCCCGGGCATCCGCAGCACCACGAGATATTAAGGTTTTTGTCAGATGTACTGGCACTTTTGTGATGACATGTTCCTTTATTTCATAAATTCACTGCAAGGCAGCAAGAATACACAGGCAATTACATAGTATGCTACACAAATCTTACCGGGGGTGACAGGGTTGGAGACAAATGGCCTGCCCTGGCCTCTTGAGCTATTTGTCCCTGCCCTCCTGTGAACGGTTGCTTCCTCCAGTTAGCCTTCTTGTGCCCTCGGATTTTTTCGGGACTCCGATCTGACTTCCCTACTGTAGCATCGCCGAGACACCAATTGGTCCCCTTTGACTTCAGCCACACGGTCGCCTGCCGGGAATTTTATCTTCTGGTATAGACAGAGACCACCGCCTGGAAGACACTGAGAGCCGAGCGGCCCAAGATGGCGTTGTAGGATGAGGGAGCATCCACGATTAAGAAGGGTGTCCTCCTGGTACTCTCGAGCACATCGCTACTCAATGATAGCGATAAGGTGATTTGCCCTATCGGCTGTACTCGATACCTAGTGAAGCCAAACAACGGGCTCGAGACCGAAAGTAGTTCCTCTTTGTCGATCTGCATCTGATCTAGAGCAGCCTTGTACAGGATGTTCACGGAACTTTCTGTATCCACGAAGATGCGCTTGACCTTATAGTTGGCGATGCGGGCAAGGATTACCAGGGTGTCTTCATGGGGAGCTTCTACCTCTTCTAAGTTGTCAGGGTCGAAAGAAATCGTAGGACCATGATCCTGGCTCCGGCTCGTCCCAATTGCGTAGTTCTCTAGGCGCGGGGTATGAGACTTCCTTTCCCGATGGGAGTCTCCTCCGGTGGGTCCTCCGGAGTTTACTCCTACATGTCCAGAGGGTGGGTCGCGTGCAGGGGCCTTGCCCTTCCTGAGGTCTCATTCCAAGGAGGGAGACCTGCGGGGTGCAGCCCCTCGGCTCCTCCCTCTCAAACACGATCGAGATCGCTGTCTGGTCTCGTCCTCTCCCGACTGCCTCCATCTGGGAGAAAGGCTTCGCCGAGGAGACCTCCGGCGATACCCCGTCTTTTTCCACTTCCTTCGACGTTTGGTGTCTGCTTCCTCACATAATCTTTTCTTCAAGGCATGACACTCCTCGGTGGAGTGGGTCGTACTGCCGTGAAAGTCGCAGTACTTCATCAGTGGCTCTAGCTGCTATTTGTCCACTGTCTCAATCAGCTTCCGCCTACTGGCCCACTGGTCCTTCCCCAGGTGAAGGTCTTTTCCTCGGGCTGGAGCTGGGGATTCCCTCCTCTCAGACCGGGTAACGACTTGAGGGGGGACTCCGGCTGGTTCCTTGCAACGGGTGAATTGCACTTCCTCCACGTTAACGTGCTTGATAGAACATCCTAGCAAGTCATCAAAACTAGTGGGTGACTTCTTCACTAGAGATCTGAAGAAATCCCCTTCCGAGAGCCCCTGTGTGCAGGCACTGACGAGAATTTCCGATGTCACCGTTGGCACATCCTGTGCCACCCGGTTGAACCGCTGGATGTACTCCTTGAGGGGTTCCCTCAGCTTTTGCTTGAGAGCAAACAAGTTTAATGTCGTCTTCTGATAGCGACGGCTGCTAGCGAAATGGTGGAGGAAGGCGGTTCTAAACTCCATGAAGGAGTTGATAAAACCTGAGGGCAGCCTCTGGAACCATCGTTAGGCTGCTCCGGATAGGGTGTTCAAAAACCCCCGGCACTTCACACCGTCGGTATACTGGTGCAGGAGTGCCAAAACCTAGTATTAATTGAATTTTGAATAAATTAAAGATTAAATGAATTAACTAAGAATTAATTTGAGTTTGAATTAATTAAGGATTAAATGAATTAATTTGAGTTTGAATAATTAAGGTTGAAATGACTAATTAATAGTTGTAGGTTTAAGTTCTTAATTTTCATTATTTCGAAAATTTCTGACTCATCCATTATTTCTTCTTTATTTATCTTTTTAAGTTTTTCCAATAATTTTGGTTTATTTGAATCTTTGTGATTTTTATTGACTATAGCCTTGATCTTAGAAAATTTCAGCTCCTCCTCATCCTCACAATCACATCCTTCAATATCCTCAAAGTAGGTGGAGTAATTTGGGCCACTAGTTAATGTTTTATAATAATTTTCAACATTATCTATAATTAACTTATCATCTAAGAGAATTTCATCTCTATTATCCTCAAGAATATTTCCAACAAGATCATTCTTATCCTCAGAAATAATTTTAATAATTTCAGAATTATCTTCAGAAATATTTTCAATAATTTCAGGATTATCTTCAAAAATATCTTCACTAATTTCAGAGTTATCTTCAGAAATATCTTTAAGAATTTCAAATTCGAATTCAGAATTATCCTTAAGATTTTCAAATTTGAATTCAGATTTATCTTTTAGATATTCAAATTTGAATTCAGATTTATCTTTCAGAATTTCAAATTTGAATTCAGTATTTACAGAATTAATTCCAAAATTAATTTTAGAAATTAATGAATTAACGTTAAGGATTAAACAGTTGATTTCTGGTATTCTAACATTATTGATATTTTGTAACTTCTCATGCAGAACATTAACTCGACTATTTACACAATTTAACTTTTCAGAAAAATTATCTAAATTATTTAGATAAGCAAGTGCAGGAATTTTAAAAATTTTCGGAACGTAAATTCTGCGTACCTTTATCGGACATTTATTCTTGTAGTGTCCGTATTTTTCGTACTTGAAACATTTGATGTGATCTTTGTTTCTCCGGACTCCTGGCACTGGTGCCTCCTTTACCACCGGTGGTGTAGACCAAATCTTACGAGTAGGGCACTGATTTTTATAGTGCCCTCTCTCCCTGCACTTAAAACACGTAATATGAAATTTAAAAATTGACATTTTAAAAAATTGTACCTGATTCACCCTTGGGCTCCCCCTCAACTCCTGGCATCTTTGCTCTGTCGGCGGTTAGTCCGGTGAAGAGCAGTCTGGCTCTGATACCAATTGTAGGACCGGTGCCGTCGATAGAGGGGGGTGAATATCGACCATAAATCTTTCTCGCGGAAATCGTCTTTCGGATCTTCGTTCTAGACTTAGAGTTAGTGCAACAGAAAATATATAGAACGAATAAAACAGACAATAACACAGATTGCACGCGGGATTTTTTACTTGGTTCCCAACCCCCCAGGGTTAGTACATCCAAGGCCTATGCACGGGAACGCCCGTCCACTAATGGTCTCCTTTTTGGACTTTCCGGAGGCGGAGAAACTCGTCTTACAGTACAATAATTACAATAAAAAATATAGTAAATTGAGTGCGGAATAATAAAAGCAAACCGGACAAACAAGATTTGAAAACTCGGCCGATCTGGACCTCCGAAGTGCCGCGCACTTCCTCCCGGAGCCTCCCGATCGCAGAGCTTCGTCGTTAGCGCTTTGTCGTCACTTGGGAAGCTTAGAATGAGTCTTGGAAGTTATATTTGAGCCTTGGGGTTGAAACCCCTTTTATAGGCTTCATGGGGGCGCCTGTGTCGATGGGGGCGCCTACACGTGGCCTCTCCTGCGCGATCTCTTATCCGCAGGCTCGGTCAGCGCTTATCCATCTTCACAGGGGCACCTGAGCTGATGGGGGCGCCCGTATGGTCCCGGGCGCCTGAATGGAAGCCTGTTCTGCCTTCCTTCACTGAACATGTTTTGCTTCTTTGACTCAGGCGCCCCTATTGATGAGGGCGCCTAGGGACCCTTTTTCCCGCCTTTTGCCTGCTTTGTCTCCACTTTTGGGTACCTGCAAGATACATTAATACAAGACAAATACACATACAATCTTAGGCTTAATGAGTTGGTTCTGACTTCGGATTTTCACGAAACCCTAGGTCGAACCGACGTAAGTTCCCACCCCCGGGAACGCACCTTGCACCTACTCCTTTCAAGAGACGGTTGCCACCCAGTCCATTCGGGTGGACTTTTGCTTAGCTTCCGATACTCTCGGATCTCAAGACGTCCGAACCTCGACCCGTCTCTACTTCTGTCCTTAGTCATCGCTCAGCTAAGTTGCTCAATCCCTCGGACCAAGACTTCGTGCCCAAACCTAGGTCCAGGACTTCGATGCCCAACCCTCGGCAGGACTTAGTGCCCAATTCCTCGAACCAGGTCTTCGGTGCCCAACCCTCGGCCAGGACTTAGTGCCCAATTCCTCGAACCAGGTCTTCGGTGCCCAACCCTTGGCCAGGACTTAGTGCCCAATTCCTCGAACCAGGACTTAGTGCCCAACCCTCGGTCAGGTCTTAGGTGCTCAGCCCTTGGCTAGGACTTAGTGTTAGTGATATGAGAGAAGTGTCCTAAGGCAATCGCCTTATGATTGTAAACATTTATTTTAATAAATGATAATTCACTATTTGAGTATACATGTTTGTGTATTTGATTGAGATCTTAAACTCATCTACTAAATGTCCGCAATATAATTCACAGCATAAGAGAATTTGTGATGGGATCACAACTAGTGATTATCTTTACATGTGCAATTGTGAAGTATTGAAAGTATCCCTAGTCGATGAATTGATAAAAACGGACACTATCAATTCTGTTGAGACTAGCATGGGTTATTCTCTAATCAGCTGATTCTCACTGGCTGGTGACATTGGGATGCCGGAGATAAAAATGGATGCTAGTTAAGGGAACTAGTTCATTGGAGTGACTAGCTGCAAAACTTCATATGGTTATCTATACAGATATGTCAATGAAGTTCTTACTGCAGCTTAAGTGCGATGTTCCTTTGACTTGCGGTGTTCAAGTCATCTTGGTCATGGAGACTTATACTTTAACATCTTAAGCAAGCATCTCCAAGGAGGTGTGGACCCAGGATGATTGGGTATAAGCCGAAGTGCCCGAAGATGTTTGAACAGCCTACAAAGGATTCACCACTCCTTGCGAGGAGATGTATACCCAGGCCTATCGTCGGATTGTTACTCAAAGCCTCTGGCCAGAGCATATCATGTTTAGAGTGTGAGTCTCTTAAATACATGAGAGTAATTAGAAATCCAAAGGACGAGAAAGACACTACTTGGGCTAGGTGTGACGTAGTCAGTCTAGTGGGGACTGACACAAACAGACCATGTCCTGAACCAAGTGGGTATAAGATGGTGAAGGGAATGGGGCACGATTCATTAGAGCTGCTGAAGGGTTTCAGAATTACTTTTGAGGTCAAACCGTTGATCTTTCGATTAATTAGGGGTCATGATGTACTACTAGGTGCCACTCATGATCGTTCTATAATTAGTTGATTATAGACGGCCAACATAAATCGAAAGCCTATTTAGTCACACGCACTATGAGTAATCCAAGGGATTTAAAACGAGTTGAAAATTGGATTTTCCAATCAAGAGAAATAAGTCGAATCTGAGTTAATCAGAGGTGCAACGAAAACTTAAAATGGCTAAGTCTTTTGAAGGCTTATTGGGCGAATTAAATGAGTTTAATTCGCGATCGGTTTGGCTCGGTTTGGCGGGCCAAAGAGGGTGCCAACCCCCTTTGGTTTGGCCGGCCACATAAAAGGGGAGAAACCAATTTATTTGGTTTAATTAATAAAATAAATCTAGCGCGATTTGTTTTATAAATTATGGATAAATAAATTTGTGTAAAGAAATTTATATAAATAAATTTATAGAAATTTATTCTTTTATGGAAATTAAAATGATCCATGAAATGGTTTATTTTAATTTTATAAAATCAATTATGAATTGATTTTTTTCATAATAAGACAGTTTATAAATTTCTTATAAAATTTATTCCATAATAAAAGGAGAGAAGGTATTTGTTTTATTATAAAGTTAGTTATAATAAAACTTGGCTTAAACGGAATAATTAATAAGAGAATTTATAGGATAAATTTCTTATGAAAAATTCCGTTAAAGAGAGACTTGGCAAGGGAAAGGCTACTATATAAAGGAACCAAAGGCAAGCCTTGAATTCCTAATTGAGTAATCAAGAGATTAGTAGCTCCCTCTCTCTCTCTCTCTTATTCTCTCCCTCTCTTCCCCTTAGGGCCGGCGCCCCTCATCCCCTCCCTAGGGCCGGCGCACCGCCCTCGCCTTCAAGGAGTTGGCGTGAGCAACCATCACCAAGAAGGAGCCGAAGAAGAAGAAGAAGAAGCGGATCGCATCTCCTCCCTTCTCGGAATTTAGATTCCGTTTCTTTGGTGGTTAGTTTCCTTTCTTCTCTCTTGATCTTCTAGTTGTGCCTTTAGAGAATCTAGTAGTTCTCGTCGGCACAAAACTCGTGGCTTTGCGAAGTCATCCCGAAGAGAACTCGGCGTGGGCGCGAATAGAGGCGGAGCTTCCAAGGGACTCTACAGTTGGATCTCATCCCTTACTTCGAGTTACGCGAGGTACTTAGTAAATTAATTTACTTTTCGCAAAGTTTTAATTTATGATCATGTCCACACATCATAAGGTTGCATACTAGATACGTGGTTAAAATAATTTGAGAAATTATTTTATGCTAATTCTTCCGCTGCACGTAAAAATTTTAAAATTTACGAACCCGTATCCTTGTCAACATGCACCCGGTCCCAACACTTAGTGCCCAATTCAAATGAACCAGGACTTCGTGCCTAGGATAACTAGGACTTTGGTTCACTTTGGTACTCCTCCTTTGCTCACCCTTCCCTTGTTCAATGTGTCACTGACTTAAGTATATTGTCAAACATTAAAACACTTAGAGGAGGACATCACTGATGCAACTTGCACCAACATTATCATTGCACAAAGATATTAAAATATGCCTACACCCTTCATCTGTCATATCTATCTTTATCACTTGTTGTAAGATAAATTTTCTTAAGGATTTTATTGATGACTACAAATATGCAAATAGAAACATACTTAACCAAATAATAAAATATATTCTAATAATATATATTTTCAAGTCATTTAGATTCATTATTGTGAAGAAGATTGAATAATATATTTACTTTTTTGTAGGACCTGCCAAATATAGATGCCCCCTAAACATTAATTTACAATAGGCGTCAATTACCTCACCTTTTGTAAAAACCTTTCTTTTCAAAACAGATAAGAAGAAATGCATATGTAAACCCAAGAGTGGTTCCTCCCAAAATAATTCAGTTGTAAACCTACAAAGTTAATCATATCCTAAAAACCAAGAAAATATATTTAAAAAGTACTTATCTTAACAAATTAGAAAATTAAACAAATTATTTATACTAGCATGCTTTAGGTTCTCCAATTTATTTAGCAAGTAAGTCACATCTTCGTCTTAATTTTTTTTCTTTGAAATTCTAAATTGCTTCTTCACAAACTATGACCATAAACATAAATAAAATTTAATTAATTAATGAATAAAATCAAATGACTAAAACTATTTTATATTCAAATAAAATACTTATAACAATAACTTATTTCCTCATTTTTTTAAGTTCGGCAGTCCTATTTATTTCCTCTTTCTCTTTTTCGGACTTGACTTCCGTTAAAGTGATGGTGTATATTTCTTCATTCATATCATCCCCATCAATTTTTCTTTTTCTCTTGTCCACACATTCAAGTACCCTCTACATCACATATTTGTGTCTTACTCCGCTTTCCCTTAGGTAATAGTTGGATCCACAATAGACTATCAATTAGAGTATACCTATAATCATACCAACTTCGGTTACGTCCTCTCCTACTCCTTGTTCTACAAGCTACTAGTTCAGGATGATGATCGACTACAGGATTGCTTGATTGAGCCTCCATGTCATTATTTTCAATTATTGCGAGCAATTCTTTCACCCTTTCATTCAGATGCATGTTCTCCAATAATAACTCCTTGATTCATTTTTTTTAATAATGCAGTTACAACATTCCTTATTACTTTGTCTTTCGGCTTCTGTGTCGTCTACTTGTGATGTCTCCATTGGATGTGGAATATCATCACCGATATCAAGGTTTCTTAACTAATATTTTTTCATTTTGGGTAGGGATTAGTTCCATCATAATCTGTCAAATAACAAGTAAACAAATATTCAAAATTCCATACAAACCTAAATTTGAGGATAATTTTGAATAATTACCTCTTCAGGTGAGACTTGGTCGACCAAGACCCGCACCTTACTAATATGTGAATGAATATTTCTCCACTTGTTTATTCAGACTCTTTCAATATTGTATGATTTTTGAATTAGAACATGCTTAAAAAATTATGTCTAATTCAGCATACCAAGTGTTATATATTCATAAATATCCATAAAATATTATAAAATTTAACATCAAAAATAAACTTACTACCAAAAGACCAGTAAATCCCTTTAGGTAAGGGAGATATATACAAAATGTAGAATATGCAAAATAATACAACATCATCATCTAGTTCAACATTATTGACATAATATTTAAACAACTCTTCAATTCTTGTCCTAGTTGGTTGTTTTTCTTTTAAAAAGTAAGTAAGATCGAGGTCACCCGATGCTTTAGTTGAATAGATAGAAACCGAAACACCTCGATCGGTCTGCAATACCAACTTATAAAGAAATATCTCATCTAGTGAACGCAACTAATACACCTGAAAAACTTAAATAATTAGTTGTCTTTGACAAGATAAGCATGATACGGGATCATTTCGGGCCTCAAGAGGGCTTGAAATGAGATCATACCAGACCCAAAGAGGGCCTGATATGGGATCATTTCAAGCCCATGTTGGGCTTGATATGTGATCATATCAGGCCCTCTTTGGGCCTAATAAGCTTACATATCGAACCCTCTATATCTCTATTTTATCTTACTACTTAATTCTTTGTGTTTTTAAAATTCACAACTATAAACTGTACCTGAGAATCAAAAGGTTAGGGAACTTGAATTCCAATTTTGAAATATATTGACCAATATTCTACGGATATGCTGCAATTCTTGTATGTCCAAGAAAATACCGAAAGGGAGTTGTTTGATCTTCGCTATCTGTCGATCATGTAAAATTGTGGATGCTCGGAAAAAACTATTAAAGTGACCTAAAAAACTGCACCAATGTAATTTCTGTCCAATATCATCTGAAGCCTATAAGTTATAAACATTAAAAATTTATTAAGACCAAACCCAAACTTGTTTAGTTTTTTCCAAATCAAGATGCAATTTTTTCTATATATATCCAACAACATTGTTGTTTTAACTTAATATGCTACGATGAGTCTCTAAGAAGGTAAACAAGTCGATGATATCATACCTTTGTGGAAAATTATAAAGAAGAGTCTGAAACACTCGTAACACTTTTTCCCACCATTATAAAAGGAGAGTATTACCGGAAACGCTAAACACTTCATTGGAGATAGCCGATTAGTGTGGATTTCCACGAAAACCCTTAACATCACCTAAGACACACATGAAGAGACTTACATAGGGTTTGGGTGGGGGGAGATGATCTCCCTGTTGGCGTTACTGGCATTAAACTTGCAGTTAAAACGTTGGCGTTACTAGCCAAACGTTGAATACCTCCATTGATGGAGGTAAATGAAACGCATGCTTCACCCTATAAAGAGCGTCCAAATGCAATCCAGGAAGGCAGACGAAGAGGAATCGGAGCATCGAATCTGTGAGGGATTTGGTTTGTGAAAGAAAGGGATTTGTCCGTGGTGATTCTTCTCGTGATAGCAATCCAAGCAGAAGAAACCGAAGAGAAAAAGAGATCACTGTAAGTATGCTTCACTTCTAATATATTCATCAATCTCATGCTTTTAATCTAAGATTGGTATCAGAGCAATTAGATTATGAGAGCATGATTTACCTTTGTACTTAAATTCTTTTGAGTTCTTCAATCGCTGCGTATTTTCACTCCCATGGCCGATGATCGCATCACGCGCGGGGAGTCGTCGCCGTCGGCTGGATGGGTCGATGGAGGCGGCCATAGCGTTGGTGATGGCGAGAAAAAAAATGAGTCGGCTGGGTGGGGAAGAAGGATGCGCGGAGAAGAAGAAGAAGAGGTGGCTGCTTTGGCGTTGAGAGGCGGCTGCGGGCGTTGAGATTGAGATTAGGTTTTGGTTTTTTTTTAAAGAGAAAAAGTTAATTTTAATAAATCAACAAGATTTGAAAAAAAAAACCCTGCCTGACTCGGAAAAACATTACTGCCCAATGGAGGTTCGAACTCCTGACCTCCCGAGTGAAGGCAAACAGACCCAACCAAAAGCTGTATTCGGTAATTTGTTTAGATTTGGTTCAATTTATTTAAATTAGATTCTAGTTTGGTTGAAAAAGATTATGTTGGTCAAATCGGTTTTGGTTCAAACCATTAGTTGGTTTAACCAAACCATTTTGATCAAATAATCTGAACTAAACAGAATGATTTGATTATTATGTTGAACCTCAAATTTAAATAGGCTTAATTGTAGCTACAAACGTAAAGGAAACTTATATGCTTTTATCTATTTGTGTGTTTTTTTTTCTATGCATATGTGTGAATTGGAAAAAAACTGGTTCTGTTACTGGTTTTGTCAGTTTTATACTGACTATGTCATTTTTCAATTCCAGATGTCGCATGAGATATGCACCACGATTCGTTGCTATGAGCGAAGTCGTGAGATAATGGAGAAGATAGAAGAAGTTTACTATAGTCCCATTCTCGGGATCCAAGGCAATATAGGAAAATTGGATCGATTATTTTGGAAACTCAAGCAGGAAGAGTTTCCAATCTTGGATGACTATAGGATTGGAGCATTGATTTGTTCATTGCCAAAGCGTGCGAGAGAAGTTGCACACCAGATATGGGGGCATCATGAATGTCGCATCTCATATACTGAGTTATGTAAGCAACTACTTCGCCATGAGTTTCCAGAGGATCTAGGAGATTCTGAGGAGGACCCAGAGGAAGATCCCGAAATGTTCGAGGACGATCCTGAAATGTTCGAGGAAGATCCCGAAATGTTCGAGGACGATCCTGAAATGTTCGAGGAAGATCCCGAAATGTTCGAGGACGATCCCGAAATATTCGAGGACGATCCCGAAATGTTCGAAGAAGATCCCGAAATGTTCGAGGAAGATCTTGAAATTTCTGGGGAAAACCTTGAAATATTTGAGGAAGATCCTGATATTGAAATGATCGAGGAAGATCCTGAAATATTTGAGAAAGATCCGATAGAATCTGTGGAAGATCCCGAGCCTGATCAGACTGGCCGATTAGAGATGAACGAGAGAGTGATAGTCACTGCCATAATATTTTTTATTATGGGAATGATGTCAACTTATCTAGTTCATTAAATTCTGTTTGTTGTACCAACTTATTAAGCCTATTAAATAAAGTTATGTTATGTGTTAACTGACTTGTCAATGATTAGTTCATTTATATAATTAGTTCATATTCAAGACAAATGATTAGTTCATTTAATGGGATGTATGTAATATAATTGATCAATGTTAATTAGATTGGATGATGCAAATGATGAGTGAAAACGTAATTATCACTTGATTTCGTAATCCAAGTCAAGTTTACATTGAGTCAATCAAAAATTATGTACAGATGATATACACTGAATTAATGAATAATATGTTTATTTATGATAGATCATGGCAACTAAGAACATCATAGCCGAACTGAATAAAGGAGAGAAATTGTATGGGGACAACTACAAAATATGGCATCTCAAGATACAATATGTTCTTGAGGAACAAGAAGTTCTGGAGGCTGTAAATCATTTCATGGTAGAACCTGCTGTTGGTTCAACTGCACAGTACAGACTTGATCTAGATGCCTATAGGGCATGGAAGAAAAAGGACTCCACTGCAAAGGGGATATTGATTAGTTCAATGGTAGATGACCTGGTATTTGAGTATGAGCCACTACCATCAGCTCATGTTGTCTGGGTTGCCCTGAATTAGTGTAAGCAAGCTTCTTCAACTGACAATCAAGTTTGACAGTTGTAAAAAGCGTCCGAATGTGACGATGACCCAACATCTGAGAGAAATGAGTAATATGATTCGGGAGCTTAAGACTGTTGGTCATGAGTTGACCGACGAACAACGGGTTCAAGCAGTTATTCATTCCCTTCCTGATTCTTGGGAAACAATGAAGCAGAACCTTACTCACAGTGAGAGTATCAGGACTTTCATTGATGTCTCACACCATATTGAACTGGAGGCAGAGAGAATAGAATCCGCAAGGATTTCTGAGCAAGTTTTTGTAGCTGAAGGTTCTGGATCCAAGAATAAGAAAAAATGGTTTAAGAAAGGGAAGGGTAAGGGAAAAGAAGCTGGTGCTACTACTGTGCAAGACCCAATCAAGAAGAATGGAAAGAAACCTAAAGGCAAGCTAACTTGCTACAACTGTGGCAAGAAGGGCCATTTTGCTCAGGAGTGTACTGAGCCGAAAAAGGTAAATCCATGTTTGTCTTCTTTTCATGAGCTTTATGTTGCTAGTTCGGTGTTGTTAGTTGATTCTTATCCTTTGTGGATTATAGATTCAGGAGCAATGAACCATGTAGCTCGTGATCGAGCTACGTACGTGGAGTACCATCGGGTACCAGCTGGCAATAAGTGGATATATGTGGGAAATAATGCAAGAATTGAAGTCAAAGGAATTGACACTTGCAAACTCAACCTTCGTGGTGGGCGTACATTGTTTCTGCATGATGTCCTGTATACTCCTGAGATTCGACGGAATCTGGTTTCTGTGAATTGTCTTCTTGAATTGGGTTATTGTATGAATTTTTACAGTCATCGTGTAGAACTTAAAATTGACTCTGAGTTAATTGGATATAGTTTTATATCAAACGGTTTCATGGTTCTTGATGTAGAACCAGATGTTAATTGTGAAAATAATGGTTGTTTTTCAAACATTGCTCTTACTAGTGATGCTGATGTTAATGATGAAGTTTGGCATGCTAGATTGGGGCATATAGGACAAGAAAGAATGAATAGATTAGCAAGAGAGGGTCTGCTCGGCACTCGTGTTAAAGTTGACTTGTCTATATGTGAGCACTGTCTTGCTGGAAAAGCAACTAGGAAACCGTTTGGTAAGGCTATGAGGGCTGATTCACCATTGCAATTGATTCATTCGGATATTTGTGGTCCAATGAACATGAAGGCTAGAAATGGTAATTCGTATTTCATTACATTTATTGATGACTTCACGCGTTTTGGTCATGTGTATTTGATTTCTCATAAATCTGAAGCATTAGATTGCTTTAATCGTTATTTGAACGAAGTTGAGAATCAATTGGAACGTAAAGTTAAAACCTTACGCACTGATCGTGGAGGTGAATACATGTCTGATCAGTTCAAGACAATATGTAATGAGAAAGGGATTATTAGACAGTTAACTATCCCTGGAACTCCACAGCAAAATGGAGTTGCTGAAAGAAGAAATCGAACTCTTCTTGAAATGGTTAGGTCGATGATGGCTCAAGCTAATTTGCCTATTTCCTATTGGGGAGATGCATTATTGGCTGCAACCTACATACTTAACCGGGTGCCTTCTAAATCTGTTCCATCTACTCCATATGAACTTTGGACAGGCAGAAAACTAGATTTGAGTAATCTGAGACCATGGGGGTCAGCTGCTTATATTCATGACAAGACTCACAAATATGGAAAATTAGGACCCAGAGGTAAGAAGTGTATCTTTGTAAGATATTCTGATACCTCTAAGGGTTATGTCTTTATTGGTGAGCAGCAAGATGGAACCATCTCTGAAATTGAGTCAAGAGATGCTACTTTTCTCGAAACTGAGTTCCCAACAAGAGGTGAAGTTGATAAATCAACTCCTCTATTTGCAATAGAGGAGGAGGATATTGTTCCTACATTAACAAATCAGGAATCACAGGGGATACCTGAATTTAGTCAACCTAGTGAGAGTAAATTGCCTATAAGTGAATTAGTTTCTCAACAGTCAAACCTGCGAAGAAGTAATCGTAAGATTATTCCTTGGAGAAGGTTTGACATTGAAAATGAGGCATTAATGATTCTCCCAGTTGACGATGAAGAACCTCGAACGGTTGAGGAAGCATTGAGATGCTCGGTTAGAGAAAAATGGAGAATTGCAATGGATGAAGAAATGGAGACTATAAGAAAGAATCAGGTTTGGGATTTAGTCGATCTTCCTCCAGGCCGAAGGGCTATTGGGAATAAATGGATTCTCAAAATCAAGAGGAAGGCAGATGGATCGATTAATAAATACAAAGCTCGTCTGGTTGCAAAAGGATATACCCAAATAAAGGGTATTGATTTTGAAGAGACATTTTCCCCTGTTGTGAAGTTTGTGTCAATACGTGTCATTTTAGCTATAGTAGCACATTATGACTTGGAATTACATCATATGGATGTAAAAACGACTTTCCTTAATGGTAATCTTGACGAGAAAATCTATATGGCACAACCAGAAGGTTATATTGCTAATGGCCAAAAAGAAAAAGTATGTAGACTTAAAAAGTCTATATATGGGCTAAAGTAAGCGTCGAGACAATGGAACATAAGATTCAATGAAGTCATTTTATCTTATGGTTTCGAAATGATCAATGAGGATCATTGTGTTTACCTAAGAAAGGATAAAGGAAAGTTGATCATTTTATCATTATATGTTGATGATATGCTGATAGCTGGAAATGACTTAAAAGTTGTGATTGATGTCAAGGCTTGGCTTTCATCACAATTTGACATAATTGACATGGGAGAAGCTGAGTATATCTTAGGAGTACGGATCATTCGTGATCGATCAAAAAGACTTTTGGGTTTGTCCCAAGAAGCTTATATTACTAAGATACTACAACACTTCAATATGTTTGATTGCAACGTTGAACAAACACCTACAGCGAAAGGTGTTGTTTTGAGCAAAAGTATGTCTCCCAAGACTCCTGAAGAGATAGCCGAGATGAAGAAAAGACCATATGCTAGTGTCATTGGTAGTTTGATGTACACTATGTTGTGTACTCGCCCTGATATAAGCTATGTTGTTGGCTTAGTTAGTTGTTTCCAGTCAAACCCAGGATCGAGACACTGGAAAGCGATAAAAAGGATATTCAGATATCTCAAAGGGACGACAGATTATTGTCTCTGCTTCCAAGGATCAAAACTGAGCTTGAAGGGCTACGCAGATGCAGATTGGGCAGGGGACCTTGACGACAGAAAATCCACATCTGGCTATATTTTTTTGCTGAATGGAGGTGTCATTTCATGGAACAGCAAGAAACAGGCTTGTGTAGCACTGTCGACAATGGAGGCTGAGTATGTGGCTTGTGCAGCGGCTGTACAAGAAGCGATCTGGTTGAGAAGGTTCCTAAAGCATCTGAAGATTGTTGAGGACAGTGGGAGCCCTGTTACAGTGTGTTGTGACAATCAAGCTGCTATAGCTTTTTCCAAGGATCCTAAATATCACAGCAAAGGCAAACATATAGAAATTAAATACAATTTTGTAAGGGATATTGTTGACAAGAAAAAGATAATTCTTGAGTACATCCCTACCCGAGCAATGCTTGCAGATCCTTTTACTAAGCCGTTGACTAAAGAGTTGTTTTATGAACATGTGAAGTCTTTGGGACTACGCAAGATGTAACAAATTGTAAAGACTGTTATATAAATGAAATGTCATGATCTATTCAGTATAAATGTATTTGTTACATTTGGTAAAAGTCTCGATGAGCATGTTGGCAGGCTAAGATTGGTCCTCTCACATGGACAATCGTCTCTATTTGTTGAGTATAAATAGAGGTAAGACCATTACTTATGAGACAACTTATGTAGTTGTGAAGAGAGATATACTCATAAGTTGAGGTCGCCTTGATTTTATATCAAGATGAGATCATTTATGTAATGATCATAGTAAATGCACCCACCATTTACTAAACCTGTTTAAAGCCAGATTGGAATTCATAAGTTGAATTCGGATTAGACGTTAGGTATGTCTAGATCGAAATCTGTACGATGTTAAATATTTGAGGAAAACATGCACTCTTTTTGGTAAAGAGAAAAACATAGTAGCATGTGATTCATACCACATGTGCTATAGCGACAATTAGGGTAGTAGGAGAATGGATCCCTGCTTCTCTACTATGTGAGGCCCTTGAGATTATCAGTGAATCTCAATCTTACCCTAAGTAACTATTTAGCTGTCTACTTGAAGTTTTAATCAGTGCTTGCTACTTTAGTGTGTGTCCTATTGACTATGGATGATTCGGTCTATGGAGCATAATTAGGAAAGCGACTGATTAGAATGAATAGATTCTAGCTAAAAAGGAAGATTAAAATTGGTTTACATATGTAATACTTATTCACTGGTCGACCAATTACATTTTTTTTTGTTAAGTACTTAGAAATGTGATTGTGAATAAATGTATTGATTTGAGATGTCGAACATGCTCTTGACATAGTTGTCATACGAGGGATTAGAGATGTTCATATTGATGTAAATATTTAATCTGGGGTAAAGGCAAGTTATTGATGTCTCTGATTCGTTCTATAGAGCAGCTAAGTTAAGTGTAACAACTTTCTTAGCATAAATTGCTCAGTGTGCTTGTTGTCGCACGAATCATTTTCCCTAAAGTATGAATTGAATGCTCCTATATGGTCTTTGTGACTTTCTTACATAATCTTAGTGACTAGCTGACCTATATGGATAGAATTGGACGAGTGGGAGATGTTGGCGTTACTGGCGTTACTGGCATTAAACTTGCAATTAAAACGTTGGCGTTACTAGCCAAACGTTGAATACCTCCATTGATGGAGGTAAATGAAACGCATGCTTTACCCTATAAAGAGCATCCAAATGCAATCCAGGAAGGCAGACGAAGAGGAATCGGAGCATCGAATCTATAAGGGATTTGGTTTGTGAAAGAAAGGGATTTGTCCGTGGTGATTCTTCTCGTGACAGCAATCCAAGCAGAAGAAACCGAAGAGAAAAAGAGATCACTGTAAGTATGCTTCGCTTCTAATATATTCATCAATCTCATGCTTTTAATCTAAGACTCCCGACTAAAATAGAGATATATATTTTTACCAACTGAGAGATAAGCAAAGGATTGACCTTGCTGAAAGAGGAAAGGGAGAAATTTTTTTTTTGACTCAATTAACATCCGAACTATCAAATTTTATTTTTAAATCAAAACTAATAAAAGTGGTTTGGATGTTTTGGAAAGTGGAGTATGAAAAGGAAATATTAGTGGAAGGGGTAGAAGAGGAATAAGAGGAATTTATTTGTGCCATTTGATAAAAATAAAATAGTGATATATTTTTTTATAAACATAAAATATTACTGCATCTTTTGATTAATTATCATTAAAAAAAATTAGAGATGTCTATTTGATTATTCTCATAAAACGGGACCTTTGGGTTATTATTACAAAATATTCTTATGTTGAAATTATTTCAACAGTAAATTGTCTTTAAATTCCCAACTCAATTTTAAACTTTATCTTCAACCCCTAGGTCAGAAAAAGTTCATTTCCACTCCCTACATGCAAAGTTTCATTTGCTTCAGCTCCCTAATAAATATTGCTTTACCTAATTGCCCTTATTATTTTTAGGTACAAAAAGTCTAAAATGAGGTATAGTTCCTCCTAAATATAGTATAATATAATTAAAATCTAGTATATTTTCTATCAAATTAAATATCACACTTTTTATACGTATAAAAAATTCAGAAAGAAGTATAATTCTTCCTAAATTCAGTATATTTCAATTAGAATTTAGTATATATTTTATCAAATTGTGTACAATTCTTTTTCCACCAAACCAATTGATTAAGAGTTCATACCTAATTGTTTTTATTATTTTTAGGTATAAAAATCTAAAATGAGGTATAGTTTCTCCTAAATTCAGTATCATATAATTAAAATCTAGTATATTTTCTATCAAATTAAGTATCACATTTTTTTACGTATAAAAAGTCCAAAAATAAATATAATTCTTTCTAAATTCAGTATATTTCAATTAGAATTTAGTATATATTCTATCAAATTAAGCACAATTCTTTTTCCACCAGACCAATTGATTAGGAATTCATACCAATTAATTAGCTTAGGATGAATTGATTAGATCATACACAATTTGATATAAAATATACTGAATTTTAGTTAAATAATGCTGAATTTAAAAAGAATTATACTTGATTTCAGACTTTTTATCTAAAATATTGAGGGGTAATTTGGTAAATTTGTAGTTGAAATACATAAAACATTGCATGTAAGGAGTGAAAACAAATTTTTTATGATGTAGGGACTGAGGAAAAAATTGAGTTTGCATGCAGAGAGTTTAGGATAATTTCTCCTTATTTCAACATATCCAAAATTATTAAATAATAAACACAAAAAAGTATTTTGTTTTGCTAGCCATCGGCCCTTTTAGCTATCCGTCCGTCCAGGTAAACGGCAGTAGTGCTGGGGAATGCGTTCTATCGGATTTCTAACGGTAGCCAAATTAGTATCCCCTTCTTTCCTGTGGTCGCCTCGTGTGGGTCACTTTTTGAGCAAACATCTCATCTCTCTCCCTGCTTATGGTCTCTCTCTCCGGGCGAGATCTCTCCAGCCTCTCTCTTCTCCGATCTCCGGCTATGTATCTGGCGGCCCGAATCGCCGTGCTCCTCGTCGCCGCGGCGGTGACCTTGGGGACGGAGGCCTCGATCCACGCCTACGACCTCGAGCCCTTCAGGGAGGTAGGGAACGCGCTCCTCCTCTCCGGCGGCAGCGAGGGCATCGTCGCGTCCCGCCTCGACGCCCTTGGTCCCCTACGGATCGGGGATGGTCGGGCTTACATCAAGTAACTACTTTATTTCTTTATTCTTCAGCTGCTTCGTGACTCGGTTTTTCTCGGGGGTTGAATTGCATTGTGAGGATCCGGCTGCAAATTCCATTTTTAGACGTGAGTCATTTTTAGCTCCTAGCAGGTTTCGTTCCTTTTGTATTTGGCATTTGTCGCCAGAAGTTGCTGTGGATCGATCTATTCAGAAGTTAGGGTTCATAGATTTTTGTAGATTGAAAGCGGTTGAGATTGCAAGATACCAGTTTGACTGGAGTTTACTCAGGTTTTAGGGCTGCTCGCTTTTGCATTGTTTCATTATTGGGAAATTTCACCACCTGCAGAGACCTATCTCATGCTGTTTGAGAGATTTTGAAAGGCTAATTCACTTTCGTAGCTTGTCACATAACTTCTGTTTAATTCTGGAGTGATGATAGGGAGAGTGAATTTGGGAGAGTGAATGGGAGAGTGAATGACGTGGCAGTTATTGTATACACGTCCGATCGACGATCGAACACCACCGGCGGCCTTCGGCCGCCGCCCCGAACCAAACTATACCCTGGGGGGCACGGTGAACCCGTCGGGGTTCGCCACAATTGCGATCTCGCATCATTGACCGTCGATTTCGATGGGTTCACCGTTGCCGACGATCCTGACGAGTTCACCGTCCTCCCAAGGTATAGTTTGATTCGGGACGACAATCAGAGGCCGTCGGTGGTGTCCGATCGTCGATCGAACATGTACACATTAGCTGGACGTCATTCACTCTCCCATTCACTCTCCCAAATTCACTCTACCAATCATCAAACTATCGTTTTTCTTATGAATGTGGCATATTTATTATATACTTCAACATATATTTTATTTAGAGGAATGAACAACTCTCTTATGTTTATCGTGAGAATACAAAAGATGAATAATTGAGGTAATAATCCGAGTTCTCTGGGCAGCGTTTGTCTTGATATCCAAGGTCAGTTTGTCTTGATATCCAAGGTCAGCCAGGAAAGTATTCAGTTTAACTTGGGATTACGGCAGATACAAGGTTTTGTTTATTATGCTAACAGCTATGGTACTAGGATTTTCTTCAAGAGAACATAAATAAGATGTCCATGCACTGAAGTTAGTGATTTCATTTCTTAAATTATGATTGAAATCACCAAGAGCCTTCACCTTTGTTGAAATTAACTCAAACTATAATGTTTTAGGTAATGAGGGATATATAAATACCTTTCTAATTATTATCGACAACGATCAGATGGAATTTTATGTGGGGATCTTTAGGCGAAAAACATTTAAAAACACAACGGAAAATCAATATCCCTTCGAGCAATCCTTGCGAAAGAAAAATCGTACAAAGTCTAATTTATCTAACTAAGGGTTATACCTTTGTTGCGTGCCCTTCAGTTATCCCGCTCGTCCTCGGTTCGCAGCATCTCTTGCACGTTCAAGTGTTTGTGCCTTTAGTAGTATCCACACTAACACGATTTACACCTTGGAGAAGAATCATCTTAGTTGTGCTAGTAACTTGGGATGACTCACAAAACACCAAAACCCCAAAGTGAGAGTTTGGACCATGAGGGAGAGGGAGGAGGAAGAAGAAGCATGACCTCTAGTCTCATCACAAGAGACTCTTTTATAGTCATCCAAGTGAAGATGAACATAGTGTGAATGCCAATAAAACTCAATGAATATCTTGATATTCAATTTGGTTTTTGCATCTTCTCTTTATCTGATGAAGAGAATAACTCAATTTGATTTTTCCATCTTCTCTTCATCTAATTAAGAGAATAACTCAATTTGATTTTTCCATATTCTCTTCATCTAATGAAGAGAATAGATCAACTTGGTTGTTTCATCTTCTCTTCCTCTAATAATAATATTCATTAACCTTTTAATGAATATTATTCATTCTCAAGTGGTTGAGTCTAATCTAAAAGAGTCTAACTCGGATTAGACTCAATCCCTCCACTCAATTGAATTCTTTAGAGTCTAACTTAATTAATCCAATTTAGGATCACAATTTAGTCGAACTAAATTCAATTTATCTCTGAGACATCGTGTCCTTTGTGTGTGACCCAATAAGTTCTCGTAATGTTGGCAATGTATCTAAACCACTTTAGATACATAAACAATGAGTGACATCTAGCAATGCATCATTGCTACCCAAGTGACGAGAATGTCGAGATCCGACATAACCTTTCCGTGACTATTATAATGTATGACTTTGTCCTTCTATCCTCGATATCTAGATTGATCAATAAAGCATAAACTGTGTCATCCTCTAATCAATCTTTGTGTTTTTTTATCATCAAGTAGACTCACTTTAGCAAATGAGCTAATATCTCATATTGACTTATTTGAGCATGATCATGCATTTAGTAGTCCTGCTGGATCAAGGGGCCCGCATATATCACTCTCGTCATATCAAAGAGATAGATCTCATCTACATCACTCACATATTTCCGCATAATTTGTTGCATACCTAGTAATCACCTTTATAGTCCACCTAGTTACGGGTGACGTTTGGCGATACCTAAGCACACAACTCCTTATGTAGGGAACCGTAGTGACTTCAGGTCTAAGGACTATTCATACTAATAGTCACATGAGAAAGTTTATGACACTTATATAACAATCCATGAAATTTTCTCATGGCGGGTCAATTTAGTATATATTCTCTAATGTATGTCCATGTGTCAACTTGATATCCCATATCCATGACTTGTGGGATTAAGTCATCAATTGACTTACATGCTAGTCTCAACACATTAATATTGTCCTTGAATAAATACTTAACTAGGAATAGTTAAGAGTAGTGTTCTCTATATAATCTCACTATAAATTCAACTAATTGATATAATGTAGATCAGAATCTACTATCCAAGGATATTATTATACTTATTCATTGGGCACAATCATGAAATAAATATAATAATCAAACTTTGCCTTTATTAAATAGAATATGATACAAAATGCTCCCTAGACAATCATCTCATAATTGGCTCCAGGGCTAACACTAATAATTTCCCACTAGCACTAGAGTCAATCACTGAAATATCGAATACCCAGTGACCTAGTGTGACCATCATGCTTTCTTTGTGCCAAAGCCTTGGTTAAAGGATCCGCGATGTTAACGCCCGTCGGTACTCTGCATATTCTCACATCTCCTCTATCGATAATCTCTCAAATGAGATGTTAGCGCTGTGGTATATGCTTGGACCGTTGATGAGAGCGAGGCTCCTTAGCCTGTGCAATAGCCCCATTGTTGTCACAGTAGAGGTATATTGGGTCCACTAGGCTAGGAACCACATCAAGCTTTGTAATAAACTTCCGGATCCAAACAGCCTTTTTTACTGCATCAGACGCAGCAATATACTCGGCTTATATTGTAGAATCTGCGACTGTGTCCTGCTTCGAACTCTTCCAGCTCTCAGCGTCACCATTCAAGCAAAATACATATCCTGACTGCAATTTGGAATCGTCCCTGTCAGTTTGGAAGCTTGCATCATTGTAACCCTTGACAACTAGCTTTTCATTCCCTCCAAATATTAAGAAATATTCTTTCGTCCTTCGTAAGTACTTACGAATATTCTTGACAGCTGTCCAGTGACTTTCACCTGAATCTGACTGGTATCTGCTCACCATGATCAATGCATACGAGACATCTGGGCGAGTACATAGCATGACGTATATGATAGACCCTATAGCAGATGCAAAAGGGATCTGATCCATGCGGTCTCTCTCCTCCTTAGAAGAGGGACATTGAGTCTTCGAAAGATTCACACCATGTGACATCGGCAGAAATCCCTTCTTGAAATTCTGCATGGCAAAACGATGTAATACCTTGTCAATGCATGTACTCTGACTTAGGCCAAGCAACCTTTTAAATTTATCTCTATAAATCTTGATGCCTAGAATGTAGGCAACTTCACCTAAGTCCTTTATTGAGAAACAATTCCCTAGTCTTGTCTTTACAGACTGTAATGAAGGGATATCATTTCCAATGAGGAGTATGTCATCTACATATAAGATCAGGAAGATGACTGTGCTTCCACTAACCCTCTTATAGACGAAAGGTTCATCTTCATTTTTGATGAAACCAAACTCTTTGATTGCATCATCGAATCGAAGATTCCAGCTTCGAAAAGTTTACTTTAATCCATAAATGAACCTTTGCAGTTTTCATACCTTTCCAACATTCTTTGGATCTACAACACCCTCAGGTTGTGTCATGTACACGAGTAGATTTCCATTCAGAAATGCCGTTTTGGCATCCATTTGCCAGATTTCATAATCATGGTAAGCTACAATAGCAAGCATGATCCGAATAGACTTAAGCATCGCAACTGGTGAAAAGGTTTTATCATATTCTATACCTTGGATCTGCTTGAAGCCTTTAGTTACCAGTCGCCCTTTATAGGTATGCATAAGACCATCTATGTCAGTCTTTCTCTTAAAGACCCACTTACTCCCAATAAGTTTGATCCCCTTAGGTGGATCAACCAAAGTCCATACTTGGTTACTGTACATGGATTCCATTTTGGACCTTATGACCTTTAGACATTTCTCGGAATTTGGGCTCATCACACCTTCCTGATAGGATATAGGCTCTTTTAACTCAACAAGCATAATATAACCGTGGTTAGACAAGAGAAATGAGGATCTCTCAGACTGACGATGTATCCTATCAGATCTGCGAAGAGGTTGGTCTACTTGAACAGGTTGTTGCTCCATAACTTCTTGTGGAACAAACTCATGATCCACAACACTTTGTAGTGCCTGTTGAATTTCCATTAAGGCCTCAGTGTCATTCTCTGCATCTTGAACTTCTTCAAGATGAATTTTACTCCCACTAGTTCTTCTAGAAATACACTTTCTTTCTAGAAAAACACCGTTCCTAACGACAAACACTTTGCGTTGTATGAGATTGTAAAAGTAATATCCCTTTGTTTCCTTAGGATCTTCTACAAAATGACACTTATCTGAGTTGGGGCCTAGCTTGTCTGAGACTTGACGTCAAACGTAAGTTTCACAACTCCAAATCTTCATAAAAGACATCTTGGGACTCGTCCCAATTCATATCGTATATGATGTCTTTATAACGACTTTTGATGAAACTCGGTTAAATGTGAAAAGAGCCGTCTCTAGAGCAAAACCCCAGAATGAAATAGGAATATCTGTGAAATTCATCATTGATCGCGCCATATTTAATAGTGTACGATTCCTCCTCTAGGAAACATGTGGTGTTCCAGGTGGAGTGAGTTGGGATATGATCCCACACTCAACTAGATGATCACGAAACTCTTGGCTAAGACATTTATCACATCGATCTGATCGAAGCATCTTAATACTCTTGCCAAGTTGGTTTTGTACGTCACTCTTGAATTCTTTGAACTTTTTAAAGGATTCTGACTTGTGTTTTATAAGATACACAGTCGAATCTACTAACATCATCATTAAAAGTAATTAAGTACTGATAGCCTCCTCTAGTTGCTACATTAAAAGAGCCACAAACATCAGTATGTATGAGTCATAACAAGTTAGTAACTCTTTTGCCGTATCCACTAAAAAGAGTCTTGGTCATCTTGCCTAAAAGACAAGATTCACATACCTTATATGATTCAAAATCAAATAAGTCTAGAAGGTCATCTTTATGGAGCTGTGATATGCGACTCTCATTTATATGACCTAAGCGATAATGCCAGAGATATGTTTGGTTCAAATCATTCGGTTTGAACCGTTTGGTATTTATGTTATAGATTGAGTTTTCTATGTCTAGCACATAGAGCCCATTCATAAGTAGTGCACTACAATAGAACATATCATTTAATGATATAAAACAATATTTGTCCTTTATTATAAATCAAAAGTCTTTCTTGTCTAAACAAGAAACAGAGATTATGTTCTTACTTAATGTAGATATAAAATAACACTTTAGTTCTAAGATAAGCCCAGTGGGCAATGATAAGGAATATGTTCCTACAACTATAGTAATAACTCTTGCGTCATTGCCTACTCATACGTCCACTTCGCTCTTTGTCAATGATCTAGTTCTTCTGAGGCCCTTCACATTAGTACAAATGTGAGATACGCAATCGATATCTAATACCCATATAGAAGAGATAGATAGATTGACGTCTATAACATATATACCTAAGGCAAAAGGAGTTTCTTCTTGTATCTTGCATGCAAATAGGCCCTTGGGCACCTCAAATCGCTCGTGCCTAGCTTGCCCTTAATATAGTTGCTTAAGGTTCTCAACCATATCATGTTTATCTATGTTCTCGTGTTGCTTTTGAAGCTCAGAGTTTATGGTGGCAAGCATTAGGCATGATACATCTAATGTATCATTTTGATGCTTCTTATAAACATCCTTTCGGCACGGGTAGCGATTGTGGCGGGTGCTTCAGGAAAAGGTTGCTCTAGGACGTATAGTTTTCGGTCTTGCTTGAGGACAATCCTTAAGTTTATGTACCAGTCCAGGATATTTGCTCCATTGAGCCTGTCATTCTCAAGGACAATTCGTAGAGAGAGAGTATTCAACGTATTTGATGACATGGTGATTTACAATATTAAAATGCATAAATGAGTATCATATCTAAATCATTTAATTAGGACTTTAATTAAATGATGCTCCTACTGAATTATAAAGCTTTTGGTAGGGGCTAGTCATGGATGTAGGCAAACGTAATTTGCCCACACTACTAGCTCCAAACCCAAAAGTGATATTCATGTGGGACAAGATCCACATCATACCTTACCTTGAGTTAGCTTTGGCTAATCGCTCAAGATTTAGTATGATTAGGTAGGCAATATTTACCAATTACATCTTATGCAACTCTTGTGAACAAAAGGTCAAGATCCACATTATATATCATCTTAAGTTAGCTTTGGCTAATCGTCCAAAACTTAGTATAATTGTTCTTTAACCGAACCTTCCCAACTTTTGGAATATGCCTCTAAGTTCTCAATCCAATTGAGGTAACTTAGTTAAGTCTAGCTCAAAGTTCAATAGTGGGACATCACAATTGTCCACTCGCACTCTACCAAGATAAAATGTGTCACTTTGCTTTGCCAAACCCAACAACAAATGATCGAGGTAGTAGTGAGTATCAAACTTTGGTAGGCATATCGAGTTGACTTAATTAAGATAAATTTATCATCTAAACATGCATCACATACATGCATTACATATAAGCAATAATTGTGACATAGTTATGAAACGTATACAACGATCCTCTCAAGCAATGGGAAGATTGAATGATTAACTTAGGCTTAGCATCTTCTCCAAGTGCTTCTTTCGGTCATCTTGTGTTGTTGGCATCCTTCTTGTAACTTCATCCTCCAATGAACTTTCCACTCCTCATTTTGTACATTATAAAATGAGAAAACTCAAGTTACATTCGAGTTTAAATTTATTTTACAACTAAAATAATAGAGAGGAAGGCACGACATGCAGGCCGTATTATAAATTACAATTTGCGTACACACACACAACCACAATCATATTGGGGCTAAGGGTCATAACCATGCACCAAACACACAATAGATCTAGAACATCAATTTTTTATTATGATTGTAAAAATTGCTTATGAGCCAAAACAATTTGTCAAGTACAATCGGATTATAGCATGCTTTCATATTGCGTATGACGATGTTATGGACGTTTAGTTTGATCAACACAAACTTTTGTATCTTGACAAGTGCTCATACATTCATACAATCCATAACAAATAATATATCCTACTTCTATATCACATATAAAATTTTTCTAAAATTTGTACGATCTTTCGCAAGTGGCTCTGATACCACTGTGGGGATCTCTAGGCGAAAAACATTTAAAAATGCAGCGGAAAATCGAGATTCCTTCGATTGATTCATGCGTAAGAAAAAAATCATACAAAGTCTAATCTATCTAACTAAAGGTTATATTTTTATTGCGTGCTCTTCTATTATCTCGCTCGTCTTCGGTTCGTCGAATCTCTTGCATGTTTAAGTGTCCGTGCCTCTAGTAGTATCCACACAAACATGATCTACGTCTCGGAGAAGAACCACCTTAGTTGTGCTAGAAACTTGAGATGACTCACAAAACACCAAAGTCCTAAAGTGAGGGTTTCGGCCAAGAGGGAGAGGAAGGAGGAAGAAGAAGCATGACCTCTAGGCTCATCACAAGAGACACTTTTATAGTCACCAAGTGAAGATTAACCTAGTGTGAATGCTAATAAAACTCAATGAATATCTTGATATTCAATTTGGTTTTTGCATCTTCTCTTCATCTAATGAAGAGAATAGTTTAATTTGATTTTTTTTTTTCATCTTCTCTTTCTCTATTAATAATATTCATTAACTTTTTAATGAATATTATTTATTCTCAAGTGCTTGAGTCTAATCTAAAAAAGTCTAACTCGGATTAGACTCAATCTCTCTACTCAATTGGATTCATTAGAGTCTAACTTAATTAATCCAATTTAAGATCACAATTTAGTCGAACTAAATTCAATTTATCTCCGAGACATCGTGTCCTTTGTGTGTGACCCAATAGGTTTTCATAACGTTGGTAATGTATCTAAACCACTTTAGATATATAAACAATGAGCGACATCTAGCAATGCATCATTGCTACCTAAGTGACGAGAATATCGAGATCCGACATACCTTTTTCGTGACTATTATAATATATGACTGTATTTCTATCCTCGATATCTAGATTGATCAATAAGGCATAGACCGTGTCATCCTCTAATCAATCTTTATGTTTCTTGATTACCAAGTAGACTCATTTAAACAAATGAGCTCAATATCTCATATTTACACATTTGAGTATGATCATGCATTTAGTAGTCCTCGATCAAGGAGCTCTCAGATATCACTCCCGTCATATGGGAGAGATAGATCTCATCTCCATCACTCATATCTCTCCGCATAATTTGTTACATACCCAGTAATCGCCTTTATAGTCCACCTGTTACAGGTGACATTTGACAATACCAAAACACAGAACTCCTTATGTAGGGAACCATAGTGACTTCAAGTCTAAGAACTATTCATACTAATAGTCACATGAGAAAGTTCATGACACTTATATAACGATAATGAAACTTTCTCATTTAAACAAATGAGCTCAATATCTCATATTTACACATTTGAGTATGATCATGCATTTAGTAGTCCTCGATCAAGGAGCTCTCAGATATCACTCCCGTCATATGGGAGAGATAGATCTCATCTCCATCACTCATATCTCTCCGCATAATTTGTTACATACCCAGTAATCGCCTTTATAGTCCACCCTGTTACAGGTGACATTTGACAATACCAAAACACAGAACTCCTTATGTAGGGAACCATAGTGACTTCAAGTCTAAGAACTATTCATACTAATAGTCACATGAGAAAGTTCATGACACTTATATAACGATAATGAAACTTTCTCATGTTGGGTCAATTCAGTACATATTCTCTAATATATATCTACCTTGATATCTTATATTCATGACTTATGAGATTAAGTCATCAATTGACTTACATGCTAGTCTCAATGCATTAATATCGTCCTTGAATATTAATACTTGACTAGGAATAGTTAAGAGTAGTGTTCTTTATATTATCTCACTATAAATTCGACTAATTGATATAATGTAGATCAGAACCTATTATCCAAGGACGTTATTATACTTATTCATTGGGTACAATCATGAAATAAATATAATAAACAAACTTTGTCTTTATTAAATAAAATATGATACAAAATATTTCCTAGACAATTATCACATAATTGACTCTAGGACTAACACTAACACTCTAGTCCCCCAAAAGTACTAATGTTTCAAATCACAAAAGTATATCACTGTTTCTATTAGTATTCAGATCTACAAGTCACGTGTGAGGTGGGCCGACTTGATTCACACTTAAGGTGTGATGTTCTGAAGGAGACCACAAAGATGATTAAAATAATTGGTTACGATAGCCATTCAATTGTTCATGATAACTCTGTTGCAAAGAAGATTCATTGTTGACCATGGATTACTAAATAAAATGCTTAGTAAAAGCTTCATCTTTTTATGCTGCAATGTGTACTAAATCTTGATCCATTATTAATGGCAAGTTACTTAAAATTCTTCGCGTAAGATGAGAATACATAAATTTGGTTAATACTCTGATTATGCAGATATTTCTAAAATCCTTAAGGCTCACCTTACTCTAGATGATGGTAAGGGCTTCCACGGTGAGGTAGAAGTTCCGAGGCAATGAGCTTTCCCTTCAATTGCTTTGGAAGAAGTTGGTGGGGAGGGATCCATCGTCATTTCTGCAGAATCCATTTTGTCGCCAAATCCTTCAACCCAAAAACTTCACATAGTGGAGGAACAAAGTGCAAAATGTTGGAAGAGTCAATGACGCTCCCAGTAAGAGTTCATACTTTCTCTCTCCTTTGATAGTTGAAGTCAAGGTGTAGGAGGCGACAAGCTTAATTAAGATCAAAGTCATTAGGTGATTGACTTGCTTGACCAAAGCAGAGGTGAGAAAATTGAGCGTAGAAGGTGATGGAGATAGCTGTAGAAAATGGGCAAGGTTGCAATGGTAATGGTGGCCTAGGGCATGGTAAGTCTCAGAGTTGGAGTCCCAAGGGTTGAGTTTGGTCAGAGGCAAGCCTTCCTTAGTTGGGCCATTTGACAAGGGGACAACAGTGGCTTAGGTCATAAGAAGCAGTGGCCGAGGCTGTTGCAGAGGTAGGGAGGCAAAAGCCGCATAGTGCAACACTAAATAGGGAAGGGGAAAAGCTAATCGGGTGATTTACTATGCCTTTCCCCTCTACCTCGTTTCTGCACCCAAGTAATCAACTTTTTGCTCCTCACCTCTCCTTCCTTTTCCTTGTTTCCCTCTCTCTTCCTTCTTCTGAGGTAGACTGAGCTAAGGCATTCTCCATGACTTTAAATTAGTGCTCATATTTTGCAAATATTTTAGAAGTTCTTGTTAAGCTTCTTTGATTATGATTCCACTTGAACTGGTAGATTTATCTCTTTTATGTAGTTGATTGATTGCTGACAGATTTGAGAACATAACATTCTCGAGGAGCAAGGAATCAGCTCAGCAACATTCAAAGATGGAGCATAGCACAGGATTAGTCCAGGCAATTATATTTGAGGCAGCTGACCGTAATAATATCGGTGGATCTGCATATGGTGGACAGAGGTCCATATGTTGCACCCCTGATCTTGCTAAGCTTGAAGGGTGCAAACAAGGTGAGGTCATCAGAAGACCATCTGCTGTGGATCCAGAATGGCCAGTTATACTCAGTACCCACTTCAATGCAGATTATATATCCACAAAACTGGATTCTAATCAAGTTAATATAACAAAGACTGGAATGTATAACTTGTTCTTCATCTCTTGCGATCCTAAATTAAGAGAACTTACAATGAGTGGGAAGACAATCTGGAAAAATCCTGATGGGTATTTGCCTGGAAGGATGTCATCGTTGATGGACTTCTACTTGTTCATGTCTCTGACCTATTTGGTGCTCAGCTTCATTTGGTTTTCTCAGTATGTTAGGTTCTGGAGGGATATTTTACCTCTCCAGAATTGCGTCTCGTCAGTGATTGCTCTCGGCCTATTTGAAATGACTCTTTGGTACTTTGAGTACTTAAATTTCAATGACACTGGTATAAGACCTGTAGGAGTAACGACTTGGGTTGTCACTGTTGGAGCAGTCAGAAAGACTGTGTCACGTCTTCTTATTCTGATAGTTGCTATGGGATATGGTGTTGTTCGGCCGACATTGGGAGGTCTTACCTCAAAGGTGCTCTTGCTTGGAGTAGCATACTTTTTGGCATCAGAGTTACTCAGCATTACTGAAAATGTTGGGGCAATAAATGACATTTCAGGAAAAGCGAGACTGTTTCTTGTCCTTCCAAATGCATTTCTGGATGCTTTCTTGATTCTATGGATCTTTACTTCACTTTCACGGACATTAGAGAAGCTACAGGTACAGCAAACTAGACCAGTTAGAGTGTTTACCTTTACCAAAGTTCATTGTTGTCTAATGTGCACTGTTTTCCAATTCATAAACTTCACCACTTCTTAAAGAACAATGATACTGCACTTAAGTTAATAAAATGGTTCTACTTTGCTTCTTTCCAGGCTCGTCGGAGTACTGTGAAGCTAGATATATACAGGAAGTTTACGAATGCATTGGCTGTTACGGTGATTTCTTCAGTTGCTTGGATAGGATACGAGGTAACTACTCCATGCTAACTTTTTTAGACTATGATATGCCTAAAATTATTACTTGTTTATGGTAGTTCAGCCTTTTTTCCCCCCTGCTTGCGACTAAGCGTTTTCTCTTGTTCTTGATGCACTTAAGAACGAGGACAGAGGGAGAAAACAACCATTTGATCAGTTTATATTTTTTTGCATATGTTTTAATTAACAATAACAACAACAATCAAATCTTATTCCACTAAGTGCAGTTAATTATATGGATCCTCGTATGCTATTGTTGGCTTCCTCGTCATCGTTTAATGTGTACATTTGTTATAGTTTCACATCGTCTAATCGTCATCGTTTAATGTGTACATTTGTAATAGTTTCACATCGTCTAATTGGTGTATTTATTGATCGTCTAAGTTGAACTATCTTAAATGCGTTTATTGGAGTTTTCCCTTCATAAGTGCAATTTCGACTCTCTATAATGTTCTCATTTTTTATCCTATCCATCTTCTATATCCGCACATTTACTTTGACATCTTCATTTCTACGATTCTCGTCTTCTACTCGTGTGTTCGAGTCTAAGCACTTATTTGGACTATCTTAAAGATGTTTCTTGGAGTTTTCCCTTCACAAGTGCAATTTCGACTCTCTAATGTTCATATTTCTTATCATGTCCATCTTCTATATTTGCACATTCATTTTAACACTCTCATCTCTAGGACTCGTTCGAGTCATATCTCAACATTCAACTCTATACATAGCAAGTCTAATTACTATTTTGTAGAACGTCCTTTTAAATTTTGGAAATACCTTACGATCACAAAGAATATTTGACGTTATTTTTCATTTCAACCATTTTGTTTGTATTCTATCTAATGCATCTCTCTCAATCTTCAATCTTTTTTTCCATATTATTTCCGGTCAATCATATTAAATTATTAGAGTGCACAAACTGATTATCTACCAAGGTGTGTTGCATTTAACCTCCTAGTTCCATTTTCTTATGATACATAAGGCAACTACTGCAACTTACCTGCTTAAAAATCATCTCTTGGTACTAAAGAAGTAGCCATTACATTTGACATACACAAAATGCTACTGAATTAGCGGAGTTTTGCATACAATCTTGTCGTAACTTTCCCTTTCCTACAGGTTTATTTCAAAGCGACAGATCCTTTCAGCGAGCGATGGCAGAGTGCGTGGATCATCATCGCGTTCTGGGACGTTCAATCTTTGCTGCTTCTCTGCATTATGTGCTACTTGTGGGCACCATCCCAGAGCTCTCAAAGGTGGGAGACTTCTGTTTACAAGAAGCAAGTTGTGGTATACTAACCTTTACTGTCCGACAGGTATGCTTATTCCGGCGAAGCTGGCGAGGACGATGAAGAAGCCCAAGTTCTTACGAAGGGCACTCTGGATGCCCACATTGGATTGGTAAGGATTGATAGGAAGGAGAAGGGTGTGGATGACGGCGACACATTCACTCTCGAAGACGATACAGAAGAGGACAAGCAATCGTAACTTTCTTCTCGTTTTGTACATTGATACTACTTCTGCCGGAGAAATTCTCGGTGTCGGAGAATGTCCACGAAGCCAAATATTACCCTCATAGCATGGAAGATCGATTTGTTCTTCAAGTGTGTTATTCCTTTATTCGGTTACCCGGCTTGCTGTGATGAGTAGTTTAAATAGGATGGATCGTAAGAATTGGAAACATTATGGTGTTATTTTGAAGTTGTTAGTACAGGGTTTTTTTTTCACTGTGCTCCAACTATTTGTTCTAACATATATCTATTTCTACTTTCACTTGTGCTAGAATTAGCAAAATTATTATTATTTATTTCTTTAAATACAATGTGTTTATCTCTTTGTTTATATATAAAATGATTTATTTCAAAATTTTGAGTTACCGGTTAATGAACCATGAATTAAGTATTTTAAGATGGAAATATGTTTTCTTATGAATTCTAAAACCGTTATGATCGAATTCTTATTTATCCCTGTATTTTCTTTTAATGGAATGATAAATTTTGGATGTTAAATTATTAGATCATTTGTTGTTGTGAGTATTTTTAAATTTATATAAGTGAGAGAGAATTTTTATAAGATTAAATTGATAAAATTAAATATTTAAATTTAAGTTAAAAAATAAAAATAAAAATCCAGAAACTCAGTAAAAGTAATAGGAAACACGTAAGATCTAGTATATTTTTCTATAACAGAACAGAATTAATATCGAAGAAGAAGATATTAGGGTGACTACGTCATATTCTCTTATACAATGATAAATAAGGAAATCTGTCAAAATAAAATTCTAATTCCAGGACGATCATGCCCTATTTATAATATCTCATTCATTATGAGTCCATCGATAATAAATATGTGGATTAACGAGTCTAAACATATAAACCTAATAATACAAACCCTCAATAATCATTAATTATATCACTTATAGATTTGATTTCTAACATAAATACACATATCACAAATACAGGTAAGCTCACTTTCTTATATGAGGATATAGTATAGACGATGAGCGCATGATATTTTTGACATAATGATTAGAAGTGACCCGATATTTCTCCACCATGTACTTTTCATCCGTGTATTTAAATTTATCTATTTTCATATTCGTGAGACCGATTCTAAAAGTTCGCTGAGACAACAAACCTAAAAAAAGGGTAAGCCCACTTTAATATTTTATTAAATAATTTGATAGATTAAAATTAGCCAAATTAAATCATTTTGAAAGAAAAAATCAAACAGATTAAATAGGTATTTCTCTATTATTATTTTTAAAATAAATTTTTTTCAGCAAATTAATTTTGTGAGATGGAACTAAAATAGAGTTAACCTTAAAAATACTTCAAAATAAGATTTTAATAAAACAGATCGATCGATTTCTGAACGTGCGTAAGATCCAACCATAAAATCCCACTATTATTTCACATCGATTATTGTTTTTCATTATTTTCTTTCTATTTTTTTTTAACTACCATTTTATCGAACTTTGTCTCCAAGCGCGATTGTAGATCTATAAACCTGAATAAATTGCTACTTGTCTGAAGGCTGTTTGTCGTATTTAATTTATAATTTAATATCCACTGCGCAATCGCTTAACTATGCTGGTAAAGGAAAATAATATGTTTAGTGAAATATTTTTTTAAAAAAATCATTGAATAATATGATATTTTGTATGTAGCGATTCATGACGGGTTCATCGTATTTTCTAGGATATAATTTGATTCGGAACGGTGGCCGGAGACCGTCGATGGTATCCGAGCGATAATCGGATGTGTACATGTAAAATGTCATGTGATTTACTGAGCATTTTATTAGATTTTTTTACTGAGTGTATCAGAGCACGCTTGTAAATTTGTCCCTAGGACAATGTCGAGTGTTAATTGTATTTACGGATCGAGTGTTAACTTTGATGTATTTACGGATCGAGGGTTAATTGTATTTACGGATCGTGTGTTAATTTTGATGAATTAAGCGATAATTTTTTCTAACAACGATTGATAGAGATTTATTTTAATCATCGATAAAAAAAAAATTATAAGATGAATTTATCATCTTCGAATTGATCAATGTATTTTTTTTTAAAAAAAAACTATGCTCTCAAATTCCAGCGAGAAGCAACAGATGGAAAGCCCACCAAAAAAACAAACTTGTCTCCAGCTTTTTCTTAATGTTTGTGGAGGTTCCTGGAGGCCTGACTGACCTCACATGCAGGCAACGCAGCTGATAGGTGCAAACCTTGATGCCCTCTTTATTTAAGAGGATCGATTTAAAAAAATTTAAAGAAAAATTTTTCCACTAAATTTTTTATTATTTATTTCATAAAAAAGTAATAAATTACTCGTCTTTTTTATATTATTTTATCTTTAATGTTTTTTCATATAGTAGAATAATTATCTTTACATAAATTACTATCTGTGTTTGTGATTTATATCTTTTTCATGTTGATCTTAAAATGGATTGATATTAGCCAATCATTTTTTACTGAAAACTTTTTCTTAGTATAATTATTATCATGTTTAAAGGTTAAAATAATATTATAGTATTATAATACTATTTAGTAACCATTTAAAATGTTTTAATAAATTTTATATACGCACGTTCGATCGACTAATTATTATCATGTTTAAAGGTTAAAATAATATTATAGTATTATAATACTATTTAGTAACCATTTAAAATGTTTTAATAAATTTTATATACGCACGTTCGATCGATCATGTTGATAAAAGAAATATTAAAATATTTCTTTTATCAACATACAGATTAATTATAACACAAATTCTAGTTCATAATAATAAAATAACCTCAAACAAAATTGAAATAGCTTCTAAGAGACGACCTAAGAGGAGGAATATTAGAGTTCAACCTAAGATTGCTTCATCTAACGTTTACACAATAAATATCCTATCACACTCTTTAATTCCAAACCTTTATTTCTCTAGCTTCACCTATCATCATTTTCAAAGAATAAATAAATAAATAAATATTTTATTTATGAGTGACAGGGAACTAAAGATAAAATATATTATCACAATTTAAGTTTTAAAAGAAAATTGTGGCCATTGATTTTATAGTAATTGACCAAGTCACACACCTATCGTTGTGAAATTCTTAAAAACCATATATACTTAACTTTCAAATTTCTTAAAAAAATATTTATTTTTTATTTTATCTTAGTCATTGTGATATTAATTTCAAAAAATAATATTATTATGATAAAAATCCATATCATAATGCTACTGTCAGATTTTTAAAAATAAATACCAGTATTTTAAAATCAACGTAATGAAAATATTATGGAAAACTTGGTGAAAACTCCCAAATTGAAATTGACTTTTATATGCAATCCCCACTTGATAAACTTTTTGTATGCATTCTCTAACGGGATTGACAAGATGATTTTGTATGTTTTTTTATCAAGGTAAACATTGTAAAGATTTGAGTATAAAATGTTTAACATTGAGTACTAATTTAAAAAATTTGAGTATTATTTGAAAAAAATTGAGTATACATTGTTTCAGTATATAGTAAAATTTTCAATATACATTATAAAAATTTAAGTATAAATTGATTTAGATTGAGTATTATTTGAAGAAATTTGAATATAAAATTTAGAAATTTGAGTATGTCAGATTGCATCAAGATCATGATGGAAGGGTCATCGCATCAAGATCTTCACAGGAGGGGTCACGAAAATTTTATACTCAATTTTCTTAAATTAGTACTTAATCTCAAACAATTTATACTCAAATCTTTATAATATATACTGAGTTTTTACTATTTTATATTAATAAAAAAATAACACACAAAATTATATTGTCAATTCCATCAGGAAGTATATGCAAAGATTTTATATGGTGAAAATTACATGCAAAATTAAGTTTCATTTTGGACGGTTTTCTTCAATTAACTTAAATATTATTCTTTAAAATTTGATATTACAATTATATTACTTTTTAAATATAATATCACAATCATGAATGGGAGAGGTAAAATAGAAGATAAATATCACAATCCTTTGCAAAATCTGAAAGTTAAATTCACGGTTTGAAATTCAGAATGATCGAAGACGAGAGGGGGGGGGGGGGGGGGGGGGGGGGGATTCGCCCTTTCGTAAATTCTCTATCTTTAATTCCTTGTCACTCATAAATAAAATATTAGCAGTTCTACATCATCGGCCCACCTTTTTATCCTTATCCTCCTCCTTCCATTAATCTATAAATAATCTTATATATATATAAATAATCTATATATATATATATATATATATATATATATATATATATATATATATATAAGCGTTGGCTTCTTCCCACGTGGCGAGAGATAGACATAAAGTCCATGGGCTAAGCGATCAAATTACCCTTTCTATAAAATAAAAAAAATAAAAAATTAACCAACCCGATAATAATTGAATTCTGATGATTTTAATTCTATAAATATTTATTATCGATCATCAAAATAAATTAAAAAATATTCATGATAGACAATTCATAATATATATCTTATTTAAAAAATAGACGATGCTAAATATTTAAAATCTAACCCAACTAAAATATTCTATTTTTTACAAATTTTAAAATTATTATTAAAAAAAATCTAAGTTATATCATATTGTCTAGTCAATTATATAATTTCCTATTTGATTATAATTTTTATTTTCATATTAAATTATATCTTTTCTATTTATTTTCATAAATAAATTATTTTTTAATTTATAAAAAAATTATTCATATTAAATTATTTTTTCTATTTATTTTTCATATTAAATTATATTTTTTATATTTATTTTTATATTAAATTATTTCTTTTTATTTATTTTAATTTTAAATTATTTTTAATTTGTAAAAATATTCTAATGGATTAGATTCTGCCCTCTAAAATTATATTATATATAAAAGCCTTTCTAAACATTTTATTCCTGTTTCCCATAAATTAAATCTACCATAACCCATGACTAACCTTTATTATCCTTTAATTTTCACTCGAGTTACAAGGGAGTCGATTCGGACTTGGAGGAGGGATAATAATTTCCATCAAATCCGATCCAAATTCGAAGAAATATTTAATTTTCGATCTGGATGAAAAAGAAATTATTTTAATAAATTAAAATAATCAAATAATTAAA
>JAGFNQ010002563.1:131737-238765 GCA_024364735.1 Boesenbergia rotunda | reverse complement strand
GGCGGACGGCGACGGGGACAGCCGGGCCTCGCCACGTGCGCAGATGCAGCGGCCGGGGTCCCCCCGCCATGCCGTAACCTCATGCTGGTCCAAACTCGATGCCCCATGGCCTCCCAGCGCCTGTTCCTACACAAACACGAGGAAATGTAATGGTTGGATAGATAAAAATCAAAATTTTATACTGAAACAAATTTAATTAAAGAAAGAAGATTCCAACTCGCTACCGATGGGAGATGGACAGGTGGGAGTAGTGTTCTAGTGGGTTTGCAGGTTCTCAGCGGGGCAGGGCAGACTGCGGCAACTTTTTTTATTACAAAAATACCAGCAGGAGGTTTTGCGGTGGCGGTACGGCTGCTTTATTTTTTACTTGGTTTTGCGCTCCTCCCTATTTTTCGCCCGGGAAGGAAAAACACTCACATGTTGTTGCTTGCTTCGCGATTTCGCTGCCGGCGAATATGATTTGGAGGAGCGCGGTGAAAATGAAAGGGGGTGGAATCGAGTAGTGGGAGAGGGAGAGGTGTCTCCTGATTGATCCCGCCTACCTTATTCTTCGAGGTTCTGCGCGAGTTGATTCCCGAAGGCCTCGCCTTTTCCTCGCAAGACAGCTCGTCGTGGCGCCTGCGGCCTGTCGATATGAAGCGGGAGCATCAAGGGGGCCGAGGAGGAGATTGGTACGGCGCGCCGGTGGAGGCTGCGGAGGAGGGAAAGGGAAGGCGATGATGGGAGTGGGGGTGGGGGCGGAGGATGAGGACGTCGACGAGCTGCTGGCGGCGCTGGGGTACAAGGTCCGGTCGTCGGACATGGCGGACGTCGCGCAAAAGCTGGAGCAGGCGGAGATGGCCATGGGAAGCGGCGTCGCGGCCAGCGATGACGCCTTCCTTTCCCATCTTGCGGCGGACACCGTTCACTACAACCCCTCAGATATTTCGACTTGGGGTGGATAATATCCTCTCCGAGCTCAACGCACCTCCACCCCCTCTCCCGTCGCCGCCCCCGCCGCCGCGTTTCGATGCCCATTCTCCCGTCGATCGGCAGAATCGATTTCTGGACCTTCCGCCTTCTGTGTCTAAGCAATCCACCAGCCCCGCCGAGCTTCCCCTTGTTGCGCGACGCACCCCGGCGGAAGTCTACGAGCTCAAGCCGGTCCCTGCTCTCCCCGCTACCCGTGCTCCGGTTCGATTGGCCTATGGTTCCGACTTCCAGTTGGATGTCGCGCCGTCTCCGAGGGATTCGAAGAGGATCAGTTCTGCAGCTCGCCTCCCTCGTCGTCGTCTTCGACCACGGATGCGGCGACCTCGGCCGCGTCCCCGCTGCCGGTGGTGGTAGTCGACACGCAGGAAGTCGGGATCCGCCTCGTCCACGCTTTGTTAGCCTGCGCGGAGGCGGTGCAACAGGAAAACCTCAAGGCGTCGGACACCCTCGTAAAGGAGATCTCGGTGCTGGCCGCCTCCCAGGGCGGCGCCATGCGCAAGGTCGCCGGTTATTTCGCTGAGGCAGTCGCCCGCCGCATATACCGTCCGCTTCCTCGGGGAGGCGTGGGCTGCTCCTCTTTCGGTTCCGTCGCCTTCGACGACATGCTGCATATGCATTTCTACGAGAGCTGCCCCTATCTTAAGTTCGCGCACTTCACCGCCAACCAAGCAATCCTCGAGGCCTTCGCCGGCTGCCGCCGAGTACACGTTATTGACTTCGGGATGCGGCAGGGGCTTCAATGGCCGGCCCTTCTCCAAGCCCTTGCCCTCCGTCCAGGCGGTCCGCCTTCATTCCGCCTCACCGGCATCGGCCCACCGCAGCCGGACAACTCGGACGCCCTTCAAGAGGTGGGATGGAAGCTAGCCCAACTAGCTGAAACCATCCGCGTGGACTTCCACTACCGCGGCTTCGTGGCCTCCAGCCTCGCGGATCTGGAGCCTTACATGTTGCTCGGCCAAGACACCGACGACCGCGGCGGAGAGGACAACGATGAGCCAGAGGCAGTAGCCGTGAACTCGGTGCTCGAACTACACCAACTGCTGCCGCGGCCGGGGGTGCTGGAGAAGGTGCTGAGAACGGTCCGCGCGGTGCGCCCACGCATCGTGACGGTGGTCGAGCAGGAAGCCAACCACAACAGAGGGACGTTCCAGGAACGTTTCACCGAGGCCCTGCACTACTACTCGACTATGTTCGATTCCCTGGAGGGCGGGGCGGCAGCGGCGGACAGCGCCGGCGGGCGGGACCGAGCGATGTCCGAGGTCTACCTCGGGCGGCAGATCTGCAACGTCGTAGCCTGCGAGGGAGCGGACCGAACGGAGAGGCACGAGACGCTGGACCAGTGGCGGGGAAGGATGACCGGCGCCGGCTTCGAGTCCGTCCCCATCGGCTCCAACGCCTTCAAGCAGGCGAGCATGCTACTCGCCCTCTTCGCCGGAGGAGACGGTTACAGGGTGGAAGAAAAGGAGGGCTGCCTCACCCTCGGCTGGCACACCCGCCCGCTGATCGCCGCCTCCGCCTGGCGGGTCGCCGCCGATCCCATCGCCGCCTGCGGACCATGAAGCGGCCGCGCGATCTCCCTCGGCCGTCGGATTTCCATGGCTCGGCCCCACCCTCTCTCCGTGGGCCCTCTTTTTCCCTCCTTTATGTTAAAAAAAAAATCCTTTGTTTTTCCTCTCCCGCGTAATTATAATAAATCCCTGATTTGCCAAATAAATCATGCCTATTAAATCGCCTTTCTCCTTTTTCTCAGAGCAATAATTAATTAATTACTAGGAAAAAGAAAAGATTCAGATTAGTGGCGTCAACCTGATCGATCGCACGTAGGTGTCAGGAATGTGATGGTGGGGCCTGCCAGGGAACAGACTGGACCCACGCTCCACTGCTAGTTGGTATGATCCTGTGAACAGAAGGAATGCTGCTGCTGAAGCTTGAAATCCACACCAAAAAAATCACACTCACTCACTGTATGAATGAGATAATGATCGATTTCATTTCATCGGCAGTCTAATGAAATGATTGATAAAGTTGGATTGAATCTGAGATGATAAAATTATTGACATAAATTAAAAAGTATTTATGACCAACTATTTAGGAGTTTTGATTTGGGAAAATTAGTGAAAAATTTTCAAATTGAAATTGGCATTTGCATGCAGCCTCATTTGATAAAATCTTTACATCAATTCCCTAATAGGATTAACAAGATGATTTTGTGTGTTATTTTATTTTTCAATATAAAAGAGAAAATTCAGTATGCATTGTAAACATTTGAATATAAATTGTTTGAGAGTTAGTATTAATTTAAGATATTTGAGTATTATTTTAAAAAATTTGAGTATACATTGTTTCAGTATATAGTAAATTTTTCAGTATATATTATAAAAATTTAAGTATGAATTGATTTAGATTGAGTATGAGTATTATTTAAAAAAATTTGAATATAAAATTTAAAAATTTGAGTATATGAGATTGCATCAAGATCATAATAAAGGGTCCACCGCATCAAGATCTTCACAGGATGGATCACCGAAATTTTATACTTAAATTTTTTAAATTAGTACTCAATCTCAAACAATTTATACTCAAATTTTTATAATGTATACTGAATTTTTATTTTTTTATACTGATAAAAAAATAATATACAAAATCATCTTGTTAATCCCATCAGGAAGTGCATGCGAAGATTTTATCAAGTGAAAATTGCATGCCAAGGTCAATTTTGATTTGAAAAGTTTTCTCTAATTAACTCTTAATATTTTATGGTTGTACCTTATATTTGAAGAAAAAATTTTTATAAAATTTTTTCATAATTAAGATCGAACTAGAAGTACTAAGAGATAATTAATTACTCTTTTATTATTTTATAATCATAGGAGTAACTCAAAAAACGTTAGTGATTGGATGACTCTGAAGTATAATATTTCATAGCTATGTAATATTTCATTAGAAAATTTTCCGCATGATGAGTACACGTAAAGAATGTGAAATTTATAGAAAAAAAAAGAGAAAAAATTTAATAATAATAATAATAGAGAAATCACAGGAGAGTTATCTCTTCACCAATCGAACTATCAAAGCAAATATGCCCACGCAAGTGGACCAGTGTCTGGAGTTACACCTGCTCTCCATGATCTTATCACAATCTGTACGTTAATTATTGTGAAATGATAACTCAAGCTTATACTTAAACAGGAACAATGAAGTTGATGCCCATCTCATGAGTTGGAGTGGGACAGCAGCAGTTGGTGCCCCGTATTCAAGGAATGATGACCTGAGCTTCAAAGCAATGTCACGATCTGTTCAGTAGCTGCAATCATCTACAGGATTTGTCTGTCGAATTGAACAAGATATTTGTTGATAGATCATTCAAATAATATCGAATCTGCAGCAAGGCTAATCTACAAACTGTAGGATCTATCATTACATCACATAACCTGAAAAACTGTTCATCCATGAAACTTGTACCTGATTTATAGTAAAAGCAATCATCAGCAGTTTAGCCTAATCCCTCAGCTCCCGGAAGAGTACAAGTTCCAGACTTTATACGTCAAACAAGAACAAACTCAAACCTCGGTAGTGTAGTTGTGAAAAATGCAGAGGCACATTCCAATAGTTGTTTAGGAAGCTATTAACCTACTATACAGACAAAAGTACATATAGTACAGAAAGCAACAGACAGATAAAGAAAACAAATACATTAGAACATAAACTAGATGAGATCGATGTAATTTTAAAATTGCAACATTCCAAGTAGATCTCATGAAAGCATAAACAAGTCGGGGGCTGCAATCACATAACTGAAGAATATGGACTGGCAACCAAATTAGCCCTCTTCACCAAACTCCTTTGTGAATCTCTCATGGACTTCTAGGTCGGCTTTGCTGACGGTTGGCCTCTGCCTTGCCAGTACTTTATCGAAGTCTGTCCGTGCGATTGGAGGTGGAAGGATCTGGTCGCACACACAAGTTAGTACTATGGACTGCAAGATAGAAGAAAATGGAACGAGTGATCAAAATGATACTGAAACAAAGTTTTGCGCGCACCTTATCAGCGAGACCCTTAGCAGCAAGCTCCTGCAATGTGGTCTGAATAGCACCTGGATGTCTTGGTCCACATGGCAACCACATACCCTCACTGGTCTCGTAGAAATGCATTGCATCCTGTGTTTTTCGAACTGGTTCGAAGAGCACATCCTTAACCTGCTTAGTCAAAAGCATGCAGGAGGAACACAATCATCCATCTCTGGCCACTAAAGATCTATGGATTCATTTTCCTCGATGTTAAAAATTCGTAGTTCACTTACACAAACAGCAATATCTGAACCAGAATAGCCATCCGTGCGGTGGGCTAAGTCCTCAAAATCACTTTCGCTTAAATTGTGAGGGGTATCACCTAGGTGTACCTAAGATAAAAAAGCATGAAGTGATACTGAGATCCATGGCTAATATGGCAGAGAACAAGAATATTTCATCAATTTTCTACTCGTAGCATATACCTTAAACATATGTTGCCTAGCCTTAACATCAGGAAGAGGAATATAAATTCGTTTATCGAAACGTCGACGGATTGCCTGTGGTTGCAATTGAGCGAAGGAAATAGAAGAGGAAAGTGGTTAGAACCTTCAGAAGGTGAATAGCACCAACAATGAATTAAAGATCTCAAAGACATAATAACCTGATCCAGAGCATAGGGTGTATTAGTGGCAGCAAGAACAAGAACTTTTTGATCATTATTTCCCACACCCTGCAAAAATTCATATAATCCAATGGGAGAAAACACAATAGCTCAAATATGCAAGGCTACTGTTGTATGCTACAAATTGGTGTGTCAAAAATCCAGCTTTATGGAAATAGAGTATAATACTAACCAAAATCATGATATTAACCAAGAAATGGTGCATAACTGACCCCTGAAGGAACAGTTCGTCAATCTAGTCCATATATTAGTTTCAACTTTCAAGTGTCTATTTCTCCCTCAAATCAGAAGGACAGAAACAAAAAAAGGATCGTGCTTACTACCTTGCTACTTGTGAACTATCAGGCAACCACAACAATTAAACTCAATATTGGGTACCCCACGTATAGCAAGAAACACTAATTTCATTCATGATCTGAGCAAGCAAAGGTCGTAAGCCTGATTGTCTTAAGGTAAAAAAAATACCAGCACAACCATGGTGAAAAGACTTCACTTCAAGCACACATGAAATACCAATCTTATCTCTCTATATATAAGGAGAATGTGAAATCTTCTTCCAAATTTGCATGTGAAATTTCTTGCCACACACCGACGTTCTCAGTCATACTATGTTAACAAATTATCCAGATCCCATGTAAGTAGTAGTTTGATAAGTGCATTTCCACTCTCTCCCCACGAACTTGTATTATATATCAGCATTAACATATATTTCATTTGATAAGCTATAAAAAAATTCACCAACTCCCATCGACTGACCCACTTCCACCAAGAGTATGTTTTTATAATGTTTTGTTGGAGTTCAATGTACACATTTTTCAGTATCTAGAGATCAAAATCCATTGATAGTAATTTATTTTATAATATTCATTTAATTGTAGGTTTCTTTAAAGAATATTCCGCCTTAAACATCTATAGAAGAAAGCCACAACTATATTTGGAGTTCTGATTTATTATTTTTTAGTTTTTTTTTCTTTTTTGCGGGTTAAATTATTAGATATCAAATAGTTTCATATTTCAGTGTTTAATATGTTCTATTTTTTTATTTATGATAAATAATTTAGATCCATTTATGCATGATGTTATGTTATTCCATGCCTATCTAAAAGTTGAAGATTTTGTATGTGCACAGAAATAACTATGTATTTACCTGCATCTGCACAAGAAGTTCAGTCTTGATTCTCCTAGAAGCTTCACTTTCATTTCCCTCTCCACGTTGGCCACACAAAGAATCAATTTCATCAATAAAGATTATGGACGGTGCATTGTCACGAGCCATTTGGAAAAGATTGGCAACTAGCTTTTCACTTTCACCCATCCACTTTGATACTAGGTCTGATGATGATATACTGCAATGGTTTAATCAATTTTAGAACGTGGATGTACCGATACTACTTTTGTTTAGCCATTTAGGTACATAACCCAGCAATTTCAATTGCACTAATCATATTTTATACAGACAGTGCCATGCTAGAAAAGTTAAAAAACAAGGGATCCTCAGACCAAGCAGTTAAAAGTTCATCAAATTAGTTTAGCCTCATTCTGATGCTAGAACAGATTATGATTTAAGCATCTTTACCTAACACTCAAGTAATGCAGCCATAGACGTAAGAGAATTATTCTCGCAATTACTAGTAAACCAATCAACTTCTACTATCCAGAAAGCCAATCATCAAAGGGATCAACAAACAAATCAAGAAAATCAAACCTACTCAAATCATACTAAGAGTGATATATGTAAGAGATTAGCTAAATGAAGCTAGCTGGCAATAAGTTTCCTGATTTGCAGAGAGGAATCCAATATAGCAAAAAGGGTGATTCTATCCAGGAGGCCAATAGAACTTTCCATTCTCCACAAAAACAAAAAACAAATGGAACTTCCCATATTTAGTTATTGTGAAGAGCAAGGATAAATCATGCTGCCAAAGTTCATGGAATCAATCAATAACCAGGGAAGAAGAAACACAAAAATTGATGAAGCAAATAGAGATATTGTGGAGTAGCTATGATTTAAACACGAGTCCATAAGATAATCAATGCAAGTCAAAACTAGCTCCATGAGCCACTCCACATCACTGAGAGAAGCAGGAAGGTTATTAAACACATGGATCATGGATGGAAAGAAGGGGTTTCCTCAAGTTAGGCACACATCAGAACACCAAAGTTGAATTCCAATATGTTATGCCTTTGGATAGGGAGAAACTGTGATACTAAAGTTCATCTCAATATGGGAGCAGACAATGACTTTTTTAGCATATAGAGTATCTTGGTGTTGGAGAAATCTGGAACAAACCAAGTTCAGTAGCAAATTGATTTCCCAACAAACAGTTATACATCAAATTGTACAACAACAACAATAATCAAGCCTTATCCCACTAAGTGAGGTCGCATATATATCAAATTGTAGACATTGGCAAAACACTAACAACAAACTGACTATTAAGCAGCATCCACCACACCCAAGTTGTTAAAATAAATCAAATTATAGATCAATAAGTCCCAAAAATCACATTCAAAGTATATAAAATAAATCGTACAAGACATGTAAACAATGTGCTCAATTTGTTTAATCGAAAAGGTTCAGACCATAGAACAGATTTGCGATGAGGGATGACATTCCACAAAACCTCTAAACAATGACCAAGCAATTACAACAAATTTTTTTAAAATGTAGATCCGCTAAGGCCCCCCTAGAGCCAGCCCCACGGATATGGAGGGAGGTTCATGCAGGTACACAAGCAACAAGCGCATGGTGGGCCGAAAATGCAGGTCATAATCTCCTGGGGATCGACCCTTGGTCATTTCGCCAAAAATGTCATGCGCCCGCCGTCTGTGCTACGCCCGAGGGGCTACAACAAATTTTTAAAGGAAAGGAAGAAGAGAAACAAAAAATTATCTAAGATCATTGGAATATACCAAGAACTAAGAGCTACAATATAATTTTACTCCCTCTCTTATGATAGTTTAATGACAATTTTTGTGGATAGAAAATAACCTAAAGAAAGTTGATTCTGCCTCTGTAGCAACGGCCTTTGCCAAATATGACTTTCCAGTTCCAGGTGGACCATATAAAAGAAATGCCCTCCATGGTCTTCGCTTACCTACAGTTTTCAAATGGCAATACACTGATTCAAAAGATTCACAATTAAAAAAGCCAAAGGACGACATCAAATAAACTAGAACTGATTAAATATTTTACATGTCAAACCAACTAAAATTTATGACCTCATAAAAAAATAAAGCAAGAAGCTCAAAACAACACCAACAATTTCCACCAAAATATCTAGATAACGTGGAAAATGAATCATTCTAGCTACTCATGGCCAATTTGGTATATTAATCATGTTGGGGCCAATTTGGTATATTAATCATGTTGGAAAATGACACCATTTAAACTGCACCAGTAGGAGCTACCCATGTTACTAAAAATGACAAATTATCCTAAATTCACCGAAATATCTTGTTCAATATTGATAACTGTCCACCAAGAAAAGATCGTGAATTTTAGCCTTGTTCGTATAACTGTTTTTAAGGAACAGTGTCCAAAGATGCAGAAATTATGCACTTTCTTCAAAAATAATCTCATTTCATATGTGCAAAGTTTAAAGTTAGCAAAGATGAATCTGGATCAAGCATCAGGATCTTCTCACACCACTGTTTTGTGCAAGGCAAAAGCATCTCTTTTTAAGTGTGTATGTTTTGCAGGTGAAGTAATTCTTAAATATCACTAGACCTTTTATTACATGATTAATCCTTATTAATTTACATTGTCTCAGACAAACAGAGGACAATGATGTGAAATTTTCAAACAGGGAAACATCAAATTTTAGAAAGAAATAAAAGTTCATGCTATCCCTGCATTTATCTTGTATCTAAATCCTAAAAACAGGTGAGGTTCTCACTTTTCCAAATTACAGTCTTTATCATTAGAAATGATTCTACATGCATCCTTGTTTCTACTCTTAAATACATCCTGTCCAACCCACTAAGAACTAGCTTTTCCTATTCTCACATCCATTGGAGCAAAAGGTGATATCGCTCACCCCAAGCAGCTTAGTATGGCCGGTGTCACAGCGAGATACAAGCAAGTAGATCACAGGGAGCGTTTCACCCTAGCACGGCGGGCCCTTTGCATGATATTACTAACCACGTCCATGTTAGGATGGAAAGTATCATCAGAAGTGATCCGGTCGGATATGTTATCTAACCTAGTAGGAAGCCCGGTCGCATCGGGACTCAGTCGGGCAGGGACAGTCGAAAGCTCGGTCAGGTCGGGACTCGGTCGGGCAGAGACAGTCGAGCACTCAGTCGGGTCGGGACTCAGTCGGGCAGGGACAGTCGGAAGCTCGGTCGGGTTGGGGCTCGGTCGGACAGAGACATTCGAGCACTCGGTCGGGCCAAGAACAGTCGGGCTCGCTAAATGTCAACCTAGCCTGAGAGATCAAAGTTCGAGGTACTCGGACTTGATTCGGTCGGCGATAGCCGGTCGGACGCCCCCGGTCGGCAGACCCGAACGGGAGGGTTTAGTCGGGCGAAGGGAAAAGCACGTGTCGGACTTCCTTAAAAAAAGGGGCATCGAATGTGTCCAACTGCCCGGGCGAACATGCTCGACCGGCTGGTCAGACATGTCTGGCCGACCAGATGGATTGGCTGGTAATAGGAATAATCGAATCCGCTCAGGTCACTTACTCATTCAAGAGTCGAGTGACGACTGAGTGGTCAAGTCCCGCCGAATAATCACTTCCGGTCGGCCGGCCAATCCGAGTGGATTGGTCACTACGCCTAGTAAGATTAGCTAGGGTGATCCCACTGTCCCAATGGTTTAATCATGATCAGGCTTTTAAAATCCTCTAGATCTTCTCATTATAAAAAAAAGACACCTGCCATAATCATATCCTGACAGAGCAACAGACATTAATTAGGATCAGAAGTGACAACTTGGACAGACTGTCAAGCGGCTGTGCCAAACCCTCAGGAAGATCAAGGCTGCCAAAAGATTAGGGTGTCAGTAGGTCAGTTTTTAATGAGACAAGATAGCCTTGATGGGACAGGGGGCTTTCTCCTCCCCTATATAAAGCCCCTTGGGTGCTTCAGAGGGGGGATTCCGGCTGCTGGAATTTTCTTCTCCACCTCTTGTGTTCCTGTTTTGGTCCGACTCCGACCCAACTTGGTCCTGTTAGCCTTTGAGCTCGACCCCAACTCACACGCTGCCGCAACTCGAGTCAGCTCAACCCGATCAAGTCATCTGAGCGAGAGCCCTCTCTGCTTGTCGACACAATCAAGAAGTTACATCGAAGTCATTTTTCGCCTAATTCTCACAATTAGCTCAAAACGTTTACTTGTGATGCATAGATATTACTTACTGACAGTTCCTTTGTTTCAATGCCTATATGCAATCCTTGACCCAATTAAACCGAGCAGATGTTTGACGTACAAAAGGTCCTGACAAGCGAGGGCCAATCAACAATTTCAAAGTTCTCCCTAATTAACAATCCATAAATTTTCAAGATTAGTGATTCTGGTGCGTATAGAAAATCAGCAAGATAAGCTTCGAGCAACAAAGCGCATCTTACAAAGTTAATGGGAAAAAGACAAACCAGTGAAGAACTGAGGGAACTTGACGGGCAATATCACAGCCTCCTGCAAGGCCTGCTTGGCGCTCTCGAGCCCCGCGACATCGTTCCACTTCACGTTGGGCTTCTCGGTTATGATCGCGGATGTGAGCCCTGCCCTGAGCTTCGCCTGATCGGCGTCCTCGCCGCCACCTTCTCCATCCTTGGGCTTGGTTTTTGGTCTGGCAGCAACGGCGGCGTCCCCGTTGGCGGCGGGACCAGAGCCGCCGCCATCGTCGAGCACAGCGCGGATCTCCTCTGCTCGGCGGAGGTACTCGGTGAACTTCTGGGTGATAGCCTCCTTGATTTTTGGGTTCTTCTCGTACTTGAGATGTGTGCGGAAGTACTCAAGGGCGTTCATGTAGAGGGGGAAGGCCTTGACGTAGTTCCCGGCGTTATCCTCCTGCACCGCCTGCTTCACGTACTCAATCGCCTGCTCCTTGAAATTGCTATACATCGCGGCAATAATCTCGATCGGATAAAAGGGAAGAAGATGAAGATATCTGAAGAACCCTAGAGTTGGACTCCAATCCTCGAAAGAAAGTCGAGCTGATCGCCAAAAAATAGGAAACGAATCGATATGGGAATTCGCAGAGAAATCTTGATCATCAAGAACGCATCGAGATCACACTCAACCTTCAGATCGTTCGATCGCCGAAGCCTTCGACGACTACCCGAAAAGTAGCCCGATCGACGAAGAAGATCGCGTTGTGGAACAACGCGGAAGAAAAGGCCAGATTTGACGGTCAATACTTTCGTCACGCTAATACTTGAGGATCCTATAAACCACGACTTGGCTTACGATTTTCCCCACGACGGGTCGACGGCGAAAGATGTGCTTGGCGATTTAAAGTAAATGGCCGAAGTTGGGCCGTTTGGGCCAGTTCATCCCAAATAAAGCCCACCGAAACCGGTTGATTTTGGAATAAACAACGAGGGTATTGTTGTAATTTAATGGGAACCCTAAATATGGTTCCATTTAGACTTCGATGTCTATATATACCTCTTGTCCCATTATTTCGATCCTGCTTCTTCACTCCGCCGCCGCCGTCGCCGTCGCCCTTGCATCCAACTCCCTCCGGCGTACATCACCATGAAGTACAACCCGAGAGTATCAAGCTCCCGCCGGAAGTGCCGTAAGGCGCATTTCACTGCCCCATCGAGCGTCCGGCGGATTCTTATGAGCGCTCCCCTCTCGACCGATCTAAGGAACAAGTACAACGTGAGGTCCGTTCCGGTGCGCAAGGACGACGAAGTGCAGGTGGTGCGTGGAACCTACAAGGGCCGCGAGGGCAAGGTCGTTCAGGTCTACCGCCGGAAGTGGGTAATCCACGTCGAGCGCATCACCCGCGAGAAGGTCAACGGATCCACCGTTAACGTCGGCATCGACGCCTCCAAGGTGGTCATCACCAAGCTCAAGCTCGACAAGGACCGCAAGGCCCTCCTCGAGCGCAAGGCCCGAGGCCGCACCGCCGACAAGTCCAAGGGCAAGTTCACGGTGGATGAGGTCGCCGCCCGTGGATCTGCTTCCCTCCAGGAGATCGACTGATCTCATCTGTCTCGTTTGGTCCTCCCTCTCTTTCTCTTTGAAATTTCTTCTTTTCCGTTTATGCATTAGCATTCAATGCCTCGACATTTAGGATGTTTTCTGCATTCGAGATGCTAAATATTTCTGAACTTGTTTTGCTTAAAATTGGGCCTTCGTCTTAACATTTTGTTAGTCTTCTATGTTAAATTCGTGTTGCTATCTTTAAATCTATTGCTTGATCGTAGTAAGTTCCAGTCTAAACTCAAAATTCTGATGCTTCGTTGGAGTTAAAACTTCAAGTTTGCTGATCATGGGAGTTAACACCACAAGAAGACATGTCTCCCTCCTCTCTTCCTATCTCAATAGATGACACACAACAACAATACCCATCGAGAAACTCACAGACACATACATTCAACTGCAAAAAAACCCAGGGGTTAGAGATCATCGGACTGCCGCGGCTGCGATTTTTCCGGTAGCGGTGACGGCATTACATAAGCTGGGGTGTCAGATGACACGAGATAGCTAGGATCAGAAGGTACGTTTGGATCGGGTTTAGATCAGTGGTGATGCCGTCGATTGGAATAGGCTTTGGAGGCTGTGGTGGCTTTCTAAATCCGCCATGATCGGATCTGTCATGGTCGGAGGTGACCAGGAGAGGAATGGGCGGAGAGTGGTGACAATGAATCGTGCTGGAGAAGTGGTCTTTGACCCTCGTGACGTGTTGATCGGCGCCCGATCAACAGCAGGAACTGGAATAGGTAGAAGGTTGGAGAAGGGCGGAGGCGAGGTGTGGTGGAACGATGAGGGGTGTCCTCAATGCCCAAGCAGCTGATCGTGCCGTTGAGGGCGTCGACGAACCAAGTCTCCGACTTTGACTCATTGATTAGCGACCCGATTGCAGATGAAGTCTCCGAATCCGGCTTCGACGAGAAGAGAAACAGGCGAAGGCAGCCGCAGCACGTCGAGCTGCCGCCACCGCTGGAGGCGGAGATGCAATCGAGCTCGTCGATCATGTTCTCCTGGTCTTCGTTGGTGGAGACGGAACTAAGGAGCCATCGCCTAGGAGATCATGGGAGAGCTTGGCCGTTAGGTCAGCGAGGGAGGCGTGGCGGTTGATGACAACCATCCTCGTCTCGCCTCCGCGATAGCATAACAGAGGTGCTCGCCGGAGGGCCAGGGGAGGATGCGTCCGCCGTAGCTCCAGATGACGCAGAACCGCGACGAGGGCGCTGCGGGGGCGGAGTACTGCTCGTCCCATGATTCCCCGCCGCCGGAGCGAGGGGAGGATTCGGCGGGGTCAGCGTATCCTCCGGCAGAGGTGATCACCAGCGACGATTCCATGGTCGAAGGCAGGGGATTCCGCTGTCTTTGTTCGACGAAATCGAAACGAGGTCTTACGGAAAGGATGAATGTCTGCGGAGAGAGGTAAACGAGGTATTTACTTTTTATGCTATTTTTTTTCCCCAAATTTAGATTGCTAGCAAATTACTAATTTTTTTATTTTTTATTTTTTTTATCCAATCTATAATTATCTTTTATTAATAATTATCTTTTATTAATTTTAAAATCATCAATTAATTTTTTTTATTAAACAGAATCGGTACATTCTTTTAAGAATTATTAACTTAATCACTTAGGTAAAGTTTTGAAATATTTAAATTACATAGATAATTTTTAAAATTATCAAACCAAAATAATTAATATTTATTTTTATTTTTTTTAAACAGAATCGATTGCTAAGATTTACCCATCCACACTTAGACTACGTTTAATAGGGGGTAATGTAATCGGGTCTGTAATGTAATTAAGTTTGTAATCTAATGTAATGCAATCTTGATTATATTGTTATGTTTGATAATAGTTGTATGTAATCTTTGATAACCATTACAAGTTTAATTCCTTTGTTTGGTGAGGGGTAATCCATCCTGTAATGTAATCAAGATTGACGACCGACGACCGCGGCCGGTCGGCGGCCGACTACCGGCGGCCGCCGGTGGCCGACGACCGTCGCCGCCCGACCGATGACTTTACAAGCTGTAATGTAATCCAGACTATAGAGGTTTTGTTTTGTAATCCAGATTATAAATCATCAACCTCTTTTGTAATAGATTACATTACATTACAATTTTAAATTTATTCCAAACAAAAGAATTCAACTTGTAATGTAATCTTGATTACATTATAGGGTGGATTACACCCTATCAAACGCAGCTTTAGTGTATCAAGTGATTAGTGGGATGTAATTCGATCGAAAGTGAGTTGAAAAATTAACTTAGTCGAGTATATCGATCTTGGTCTTAGGTTGAAGTGATTCTAGATTCATCAGTCAATTTATCTTCTAGTAATTTTTTTAACTCATTTTCAATCGACTTATATTCTATCAATTGATTAATAAAAATATATTGGACCGATGTTTGAGAACACATATATAACTTATTTTCGAACGATTTACATTTTATCAGTTGATTAGCAAAAATGTATCGTATGTTTGAGAACACAGATATATGAAGAAGATTTGGACATGTACATCCATCTTGATTTGGAGTTATACAATAGTCATTTTGGATGAAACCGATTCTCCGACTCTTTCGATTCCCTAACATAAGAGTCGTAGAAAGTCATTTATAATGTCGATTAATAAGTATCATATCTAATACTTAAAATGAATAATAAACATTTGGTATAATTTTTCAAATCAAGCACCAGAGTTGAAGAAATCACTATTTTATAGTGTCAAATTAATGTTTGAAAATATATCTTATTATTATTATTATTATTATTATTAGTTAATTAAGAATTTGGATTCTTTATTAAATAACTCTCAATTGATTTAGTGAAATCAAAATTAACTTATGTTAATGTTTTTTTTCATATCCAAAAAAAAAATTTAAGATTTATTAGTAATTTCAACTTCTTCTCTTTTAAATTCTAAAAATTTAAAAAATAAAATCACAAATCTTAAATTTGAAATTGTGATGTTAGGATTTTAAGTGGAAACAGGTGATATTTTAGTAGAAAAATTAAGGTCTTAGACGGCAAACGAATCCTCGTATGCCCCAAAGGATAGATTATTGAAAGTCATTCTTGAAATTTAGGTATCCATGATGTTCCGGAAGGAATCAACGTCGACGGCCAGTCATCAGGGTTCAGCCTACGCAGATACTGACGTTCGGGGAGGAACTCCGCGCCCTGCGAGATCAATACGAGTGTTAGGGGAACACGTCGAAGGTTGTCTGACGGAGCCCACTCTGACGCTCAAGTCAGTGTCTCGATGGAGAAGAAAAGTATAAGGCAGAAAGATGTATGAGTAGCAGAGAATGCATAACCCCCTTACCGGAGGAGTTAGACTACCTTTTATGCCTGCGGTGGCTACCTTGGTGCGTCCCAAGATCTATGCCACATCTCATCCTTTGTCGGTTACAGGATAGTCTTTAAAATGGTTCACGCCATCATTAAGTGTGACCCGTTGTGATATTTAAGGGTCATGATGACTCCGCGATAGTGGGGGTGCTTATCCATAGATCCGAGAAAAAAAGGCGAATCGTTACTTGGGGTCAAATGCTGCTTGGGCTTCGCTTCCCTGAGGTGATCTCGGGGTCTTCTGGCCCGGGAGGTCGCGGGCACTCCGCTTCCCCAAGGTGGTCTCGAGCCCCGACTTCCCTGGGTGATCTCTGGAGGGATTTTCTGATCTAATTTTCAGAGTGTATTTACTGTTGATGCAGTCTGTCCCTGATTGTTGTTTTGGTGTTGACAACGATTTTAGTTTAGGAGGATGACTATTATGATTAAGTCCTGATCGAGGATTAGGCGTGATATGGAAAGTCCTAACCTGGGAGGTTAGGTGTGATGATTATGATGGTTATGATTAAGTCCTGATCGAGGATTAGGCATGATATGAAAATCCTAACCTGGGAGGTTAGGTGGTGTGGAAAATCCTAGCCTGGAGGGTTAGGTGTTGGAAATCCTAACCTGGGAGGTTAGGTGTGGAAAATCCTAGCTTGGAGGGCTAGGTGTTGGAAAAGTCCTAATTCGGAAGGGTTGGGTGAAAAGTCCTAGCCTGGAGGGCTAGGTGTTGGAAATCCTAACCTGGGAGGTTAGGTGTGGAAAATCCTAGCTTGGAGGGCTAGGTGTTGGAAAAGTCCTAATTCGGAAGGGTTGGGTGAAAAGTCCTAGCTTGGAGGGCTAGGTGAAAAGTCCTAACTTGGAGGGTTAGGTGCAAATTCTCATCCTGGAGAATTAGGTGAAAAAGTCCTGGCTTGGAGGGTCAGGTACCTAGCTTGGAGGGCTAGGTTGGATGATGTTCTAACTCGGAAGAGTTGGGTGAAAAGTCCTAGCTTGGAGGGCTAGGTGAAAAGTCCTAACTTGGAGGGTTAGGTGCAAATTCCCAACTTGGAGAGTTAGATTGAAAAATCCTTAGCTTGGAGGGCTAAGGTGGATGAATCCCTAGCTTGGAGGGCTGGGTAGAGTCACTGGATCGGTCTGGTGACCGATCAGGGACTGTTGGCACGCTGCTCCTTAGTGGATCGGTCTGGTGACCGATCCAGCTATGTCTGATCGGACTGGTGACCGATCAGGGAGCGCACAGTGAGATTAGGAATCTACTGTGTGGCTCATGATCGATCCGGAGACCGATCAGGGAGCAGGCTGCTTCCTTGCTATCTTGCTCCTGATCGGTCTGGTGACCGATCAGGGAGCAAACAGTGAGTGAGTTCCCTTGCTGATCAGAGCCTTGGATCGGTCCGGTGACCGATCAGGAACCTTGGGTTTGATTAAAAAGTTACTGTTCATCTGCTTTGATCGGTCTGAGTGACCGATCAGGATCCAATCTGATCGGTCTGGTGACCGATCAGGATTCACCCTGATCGGTCCGGTGACCGATCAGGCGTGTATTGCTGCGAGAGCTGGGAATCCCAGCAAAGCAGTGGATCGATCTGGTGATCGATCCACACACTCTGGATCGGTCCGGTGACCGATTACTTTAATTCAAACTTCACTGTCAGACGTCGTCAGAGCGTCTGATCGTATCCGATTTGCTGATGTATGTGATATGCTTTGTGATCTTCTGCTCTAATGCTCTGATTGAGTTTCAGGTGACAGGGGAGGATTCAAACACTCAAGGAGAAGTCAAAGAGTGCTTTCCTTGGAGCAGGTTTGTCCTTTTTCCCATCTCAGGTTGCAACGGCGAGCTGCGGACTGGAGCTAAGACTGGAGCTCGACTGAGGAGGTCAGTGAGTCCAGAGATAGCTCAGTAGAGGCTGGCGTTGGCAGAGGAGTAGCTGGGAGCTACAGAGATGGTGTCATCTGTTGCTTGGCGGAGAAACAAAAAGAACGCGAGAGTTGAGTTAAGAAGAAGATTCAGTTTTTGAAAACCTGTGTGTTCTTGCATTCTGCTGCGAGAAGCTTGCTGTTCTTGAGTTCTTCATCCATTCTAAGCAAGCTATTGAGAAGCATTCATCATACTTGAGCGCTTGAAGGAGAAAACAAGGAGCTGGGAGTCCGACAGTGGGAAGACACGAAGCAGACAGGGGTCTGCGTGAGATCGCCACTGGGTGGAGCTCGAGAGCTTGCTGTGTTTAATCCTTGCTAAGTGTTTGAGTAAGATCTTTCTTATTGTTGTTTCACTGTGCTCATTATATATCTTTGTTTGAAACACACTGTGGAGAGGTTTTTCCACCGAGAAGGAGGTTGCTTCATATCCGGTGTTAACCGGGGCTTGATCTGCCGACGATCAAGGGATCGCCCACCTCAAGGGCACGCCAAGGAGTAGGGGCAAGTTATCCCCGAATCTTGTAAACCTTCCTTATTAGCGATCTTGCTAGTTGTGTGTGCTTTGCAATCATTTGTTTTCTGCATACTCTGTTTTTCCATTCTTTCCGCTGTGCTACTGATATTTGAGTTGCAGAAATCGTGATTAGTTTTCAAGGGGCAAGCGATTGTCTATATTCACCCCCCCTCTATAGCCATCTCGTTCCCAACAAGTGGTATCAGAGCAAGGTTCTCTATTTACGGCTTAACAACCGAGAGTTCTCAACAAGATGACTTTGAGAGAAGGTTTCTCCACCACCCGACCTCCATTCTTTGATGGCGCTGACTTCCAATATTGGAGATCAAAGATGGAATATTATTTGAAGATGGATATCCATACATGGTTCGCGGTGAAGGAAGGATTCATCCCTCCTAAGGATGATGAAGGCAAGGAACTCGAATCATCTCGGTGGACTGCCGAACAAACAAGGAAGAGTGAAGCCGACGCTAAGGCGGTTGTCACTCTACAATGTGGCATGAACAAAGACCAACTCATCAAGGTTGGTCCCTTCACGAGTGCAAAAGACTTGTGGAACAAACTCATAGAGCTCCATGAAGGCACCCGGGACTCAAGGATTGCGAAGAGGGATTTGTTCCTCAACCAACTTCAAAATCTCTCCATGAAGGAGAATGAGTCGGTAAGTGAGCTTCATAGCCGGTTCAAGGAAGTTCTCAATGGACTTCATTCAATTGATGAAAAGGTCGAAAATCTTGTGAGGTATGTTTTGAAAGCATTTCCAAGGAATGCCTTGTGGTCATCCATGGTGGATGCCTACAAAGTATCCAAGGATTTATCTATTGTAAAATTAGATGACCTATTTTGTGAGATGGAATTGCATGAAATGGCTAACAAAGGCCCCAAGGAGAAGGGGATTGCCTTAGTTGCAGGGGACCGGATCAACAAAAAGAAGAAGGAGAAGAAGAAGGAGAAGAAGAAGGAGAAAGAGATCTCATCATCTTCATCCTCCTCCGAATCCGAGTCAAACTCAGAGGAAGAAGGCAGTGGCTCCTCCTCATCCGAAATGGCGAACTTCGTGCGAAGGATGATGCGAAGAGATCGACGTTTCAAGAGGAGAGGTAATACTAGTGAATCCAAACTTGATAAGAATAATGCATCCTGTTTTGAGTGTGGTAGGAAAGGACACTTCAAGAATGAGTGTCCGAAGCTCAAGAAGAAGGAGGAAAAATCCAAAAGAAAAGAAGAGAATTCCAAGAGGAAGAAGAAGGCGTTGAAGGCCTCTTGGGATGAGTCATCCTCTAGTTCATCCGATGACGAGAAGGAGGAGAAGAGTACAAGGCAAGTGGCTCTCATGGCTCTTGGAGTGGAGAGCAGTGAAGAAACTTCAAGCTTCGCAAACACGGCTTCATCATCTTCGGATGATGAAGAGGTAACTTCTCCCGAGCTTGAAAAATGTTATAGAGCAATTGCATGTTTAACTAGTATGCTTAAGAAATCCAAAAATAAAGTTAAAGCATTGCAATTAGAGATTGCTCAATTGAAAGCTTCTAGGGATGATAACATTGATGACTTGCATGTTGAATTACTAGAAGATGAAATTAAAGTTTTGAAACATGAGATTGTAAGCCTGAAATCCTCTAAGGTTGAGGAAATCAGTGATATGCATGATAATGGGTTAGTAGAGGAGAACCAATCCTTGAAGAGTGAAGTTGAGAAGCTCAAGAATATGCTTGGGAAATTCTCAAATAGCTCTAAGACCTTAGATATGATATTAAATGCCCAAAGAGCGGTCTACAATAGGGCCGGTATTGGTTACCGCCCTAAGGAACCCTCTTTTGTATCTCTCATGTCTAGGACTGACATGAGACAACCTAGGACACCCAAGACTCAAAAGAAAGTTGTCAAGGCATGGGTGCCTAAGTCATGTTTAGTTGATGCATTAGGTCCCAAGGTTTGGGTACCTAAGACTTCTATTTTTCGGATTGTGTAGGTTGTGATTGAGGGGGAGCATCTATCAACTTGGTTCGTTGATAGTGGATGCTCCAAACACATGACCGGGGATAGATCATTGTTTACCACATTTCACAAGAAGAGTAGAGGTAATGTATCATTTGGTAACAATGGTAGCCTTAAGGTCATAGGAATAGGAGACATTCAAATATCCGGATGTCTTAGAATCTCAAATGTCCTTCTAGTCAAGGGGATGAAATTTAATCTCCTAAGTGTCAGTCAATTGTGTGACACGGGTTACACAATTGACTTCCAACCAAGTCAATGTCTAGTTAGACAAAATGACACCTTGGACACGGTACTAGCATCTATCAACTTGGTTCGTTGATAGTGGAGGCTCCTCTTCCCGAGAGGGTCCCGGGAGCTCTGAAAGGGAGTCACTCGGACTCGCCACATCTTGCCACCCAATTTCTTCAGCCCACGTGTCCTGCCAAGGGCTACTCAACCCTATCACATGGTAAAAAAAACGTCTCTAAAACTACGATCAATCCAATAAATTTATTTGTATCAATATTCTAAAATTTCTCATAGAATTTTGAAGTATAGTTATAAATTTAAAAGATAAATATACAAAATTACAAATTTAAAAATAAATCTTAAATCAAAATTAAAATTTTATAATATAGTTTATAAATTCAAAAATGATAATATCAAATTTTAATTTACAAATTATATTTTAAAATTTTTAAAATTAAAATTTTAAATTTTAACTAAATAAATTCTCATCTTGTGATAAAATTTATACGTATTTATTTATTTTATTACACACGCAACGCATGTGCACGAACACTAATATGTATTAAAGAGATTTAGACGAATACAAATATCTTAATTCTAAGTAATTTAGAGTTCTATCGATGGATCTAGAAAAATTTTGAATCATTTCAAATCAAAATTTTGATACTCATCTAATTCTCTTTTATATATTTATATTCACGAACAGATATATTATATTGAGAGTGACAATTTTTTTCAATCGAGTTACATTTACTAATCATTATATGATCACAAAATCATTTTTAATTGATTGACAGTCAATCAGTAAATCTTCATAAATCTGTCAATTAAAAACATTAAGAGAGATAAAAGTTATATGATTTGATAATTTTAAAATTTATTACTATTATCTAAATATTTCATAACTCTAACATGATTCATTAATTTACCATTTAAAGTTCCGAAGGCTATGGTATAGTGGAAGAGTGAATAATTATTATCTCAGGTATTCACGGTTCGATCCCCAACTACGACATATTTATAGGAATTTTTCCTTTAAATGGGGTGCGAGTCCTGAGATGCTGGGCTTTTGGATCGCCCGCTTCGAGTGCTTCCTGATTTATCTTAGCGGTCGATGAGAAACTTTCGTAGGACCGGATCGATCACTCGAGGTTGGAAAAATCTCAGTAATCATTAATTTACCATTTAAGACTCAGGACTATGGTACAGTGGAAAGTTGGACTTTTAGATCGTCCGTCGCGAGCGTTTTTCGATTTATCTTGATAGTTGATGGTAACTTTTTGTAGATTCGAGTCGATCATCTCATGTTCGACGTTATCTAACTCAATTATAAATGTAAGTGCACAAGCAAAGGATTATCCTTAACATTCATAGTTGTCAACATTTTTATATAGGGTTTAGGGTTTTAGAAATTGGGAAACATTGCCTTATATCCCTGATAAAAACGTAAATCCCGCTTCAGTCCCTATGTCAACTTATTTCCATTTCCACTCCCTGACAACGCCTGCTTCTTTCTTTTAACTCCCTCTCGTATGAATTTACTGAATTGCCCTCCCTTTACTTTCAAACTCGCTCCACTCCGTGTCTTCTTCCCGGCTTGGAGCTGTGTCGAAGGAAATCGACGATCGTCGAAATCACTTCCAGTGAGCGTTGAAGACAAAAACCAGAGAGGCGACAGCCAGAGGAAGACCCGCCTATCACCTTCAACCCAAGAACCATCGATTCGAAGTGTCGTTCATCTTCGACCAAGTGAAGACCCGGCTTTCACCTTCAACCCAAGAATCGTCGACGAACGTCGAGTTTGAAGAAGTAAAAAGATGGTAATCGATACAACCAGAAGAATACTAACGCGAAGAAGTGGTCTGCATGTATTCCAAAGGCAGAAACAGAGATATCTCAAGTAGAAGGTCGGTTATGTTTCTGTGCCCTAAATTTTGACCGCTTGGTTAATCTTATTTGTAGAATAAAATTAAGATAATTGTTTATGTATGTTTCTGTAAAATTATGTCAAAATTCGAAGTTTTAGTTCATGAGTGTTGTTGATTTTGTTAGGTTGAATTAAATTAGGTTTTTTGGTGTTCAAATTATAATTTATCTGAATGTATTTGTATTATCTCCTCTTCAATTCAAGTAATGAATGAGATACCTATGTATTTTGTAGTGATTATCAATAAATTGAGTAATGTACCCAATTTAAGCACTTTGATGGCCAGAAGGTTAGGATTTGTACTTTAGGGTATGAATGAGTAAATGTGTTTGTGTTTTATCTTCTCTAATTGAATGATTGAATGAGTTATGTGGTGATTATATAATTATTATTAATAAACTAAATAAGATACTGAATTTAAGTGGTATGATACCTAATTTTGTATGGTTTGTATATGATGGTATGACTGATAACTTAATTTATTTTCGGTGAATTTACTTTTTATACAGATATGAGAAAAAAAACTTTTACAGGGAGCACAAGGGAGGCTAAGGCTAAATCTATGGTGAAAGATAAGGGGAAGAGAGTAATGCAAGATGAGGGAAAGACCAAGAGTAGCAAATAATCTTGTTCCCGTTGCTCTCCTGGATATTTCAAAGATGTACTGGGTGAGGTGATACCAATTATGAGTGATAAGCAAAAAGAGAGGATTAAAAGCACTCCACTTGGTCCATGGCTCGAGATGCCTGAGATGCCTATCCGTTGTACCAGAGTTGATTTAGTTTTAATGAGATTCCAATTATTGCATTCTCGTTCTTTCTTATTTGGTGACAACATTGTAGTTCCATTCACTTCGACTGAGTTTAGCATTATCCTTGGTTTGGCCCATATGGGGCAATCGGTTGATCTTGATGCTAGCATGGAGTCCAATTTTGTTCTTAAGCTATTTGGAGGGAAAGTTGGCAACGTAAATAGGACCATGATTCATGATAATTTGCGGTCATTAGCTGGATCTGAGAAGGAATCTGAAGTGGATGATTTTGTTAGGCTGTTTATTTGTCTTCTATTTAACTGTGTTATTTTTCCTGTTAGAAACTATTCCACTCCTCGATTTATTATGTCCTATATTAATAACTTGACGAGGTTCTTTGATTATTCATAGGGAGATGCAGCATATAGATTTTTGTGCCACCAAATTATCTTGCATACCGGTAATGACAAAGGAAATGCTAATTGCAAAATGTATTTAGATGGTTGTACTATAGATTTGATGGTGAGTTTTTAATATTTCAAGTGCAATTGTGATATGTTTAATATTATTATATTGCTCTCTATATGTATTCAGGCATGATTGTATGAAAGAATTCCTTCATTTAGATATGCACGTTCTTTATGTTGTTTCCCCCAGTTGTTTCGCTGGGAAAGGAGTAAGATATCAATCAAAGATGATGTTGCTGAGACTTTATTTTCTATAATTGATTTTAGTATGGTAAGTTGTTATGTTTTTAGTATGTTTTTTGTATATATGATTGTAGAAGTGACATTTTATTTATAATTGTGAAAAGGTGTTAGATATAGTACCATTTCCGGATGAGGAGATACTCTTAAGTGGCAAGCAGGTAACTTCTTCTCTAAATATAGAAATAATAAAATTATTATGTTAAATAATAATGACAACACATTTTTTGACTACATTACTTATATTTTTCAGGTGCCACTTTGTTTGAGATATTCTGGAATTTCTAATACCCAGAGGTTGCTTAAACCAATTGTTGCAGTTAAGAGCACTGAGCTGGAGGCTGAAAAAGTTAGTGAGGATTTGATTTTAGAAGAGACTAAGATTGTTGAGGTTGAAGTGGGTGGTGAAAATGAACTTGCTGGGTTGGAGAAGTTGAATGTAGAATTGACAACTGCCAACATTGATGTTAATGTTGATTTGATGATAAAAAATATTATTTCTGATTTGAATAAAGAGCAAGTTTCTGATAGTGACATTGGTACTTCGAAAGCAGATAACATCAACCACTTTCAATCTTCCATTATGGATACTGTGAGGTGTAGAGCTGATCGTGTGCCGAAAAGAAAGGAGTCTATGTTTGTGACGACTCCTAGCTCAACACCAAAACGTTAGAGGAAGGGGAAAAACAGGTAGAAGAAGTATAAATCCGAGATTCATTATTTTGAAATTTACTAGTTTTTGTATGTTATTGTATATTTTTACTAACTACGTATAGATTTTAGCTTACATTACTAAGTATGTTTTTATATAGGTTAATTTGATAGTAGATGTTAAGGATAAAGAGAGTCCTCCCAAGACTACATTGGATGTATATAAAAAGCTGATTTTTGTGGACATCAAGAAGCAGCTAAAGAAGAGAAAAAGTTGTTGATAGACTTTCTCAGTAGGGAAGAATTAGAGTACGTTTATTTTCAATATCTGAAATTTTGCTAAACACTTCTTATCAATTTTGTAATATTATTTTTTACTCCCCACAGTGTTGTCATATGGCAAGATGAGTTCCTAAGCTTAACTGGAGCTACATTTTGTCCTTTTTTGTTTGGTGAGCCTGTTGATAGTCAAATCATAAATGTGTATATGAATATTATGAAAAAAAACACAGTCCAAGTTATGGATTTGAGATTTACTGTATGTACACAAATGTACATGTTTGTAGCAAATCGAGATAATTGATAGTTGATATTTGATTTTTAATTCTTATTAGATTAAGAAACATAATTATATCTTATTTTGAATGTGTAGAAAGAAGTCTTATAGCACTTGCAGAAATATGGCAAATATAGGCAGATACACAAAGTAGATTATGGTGCTTTCCTTGCAAGGTTGACATCCACAACGAGGAGCAAACTACAGGAACTAAATGAAGATCTATTTAGAAAATGTAGATATATCATTTTCCCAATTAATGATAGATGACATTGATATTTATTGGTTTTTAATCCAGGTGAAGGGAAATTCAGATTGTAGAAGTCAAATCCTGATTCATTTGCATTTGGGACTGCTAAAGTTTATGTGAGTATGACAATATTCTACTCCAATATATCTTAATAGATCACAGTATTAAAGCATTTACTTTTTTACAGGCAAGATTTTTGGCTGGATGCATTTTGCATCTTCATACATTTGTCATAGGTAGTGAAGAGGTGGTGAAAGAACATTGTCGTCATCAAGGTGCTACCCTTGATTGTGGTGTTTGCATTTGCCTGTGGGTGGAGTGTCTCTCTTATGATACTGATGATATCTGGAGTTTTCAAAATCATGTCAACATAGACGCTTATCGGACCAGGGTTGCTTCAAATATATTATCAGATGAGAATAAATTGTTACAAAATGTATTTGACTAAGATGTAAAGTAATGTTGGTATTTGACTAAGATGTAAAGCATCTGGAGATAGACAACCTTATCTGCTTCTTATGCTCATGTAGATGTATTAGAGTTTCAAATTTGCCTTTTTGTGTATCCAAATTCAGATGTATTGTAGATGATTTCTGGTACAGTTATGTTATGGAGATGATTTCTGGTATAGTTATCTGCTTCTTATGATTTCTGGTACAGTTATGTTTCAAATTTGCCTTCTTATGGCAGATAGATGTTGGTTTTTACAGGTTTGTAGCAATACTGATTTTTATTCTGTAGTAATGACAGACTTATGACTTAGTTATGTAAAGCAATGTATTCTGTTAGTAATGACAGATACATGTTGGTTTTTATTCTGTGACAATGTTGGTTTTAATTCTGTAAGCACAATTGACAACTGCCTCCCTCTTTAGTGTGTCAACTGCCACTAATCAAATTTGACAATTTAGTATTAGTTTTTACTCTTGCAATGTAAATTCAAGTATGTGTCTGAGCAAATTGAGTATACAAGTCCACAAATAGAGTATTAAGGTACGAGCCTCCATATTTAGTTGTCAATTGCTAAAAAAATAAGTGCAATTGATTCAGAATCAGGTGTATATTCAAGAGAATGAGGTACTATCATCAAAAAATCATGTACATATTCCCTTGTTTCATTGATAATATAATATAGATTAAGGTTAATGACACTACTGCTCCAATAAGTGCTTAGCATAATCGATTAGGGTACATCATCAAGATTATTAGGTGCGAAATATCCAAATTTGAGTATGTGTCTGAGCAAATTGAGTATACATGTCCCCAAATTGAGTATTAAGGTATGAGCCTCCATCTTTAGTTGTTAACTGCTAAAAAAATCAAGTACAATTGATTCAGAATCAGGTATATATTCAAGAGAATGAGCTACTATTCTCAAAAAATCAGGTACAAATTCCCTTGTTTCATTGATAATATAATATGGATTAAGGTTAATGACATTACTGCTCTAATAAGTGCTTGGCATAATTGATTAGGGTACATTATCCAAATTATTAGTTACGAAATATCCAAATTTGAGTATGTGTCTGAGCAAATTAAGTATACATGTCCATAAATTGAGTATTCAGGTAAGAGCCTTCATCTTTAGTTATCAACTGCTAAAAAAATCAAGTACAAATAATTCAGAATCAGGTATATATTCAAGAGAATGAGGTACTATTCTAAAACAATCAGGTACATATTCCCTTGTTTCATTGATAATATAATATGAATTAAAGTTAATGACACTACTGCTCCAATAAGTGCTTGGCATAATCAATTAGTGTACATCATCCAGATTAGTAGGTATGAAAATACACAATAAAGCTTTATGGTTATCATGACCATAGACAATCTAGTATGAGAGTCAATACCTTAGAAGTAGAAGAGAAAAATGCATCTATCTGTATTTGACATTATCTTATATGGTATACATTTACAATCAAATCCTAGAAAAGGTTGGTGAAGGTGAGTTTTTTTTTCGATATTTTTGCTTGTTTCAATGATAATATGATATGGATTAAGGTTAATTGCTTCCCATAATTGATTAGGGTACTTCATCTAGATTATTAGGTACGAAATATCCAAATTTGAGTATGTGTTTGAGCAAATTGAGTATACGTGTCCACAAATTGAGTATTCAGGTACAAGCCTCCATCTTTAGTTGTCAACTACTAAAAAAATCAAGTACAATTGATTCAGAATCAGGTATATATTCAAGATAATGAGGTACTATTCTAAAACAATCAGGTACATATTTCCTTATTTCATTGATAAAATAATATGGATTAAGGTTAATGACACTACTGCTCCAATAAGTTCTTCCTATAATTGATTAGGGTACATCATCCAGATTATTGTTGATGCAGTCTGGCCCGATTGCTGTTTTGGTGTTGACAACGATTTAAGTTTGGTTGAGTGAATTCGGATTAAGTCCAGGTGGATCTGGGAGATCGCACGCTGGCATGGAAAAGACCTAGTGGGACTAGGTGGAAAAGACCTATTGGGACTAGGCACACCTAGTGGGACTAGGTGAAGTGGAAAAGACCTAGTGGGACTAGGCATACCTAGTGGGACTAGGTGAAACCCTGGCTTGGGAAGTCAGGTCCTAGCTTGGGAAGCTAGGTTGGATGAAACCCTGGCTTGGGAAGCCAGGTCCTAGCTTGGGAAACTAGGTTGGATGAAACCCTGACTTGGGAAGCCAGGTCCTAGCTTGGGAAGCTAGGTTGAATGAAGTCCCGGTGAGTGAAACTGGGCATGAAGTCTTGGTCCGGGGGACTGAGCACGAGTCAGAGAAGGCTGGGAGCTCGTTCTCTTGACCTAGAGTGGAATTAGCCTTGGCTAGATCGGTCTGGTGACCGATCAGGGAAATTGGCACGAACTTTCTTTGTGGATCGGTCTGGTAACCGATCCAGTGATGTTTGATCGGTCTGGTGACCGATTAGGGAGCATACAGAGACTTTGGTTGTTTTCTGTTTGGCTCCTGATTGGTCTAGTGACTAATCAGGGAGAGAACAGAAGCTTTTGTGTTCGGATCCTGATCGGTCTGGTGACCGATCAGGGAGACCTTCAGGTCGTTCTGGTGAACGATCAAATATCGCGAGTTTCTCGTTATAACCGATCAGGCTTAAACCTGATCAATCAGGAAGTGTCCTGATCGGTCCCCAGACCGATCAGGCCACAACCTGATCGGTCTGGTGACCGATCAGTGGGTTTGGCATGCGAAAGTTAAAGGTTTGTCCTCAGCTGATGGATCAGACTGGTGACCGATCCCTAGTACTTGATCGGTCAGGGTGACCGATCAAAGATGAGCTCGCGATCTCATCTTTCTCATTGTGGACCGATCAGGTTGGAGCCTGATCGGTCTGAGCCTGACCGATCAGTAGCTGACAGCTTTAATTCAAAAACGCTGTCAGAGTTCTGATTGCGTTCTGTTTCTCTGCTAATTCGCTACTGATATCTGCTCTGAACTTCTGATAGTTGATTCTCTATTGATTTGCTGTGATAATCATCTGCTATGTGTGCAGGTAACTCAGGGCTTACTCAAGGAGAGTCAACTGGAGTATTTTGCTATGACAGTTTGGACGTTTTCTGTTCTCAGGTTACAATGGGCGTCTGGCGCAGCGGGCTGGCAACGGCTGGGAAGCTGACGAGCTGACCTGCGCTTGGCTGAGGAGAGTTCAGTGAGTCCATAAGAGGTCAGGAGTAGCTGAGGCTGTTGCAGACGAGCTGGTGAGCAGCTGAGAGCTGCAGAGGCGCGCCTGTGACCTGAGTGTTGGGCAGAGACTTAAAGCTTTTGGCGAAGAAGTCTCAGCAAGATTTTTGATCCATCCTTATGAAAACATTGTGAATCACTTGAGCGACAACTTTGATCATACTCTTGAGCACTTGGAAGAGGCAGAGAGCTTGGCGAGTCCATCAGCAAGAAGACACGAAGAGCAGGGAGTTCTTGCGTGAGATCTGTGCTGAGTGGAGCTCGGTGGAGAGTTCTCTTGTGTTCCTTTTGTTCTAAGTGCTCTGTAAGCCTTCTCGTGTTTCTCTGTACTTATTTTCTTCATTCTGATTGAAACGCTGTGGAGAGGTTACTCCACCGAGAAGGAGGTTCCATTCTATCCAGATTTTTCGGGGCTTGATCTACCGACGATCAAGGGATCGCCCACCTTACGGGCACGCCAAGGAGTAGGGGCAAGTTATCCCCGAACCTTGTAAATCATCCTTATTAGCGATTTGAGCTTGTGCTTAGTTTAGGGTTTTAGTTTCTGCAACTTTGTTTTTTGTTTTCTTTGCTTCCGCTGCTAACCAGTCAAGTGCAGAAAGTTCAATAGTGCAAGAAATTTGTGTCTGGCTACATTCACCCCCCTCCCCCTCTCTAGCCATCCAAGCACCAACGATTGATATCAGAGCTTGGGGCTCTGTTCAAGCGGCTTAACATCCGAGAGTCAACAAGATGGCAATGAGAGAAGGATTTAGCACCACTCGACCTCCTTTCTTTGATGGAGCAGACTTTTAATATTGGAGGTCTCGCATGGAGTACTACCTCAAGACCGACATTGGAATGTGGTTCTCCGTGAAGGAAGACTTCACCCCTCCAAGAGATGCAGATGGAAAAGAGCTTGAGTTCTCAAGGTGGTCGGCCGAACAAATTCGGAAGGGAGAAGTCGATGCCAAAGCAGTGGTCACTTTGCAATATGGGATGACCAAGGAGGAGTTGATCAAGGTGCGTCCTTTGACAAGTGCTAAAGACTTTTGGAACAAAATTATTGAGCTCCATGAAGGAACTCAAGATACCCGGACAGCCAAGAAGGACCTCCTTCTCCCCCAACTTCAAAATCTCACCATGGGAGAAAATGAAAAGGTAAGTGAACTCCATGGAAGATTCAAAGAGATCCTCAACGGCTTGCATTCCATCAATGAAAAAGTGGAAAACCGAGATCTTGTAAGGTATGTCCTTAAATCATTTCCTAGGAATGCCTTGTGGTCATCCATGGTGGATCCCTACAAGGTTTCCAAGGATTTATCTTTTGTTAAGTTAGAAGATCTATTTTGTGAAATGGAACTACATGAGATCTCTAACAAAAGGCCAAAGGAGAAAGAGTTTGTTTTAGTGGCAGGTGACAACAAGAAGAAGAAGGAGAAGAAGGAAGAAAAGGAGGAGGAGGAAAGTTACTGTCACATGACCTTCATGGCAAGAGAGGATTCAAATGATGAAAGGAGTGATACCGAATCAAGGGGCTCCTCAACCGCGTCTTCATTATCTTCGGATGATGAAGAGGTAATCTCTCTCGAGTTGGATAAATGCTATAGGACAATAGCATGTTTAACTAAGTTGTTAAAGAAATCTAAGAACAAAGCAAAATTATTGAAATTAGAAGTAGAAAAATTGAAATCCTCTAAGGTTGAGGATATTAATGTTATGCATGATGAGTCCCTTGAAAATGAAAATAAGACTTTGAGGAGTGAAATTGAAAATCTCAAGAATATTCTTGAGAAGTTTTCAATTAGCTCTAAAACCTTAGACATGATATTAAATTCCCAAGAGGCGGTTTACAATAAGGCCGATATAGGTTACCGACCTAAGGAACCAACCTTTGTATCATTAATGTCAAGAACTCAATTTAGATCACAAGGTGATTCTAGGGTTCAAAAAGTAGAAAGAAATTGACTAAGGCATGGGTGTCAAAGTCTTTCATGGTAGATGGATCAGGTCCCAAAATTTGGGTACCTAAAACCTCTATTTTTAGAATTGTTTAGCATTGATTGAGGGGGAGCATCCATCAACATGGGTGGTTGATAATGGGTGCTCAAAATCCATGGTCAGGGAAAAATTGTTATCAACATGATTAATTATGGAAAATTCAAAGTAGATGATTTGATCTCTATTGCTTTAATTATTATAACAATGTAATCCCTTAGCTAGTGATTTTTATGGAATTCATGTGTCAAAATACTTAATCATGCTTAAGTATAATCTACATTAGTATTAAAGTGCTTACATAATCAAGTTTGCTTCCAAAACAAAAAAAAAACTGTCTAGTTCATCTATACCAAATAGCAACACGTGATCATTACTTCTAGTATCCATGGTTGGTGAATTTCTGTTTGAAAATTGAATGGTTGATATCATGAATAGTCTAGCTAAGGATTGGATGCATTTTCATCAGTTGTTGCTATATATGCCATGTTTAACCTTTAACCCTTTTTGGAAAAAGAAAAATTGTAAGTTGTTGCTAATAATTGAGATTAGGACTATGAACTAAATTAGATTATCAAAAGCATGTACACTCTGATACAAACTGATCAGAAGTGGAACACAATTGATCATTCATTGAAATTGATACACACATGTTTTGTTTATTTTCATAGAAGTTCTTAATTCTTGATGTGGGACATAGTTTGGTTAAGGGAAACAAATCATGTTGCTTAAGGGAAATGAATTTTGATTAATGGAACCCTTTTTAGGAACAAATGGATCAAATCTGATTGTATTAGGGTTTAGGGTTGAAACAAATCGATTTCTGAAACTGATCAGTTTCAAAAAACTTTCTGTGTCGAACCAGATCGGTCCACCGACCGATCAGGACTCACCCTGATCGGTCCACAGACCAATCAAGGATCCCTCTGATCGGTCCGGTGACCGATCAGATCAATTCAGATCAGGGAATTCCCTGATTAGGTCAAAAATTCTTGAGTCCTATCCCCTTTCATCAAATTGTATCAGTTTAATGATCATATTACACACAAATCTGATACAAATCAATTACAATTGGAACATACTCATCATACTTGGAGCAAATTTAATACTGATTCGATACAAACCCGTGTTGAAATTTTTGAAATTCATATGAACGGGTTGTTTGAATCATGTCTCTTAATCTCTTACTCCTTGATGAGGAATTATTTTCAAGAAACCTCCAGTTATGAAATTTCAATTGTTAATGCAGTCTGATCGTGAACAAATCAGAATTACAGAAATTTTTCTGAAAACTGATCGTTCATAGATAAATCAGAAATTTTTCTATATCAATCATCAGTCTGATGAAGCTGCATTACTACTTGTCATATGAAACATATACATGTTTGACCATGATATTATTCTGTATATGTTTTCATATGCAATTCAAAATTTACCTTTGATTATTTTGGGTTTGGGGAGAGACCCATGGTTAAGGGGGAGTTATGTTGAAACTTAATAACCATACCCTTTTCGATGTTTGACAAAGGGGGAGAGATTGGTTGATTAAGTTTAGGGCTGTGATTTTGTAGGGGGAGGATCATGATTCCCTTACGATAATTGAATGGACTTCAATTGATCTAATACCTAAACTTAAATCGGGTTGTCAAACAATAAAAAGGGGGAGATTGTTGATGCAGACTGGCCCGATTTTTGTTTTGGTGTTGACAACGATTTAAGTTTGGTTGAGTGAATTCGGATTAAGTCCAGGTGGATCTGGGAGATCGCACGCTGGCATGGAAAAGACCTAGTGGGACTAGGCACACCTAGTGGGACTAGGTGAAAAGACCTAGTGGGACTAGGTGAAGTAGAAAAGACCTAGTGGGACTAGGTGAAACCCTGGCTTGGGAAGCTAGGTTGGATGAAACCCTGGCTTGGGATGCCAAGTCCTAGCTTGGGAAGCTAGGTTGGATGAAACCCTGACTTGGGAAGCCAGGTCCTAGCTTGGGAAGCTAGGTTGAATGAAGTCCCGGTGAGTGAAACTGGGCATGAAGTCTTGGTCCGGGGGACTGAGAACGAGTCAGAGAATGCTGGGAGCCCGTTCTCTTGACCTAGAGTGGAATTAGCCTTGGCTGGATCGGTATGGTGACTGATCAGGGAAATTGGCACGAACTTCCTTTGTAGATCGGTCTGATGACCGATCCAGTGATGTCTGATCGGTCTGGTGACCGATCAGGGAGCATACAGAGACTTTGGTTGTTTTCTGTTCGGCTCCTGATCGGTCTGGTGACCGATCAGGGAGACCTTCAGGTCGTTCTGGTGAACGATCAAATGTCGCGAGTTTCTCCTTATAACTGATCAAGCTTCAACCTGATCGGTCAGGAAGTGTCCTGATCGGTCCCCAGACCGATCAGGCCACAACTTGATCGGTCTGGTGACCGATCAGTGGGTTTGGCATGCGAAAGTTAAAGGTTTGTCCTCAGCTGATGGATCGGACTGGTGACCGATCCCCAGTACTTGATCGGTCAGGGTGACCGATCAAAGATGAGCTCGCGATCTCATCTTTCTCACTGTGGACCGATCAGACTGGAGCCTGATCGGTCTGAGCCTGACCTGATCGGTCTGGTGACCGATCAGGGGTCACTCTGATCGGTCCCGTGACCGATCAGTAGCTGACAGCTTTAATTCAAAAACGCTGTCAGAGTTCTGATTGCGTTCTGTTTCTCTGCTGATTCGCTACTGATATCTGCTCTGAACTTCTGATAGTTGATTCTCTATTGATTTGCTGTGCTAATCATCTGCTATGTGTGCAGGTAACTCAGGGCTTACTCAATGTGAGTCAACTGGAGTATTTTGTTATGACAGTTTGGACGTTTTCTGTTCTCAGGTTACAACGGACGTCTGGTGCAGCGGGCTGGCAATGGCTGGGAAACTGACAAGCTAACCTGGGCTTGGCTGAGGAGAGTTCAGTGAGTCTAGAAGATGTCAGGAGTAGCTGAGGCTGTTGCAGACGAGCTGGTGAGCAGCTGAGAGCTGCAGAGGCGCGCTTGTGACCTAAGTGTTGGGTAGAGACTTAAAGCTTGTGGCGAAGAAGTCTCAGCAAGATTTTTGATCCATCCTTGTGAAAACACTATGAATCACTTGAGCGACAACTTTGATCATACTCTTGAGCACTTGGAAGAGGCAGAGAGAGCTTGGCGAGTTCATCAGCAAGAAGACACGAAAACTAGGGAGTTCTTGCGTGAGATCTATGCTGAGTGGAGCTTGGTGGAGAGTTCTCTTGTGTTCCTTTTGTTCTAAGTGCTCTGTAAGTCTTCTCGTGTTTCTCTGTACTTATTTTCTTCATTCTGATTGAAACGCTGTGGAGAGGTTACTCCACCGAGAAGGAGGTTCCATTCTATCCGGATTTTCCGGGGCTTGATCTGCCGACGATCAAGGGATCGCCCACCTTACGGGCACGCCAAGGAGTAGGGGCGAGTTATCCCCGAACCTTGTAAATCCTCCTTGTTAGCGATTTGAGCTTGTGCTTAGTTTCGGGTTTTAGTTTCTGCAACTTTGTTTTCTGTTTTCTTTGCTTCCGCTGCTAACCAGTCGAGTGCAGAAAATTCAATAGTGCAAGAAATTTGTGTCTAGCTACATTCACCCCCCCTCTAGCCATCCAAGCACCAACAATTATTAGGTACAAAGTATCCAAATTCAAGTATGTGTCTGAGCAAATTGAGTATACTTGACCAGAATTTCAGTATTCAGGTACGAGACTCCCTCTTTAGTTCTCAATGACTCAAAAAATCAAGTACAATTGACTTAGAATCAGGTATATATTCAAGAGAATGAGGTACTATTCTCAAACAATCAGGTACATATTCTCTTGTTTCATTAATAATATAATATGGATTAAGGTTAATGACACTACTGCTCCAATAAGTACTTCCCATAATTGATTAGGGTACATCATCCAGATTATTAGGTATGAAATATCCAAATTCAAGTATGTGTCTGAGCAAATTGAGTATACTTGACCAGAATTTGAGTATTCAGGTACGAGACTCCCTCTTTAGTTCTCAATGGCTCAAAAATTTAAGTACAATTGACTCAGAATCAGGTATATATTCAAAATAATTAGGTATAAAATATCCAAATTCAAGTATATGTCTGAGAAAAATTGAGTATACTTAGCTCAGAATCAAGTATACTCAATTGGAACGCAAGTTATCTTGATTATGGTACATATCCAATTGACTCAGTTTCAAGTATATATTTCCACAAATGCGGTATTTGAACTTACAGGTACATTGGGACGCAAGTTATGCATTAATTAGTATGAGTGACTTTGTTTAGGGATATTTGGTCACTTGTTATTGGGGATATTTTGCCACTAACACATGATACATAGTCACAAACTATAAATACAACCATAAGTTTCCACTCCACAACATCAACTTCAGACAAACCAATTCTTGTACAAAATAGAACCATCAAACATAACATATACCTTATTTATCAAAATTTGTACTCAAGTTTCTGGCAGAATTTGTCTATGAAACTCACAAATTCAACCAAAGAAAATTTAACATATTGCAAAGTTACCTAACCAAGTTCATAAACATAATAATAACTGACACATGGTACAAAGTCACATAAACTAAAAGCATATGTTTCCACTCCACAACTATAGTATATACTATAACAACTACACATCAACTTCAGACAAATTCTGCAGTTTCTGGCAAAATTTGTACTCACATCAATTCTTGTACAAAACAAAACAATCACAAATTTGTACTCAAGTTTCTGGCAGAATTAGTCCATCAAACTCACAAATTCAACCAAACTACATTCAACATATTGCAAAGTACCTAACAAAGTTCATAAACATACTAATAACTGACACATGATACAAAGTCACATAAACCATAAATACAACCATTAGTTTCCACCACACAATCATAGTGCACAATAATAACTGACACATGATACAAAGTTCATAAATATATTGCATAATTTTTTCAACAACAGAACCATCAAAGTTGTTGCCATTCAACCAGAACCAATACGTAAATCACCAATGCAGCCACTGAAACATGTCTGCTTTCTCGAACGTAAGACCCTGCTTGATTCCCCTTCTAGCAATCTCTTTTCCCTACAGAAGTGTATATCAAAAAGTATCAGACTACCCATACAAATTATAGCGTATGATTGCAAAAATAAACCAAGTGTTTACAAACAAATCAAACATACATAATTTTGAGAATAACAGCTAGTTTATAGCTTCTTTGCAGCTACGCATGTTGTGGCTTTTCTTATGACAACGACTACACTTTGACACATGTGTTTGAACTTATGATGGTATTCTCTTAGTCCTCCTACGACCTGGCTGACTGCGAACATCTGGAGCATTGATTACATTTCTTTTATCAAAATTTGACTCATTAATGTCAAAAGTTGGGATTGGATTAATAATTCCTTTGTATGCTTGGCGATACATTCCAATCTTGAATATTGATCACAGAATTCATACAATGACAACAACTTCGACTCAATAGCAGCACAAGCATGCTTGCATGGAAGCTTATTGATCTGCCAAGTTCTGCACGAACAATTCTTATCAATTAAATCAACAGCAAAGGTTTTTTCCCCATCAAGTACCTCAAACCTCCAATTACATGACCGATACACTCTCAAATTTCGGGATTCAAGATAAACACTAGCAATAGTCTTCTCCTTTTTGGGACTTAATTTCTTAACCATCGCCATTGTTGATTCACGTCGCCGATGCATTATGTTCATGATTTGTATGCGTATGCGATCCACCATAGCCACAATAGGGAGATAACGAGCTGGTTTAACCCAATTATTCCAACACTCGACCATGTTATTATTCATAACACCCCATCTATCACCAAGAAATAAAGCATTTGCCCAACTTTGGGGCTGGGAATGTATAATAAATCCTATGGTAAGTGGCATGGAGTCTATGATATTTTTTATATGTTGTTCATGCTCCTCAAACCTCCAATTACATGACCGATACACTCTCAAATTTCGGGATTCAAGATAAACACTAGCAATAGTCTTCTCCTTTTTGGGACTTAATTCCTTAACCATCGCCATTGTTGATTCACGTCGCCGATGCATTATGTTCATGATTTGTATGCGTATGCGATCCACCATAGCCACAATAGGGAGATAACGAGCTGATTTAACCCAATTATTCCAACACTCGACCATCTTATTATTCATAACACCCCATCTATCACCAAGAAATAAAGCATTTGCCAAACTTTGGGCCTGGGAATGTATAATAAATCCTATGGTAAGTGGCATGGAGTCTATGATATTTTTTATATGTTGTTTATGCTCCTGCAAAGATGGAGCATATGCAGCTTTCTTGAATACCGAAGACCAGTATTTTTTTGTTATGTTTTGGATAACTTCGCAATACCTATAATGACAAAAAAAATCTTTTTTTATTCAAAACATGTATTAAAATAAAATTCAAATTCAAAACAAAAGTAGGGTTTTAATTACCTGCTTCACAAAATTATCCACTAAATGTCTCAAACAATACGTATGGTGACTACCCACAAATAGTTGATCAACTGCCTTCATAATCCTATGGTGTCTATCAGAGAAAAATGTAAACTTATTGAATGAAATACTTTGATATGAAAGTAGCACACTTCTCAAAAGATAACAAAACCATTCCCAATTATCATCATTCTCTGCATCCACTATCGAATAAGCAATTGTGAAAAGATCATCGTTGGCATCCTTCGACACAACAACTAGGATACTACCTTTATACTTAATCATTATATGAGTCCCATCCAAAAAAATCAACGGCCTACAACCAGTAATAAAACCAACTGCACATGCATGAAAACAAATGAATAGTCGTTTAAATTTATTAGTTACGGGATCAACCTCACACTCAGTAATACTGCCAGGATTTGTTTCTCGAATAACATGACAATACCATCTTAACCTATCGTAGCATCTCGTCTCTATACCATGAATATCATGCATCACTAGTTTCTTACCTTTCCATACTTTGCGATAGTCTAACTCTACCCCATAATCTCTTTGCAAGTCTTTTTGAATTGTACAAGGGTGATAAGAGGGCTCTTCTCTCAATTTATCGTTCACCACATTAGCGATCCAAGTTGCATCAACTTTAGGATGTCCTTTAGTATGTAGATTATTCTTACCACATGTATGCTGCAGGTTACATTTTCGGATCCCAAATATACTATCTGCTTTATATTTTGAAGCATAAATTCTCCATCCATAACTCCTTTCACTACAAATAACAATAACCTTCTCGCTGTCATTTTTTCTATATAAAAATAAGCGTCTTGTAACAACAACATAGTTTTTAACACATCTTCTAAAATCAGCAGCATTCGTGAATGTTTGCCCTTCACCATGAATGCAATTAATCCAAGCATCTATAGTATTCGGCACTTACAACTACCCAAAAATGCAAGGTTGCAAGGCCCAGTTCCAAATTCCATTTTCGACCTAATCCACAAATTATTCAAATATAAACTGAAGATCAATATTCATATAAATTGAATATCAATGTAACACAAATTTTTTTCTCCATCAACTAAATATTGGTCATCAATTCGACAATCAACCAAAAACGCACACAAAATCCACAATCAAAACAACTAAACGCAAATCTCATGGAATACACATAATCATAAAAACTAAATGCAAATCTCATGGAATCATTCAATAAAAAAAGATTAAACTCAGACTCACTGATAAAGATATGATCGCCTCTTTGAGTTAGGGCAAGAATGTGTGACGTTGCTAGTTGGGGCTTCGGGCGAAAAAATGAGCTGAAAAAGTGTGATCCCCTCTTTGAGTTACGGCAAGAAAGCGTAGCATTGCCAGTTGAGGCTTCGGACCGAAAAATGAACTGCAAAGGTGTGATCTCCTCTTCAATTTTGGCTTTCAATGCATCGACGTCGCCTTTGTTCGTCTGAAAGCCAGAGAAGGAAGTTGATTTTGAGTTAGGGCAGGCGTTGCAGTTAGTGGTTCGGGCGGAAAATTTGAGCTACATATGAGTTTTAATTAAAATCATGGATAATTAAGTAAAATCACATTTTCAAGGGAGTTGCAGTGAGACATCAAATTTTGGTAGAGAGTTCAAACGCATTTTCTCTGATCTGGAAACTGAGGGTAGAGTTTTTACCTGTCATTAGGGATTTAAAATCAATTACCCGTTAGAAATTTGATAATAAATATTTTTTATATCCATTTTTTAACGAAAGGAAAACTTAAAATATAGAAAACAAATAGACGGGAAAAAACAATAGGGTGAAAAGCACTGCAACAGCGGACTGAGACGGCCCGCCACCATTTTTCCGTTTTCGGACAAGGCACGTGAATTTAACGTATTTCCGACTCAATCCTCGCAAACAAACTGGTCACAAGAATCCAATTGCTTCGTCAGAACTAAGAAAGACGTGATAAAAATTAATTTCTTCACATGAACAACGAATCAAAGTGGCGTAGCGGAAGCTTGCTGAGCCCCCGAAATTATGATACGGCGATCGGATGACTAATCATTATCTTAACTACGATGTATTTTGTAAGATTTTTTCTTTTAAATAGAGCGCGAACTCTAAGACGTTGAGCTTCTAGACCGTCTATCATGAGTACTCTCCGAATTATCCTAATGACCGGTAAAAAAATTTTATGAGACAAAATTGATCATTTCAGATTCATCTGTTACCTGGCCCATTGTACTGGTAAGATGATCGAAATCTGGCGCCGATGAGTCTGTATTTTCGGCTCAGAAATTAACCTGTAAACGAAACGAGGGTGCCCATTCACTCTAGGCCCATTAACTTTGAAGAACGTGGTCCAAAAAATTTTAAAAATAGCATTTAAAATACAGACGAACCTATCCAAATGTCATTATTGCTTTATAGATATATAAATAAATTCTAAAACTTTATATCTTATTTGAAAATATATATAAATAAATATTTCAGTGACGTTAAGAGGTTAATGATAAATACTTTATATTGAAGAAAATTAAAAGTAAAGAATGATTTTTAATGTAAAAGTATCTTAGTAAAAAATTTAACTCTCAATCAACGACACGTCCGGTATCAGTACAGTAGTGTGGGGGCTCTCAAGCCATGTCTCATGGAAGGCTTTTCTTTTTTTTTTTTTTTTTTTTGGGTCTTAGTAAATAACTTATAATTCAATTAATTTATAAGCACTAGACTAACTAAAATATATATTTTTTTAACTAAGCTCGCGGGCGTCTTCTATAATTCTTTTATATTACAATGAATCTTATAAAATTGCCGACGGCTAATAAATATGTTTATGATGGACAGCGTCAAAATTCATGTAGCAACAACGTAGATGTTCGATCTTCTTAATTCACATGTCCGTGAACACGGAGAGATGCTTGCGTTCGACCGAAGTTATAAGATCCTTGGGCGATATATATGCCTACCTATATATATATTAATTTTTAATCACCTCTATCACCTTAAGGATCTCTTTGGCTTAACAAGATATGTTAAACAAATCAAAATGGTTTGATCCTATAGATTGTGTCGGCGGGTAAAGTAACAAATTAAACTCGATATATAGATATATTATTAATTAGAAGAAGCACACTTTTTACATGGGCTCACATAAAATACTTAATCCTCCATCGAGTTTACTTACGCTATAATTAAGTTTGAGATGGACTTCATGTGTCATTTCTAGAGTCAAAGAAAAGAATAATTAAATACTTAATCCTCTTGTTGCAAGAAGAGGACATGCATGATTTGATTAATTAATTATTGATGCGGAGGGTTTTTTTTTACCGGCATCTATATGTGCGTTCGTATCCATATCCAGGTCGATATGTTAGTCAAATTCAAGATAGATCGAACTTGATCCAAAAAGTAAGGCAACTTAGCTTAAACGAAATTCAAACGCCATCTCGACCTCAGATGTCATCCGGTCTCAGATGTCATCTCGGACTCCGATGCCATCTCGGCTTTAAATATCATCTTGGTCTCAGACGTCGTCTCGACCTAAGATGTCATCTTAGTCTTAGACGTCATCTCGGTTTCAGGCATCGCTTCAGTTTGCCCGCCCCTAGGTGAAGCTATACATTAGCTTCTTTACAGATCACTCTGTACTGATGTTACCTTTTTTACCCTTGAAATGGGTTTATTCTTGCACAAACGGTTAGTGGTGACTACAAATATTCTCATATGCATGGCATCATGAGAATGACTTTGTAGTTAGAGTAGGACTATAAACGAGCCAAGCCGATCTCAGCTATGTGGTGTTTAAGTTTGTTTAATTTTATAAGCTAATAGAGCCAAACCGAGCCCAAAATAAACCAAGCCATTAAAATAATTATTCAGGTTTAGCTTGTTTCATTTTTTATGAGCTTTAGCTTGATTCGAGCTTGGCTTGAGCTTTGATTTTTGAAATGTTAACCTTTTAAGCTTGTTTGTTTGGCTTTTAGCTGTTAGCTTTTAGCTTGATAATATAAACTTGTTTATTTATTTTTTTAATATTTTTTTCCTTATTTAGTATGTTGAAAGAATTTTATTGATAAATATTACTCACAAACATTAATATGCACGAATATAAACAAGTTGAACACATATATTCAAGCTTGTTTATTTAGAACGAGTTATAAGTTTACATTTAAATCTTGTGTGTATTAAACATAAATAAGTTTTTACATGAGAACATATTCAAGCTTGCTTACAAGATTTAGTTCCCCTAATGTCCTCGTTAACAGTGGCGCTATTAGGGAAGCAAAGTGGCCTTCTTTGGTTTCGGTGATAATTTAATTGATTTTGTATGGGAAGGGTATTGAACAATTCTTCGACACAATGTTATGCGCAAGCAAAATCAAATTTACAACCTTTAGTTGAGAACATCAGGTGGAGTCTGCTAACTTCCCGGAAGACCTCCGGCTACATGCATTGATTCATTTACATGTCCTAGTTACAAGATTGTCAGACTTGATCCCCTAGATGTCCTTTGGTTAACATGTGGCGCTATGTGAATAGAGAAGCAACCAACGGCTGTTGGATTTGGCCTCCTCTTTGGTTTCGATGATAATGTCATTCCCGTTGACATAGAGATGTTTTTGGAGAACACCATATAAGCGTTCATGGGAAGGGAAATAAGGTAAGTCAAATCAGGGGCAAAACTCTACCAGGCTCCATCTCCTCTTTGTAAAATTAATTTTTTCCATACATCATCCAAAGAAAATCTTAACTTGAGTATCGGAGTAACCTCAGAATATTCTGTCCAACGACCAGCCTAACCTTCTTTTGAAAGTGTGTCTCAAGCCCGTCCAACCCCCTTCATCGGCAATCTTCGGAGTACACCCACCTCAACTTTTCCGTTCGCAAGTGACTTCACCATCCACGGTATTTTGTCCGGAACGATTATTATGATAATTAATTAGTCATTATGAATCAACCACTCCCATTTTTTTACATGTGTAGAATTGATGAGCTAGTTCTTCTAAAGGCTGGACTTAAAAAATGTTTTTTTTGAATCGAAACCTTTTAAAATCTAATGGAGATAGATTTCTTGCATTGGTGGTGAAATATTAATGATGTAGTTTAGGTGCTTAGGGTTAGTAAGATTGCAAGAGATTCCATCTAATGAGATCGATTAAAAGAATAATATTGTCACTAATATTATAATTAAAGGTAAACCTTTGAGAGCAACACCTAGTCTAACTTCACTAGATGATTGATTAACTTTTCCCTTAGGCAACACTACTCTAATTAATGGTGATTATTAATTAAAGTTGACCCTTAATTATACTCCGTGACCTAAAACCCTAAGACGCATAGAGTTCTTTCTTTGAGTTATCTAATATAATTATTAATTAATTAACAAAGGATCTAGTTAATGGAAAACATCATACTACCCACCAATTGAGGTTGAAAACTTAATTAAGGGAATATATCGATTTATAATACATGCTTGGATGGCCTACATATATAACAAGTGATAGGGCATCTACCAACTTATTGAGACGACAAATCGATATCTAATAATCGATTGTTTTATAGATCCTTGATATTCAACTTTGAAAATAATAATATTGTACATGGCATAGGTTTCAAATCAAGTGAATTTATAAGTGTTTCGTACATTTAGTGTTTCAATGTTAGAAGATTAGGACTTAATTAGCGAATATTTGAACCAAGTTAGTTAAATTTCTAAATGAATATTGTAAAATTTAAAGGATATAGATAGAGTGCTAAAAGTGAGAGAAAAAGAAAGAAGAGAGTGCATGAATTTTTAATTTTAGGTAGAGAAATTTATTTAAAAATGGGCAAAAATTAAAAACAGTGTCTCACTTCATTGGCCTCCTATAAAATGACATAGCTATTCTTAAATATATTGTTCGTCATTATTATCTCATGTCACACTAATTAAATCCTAAATTAGTCATCTAGCAGTTGTATAAATATGACAATAAATTCGCGTTGTAGCAATAATAGTTTTGTAGTTGTTACTTTAGTTATAGCAACTATAATTTCATAAATACTAGAACATAGACTTGTTTTTTCAATAACATTCATGTTGTAGCAGCTATGAAGTTATAACTATTATAACTACGGTAGCAACTACGAAACTATATATAGTTACTACAATAGTATAACGGGATTTAATGTGTATGAAAATAATAATGTCGAATTATGGTAATAATGTTATTTTTTACGGAGTTGAGGGGTAGTGACAGAGGCAAAAATTATAATCTACCCATGCCAATCTGTCGATGATAGAATTTGTATATATACAAAAAAAAAATTCCTGATTGATCTTGGAATTTGATTTAGAGATGTATGACCGATCAGATAACAATCGATTAAATTGGTTAAATATAGGAAATAATTCCTACATATATGAGATAAAGCCTAAAATGGGCCCTGAGGTAAAGCCCAAGTAGACTAACATTTGTCTTGACCTTGTTGACGTGGGACGTTATTTTATATAATAAAAATTGGACGCCTTGATATTATAAAAAAGAACTCTCTCTCTCTATATATATATAGGCTTTGGTATTCTATGTGACGTATTGTAAGAGTGAAGGGACGACCAACGTAGTAGTAGGTGTGGGTCATTTCCACGTATAATATTTTTCTATAAGTAAATGTAAATACACCAATGTGAAGGTGAAATATATATATATAGGGGAAGTGAATGGTAAAATGAATGACATGATACTTTGATATCCTATGTGACTTATTGTACCATTGAAGGGATGATCAACGTGGCAATAAGTGTGGGTCCTTCCTCTTCAGATGTGCACAGAGAGACACATATTATAAAATTTTCATATATATATATATATATATATATATATTTTTCATGAGTAATTGTAAATACACCAAAGTGAAGGTGAAATATATATAAAGGGGAAGGAGAAATGAATGAGCTCACACACCAAGGAAATGAGTCCAATTTAATCCCTTCATTTCCTCCAGTTCCTCTCTATATAATTCACCGGCGAAGACGATGGACGACGGCGCCAACGCGATGAAGCTGTTTGGATTCAACATGGCCGAGACCGATGAGCCCGCCGAGTTGGCCTCCGTCTCCTCCTCCTCCGCCAACGCCGCCGCCGCCACAGGCGGCAGCGGCGACAGGGCCAAGTATGAGTGCCACTACTGCTGCCGCGAGTTCACCAATTCGCAGGCGCTCGGCGGCCACCAGAACGCGCACAAGAAGGAGCGCCAGAAGATGAAGCGCGCGCAGTTGCAGCAGCAGCACCTCCTCTTCGCCGCCTCCGCCGTCGCTAGCGGCGGCGGCGGCGTGCTGTTTCCTCGGAATCCCATCGGGTCGGCTTTCTCTCCTCCGCCGCAGCTACTCCGAGGCGCCTCAGTCCGGTGGCTCTACTTCTCCCGCACGCACGAGCCGACGGCCCCGGCGGCGGCGGCGGCGCCCATGCACGTGTCTCGCGGGTGCGCCTTCCCTCCTTCGTCCACGACTGCGCCCGCGGTCTTCGCCCGCGCTTCTTCCGGCGACCCAGCGGCACCGCCGGTTCGGAGGACCGCCTTTAAGAAGGGGACGGGCAATTCGGCGGTCAACTCTCTCGTCCCGGCCGAGTCGTGCGAACTCGACCTCAAACTCAGCCTGGCTCCCGCCGGATTGTGACTCGGATCGGAGAATCACGATAATCATTCAGTCTTTTACCTCAAAAAAAAAAAAAACTAAAAATAATAATAAATTGCTTCGAGTTATTCAACTACGCGTATATATCCGACTATCTAGATTAATCTCGAAGTATACGGTCTTTTCTCGTGAAGCACCAATGGATTCATGTCTGACAACTAATTTTTCAAAATTTTCATCTTCGAAAAAAATATTTTGTAATGTATCGTAATTAAAATTCGAATATTAAGTGATATTCAAAAGCATAATTTGTTGGTAATTCCTGTTACTACCGTCCTGAGAGCGAATGAGATTCTCTATCCCAAAAACTTCTCTGTCCCGTTTCCCGACGACGCCTGACGAGTCGTCTGATTATTGATCGGACATCATCGATCGATTTTGATCGTCGTACTGAATCAAATGATATCTTAGAAGAACGATGAATCGGTCGAAATCGTTATAATTGTAATCTCGTCGGATTCGACGGAGAATCCGATGAGATCGCAATTGTAGCGATCCCGACGTGTTCACCGTACCCCCAAGATATAGTTTTATTTAGACAGGGACCGGAGATCGTCGATGATGTTCGATCGACGACCGGATGACTCACTGACCGTCGTCGAAGAACAAACAGACGGACATAGACTGTTTTTGAGACAGAGAACTGTCCTCCCCTGAGAGTATGGTGCGGTAGCAAGAGGTACTGATTCTCATGTAATGAAAGTTTGAATATCATGCTTAGTATTTTTTGCATGCCTCGTGGAATTTTAATAATTGATGACACCGTTAGATATCATGTTAGGACCCGCTTGTTTCTAGATTTACTTGATTATCGGTATGTGAAGCCGAGATAAGTGTTAGCTTAGTGAGCTTTAACATGAGGGCTTATTTTAGAGGCATATATTTAAAAATTTCTTCATATATATATATATAATTATTTTAGTCAATAATTTCTCGATCAATCCTAAATCCTCAAATCAAATTATGCGATGAACCCTGAGAATTTTTTTTAATTATATATAATTTCATCATCTACCAATTAACTCGGATGAATTATAATTTTTAATCAAGTTAATATTTGAATACTTAGATAGAAAATAAATAAATAAACGGTCAATTAAACATATTGATGGGAAAATTAAAATAGGATTAAAATTTTAGTTAATTAGATTCGTATCACTTAAACTAATGCAGGCAAATTATAAAATTATCCACATTTTAAGCACCATAATTATAGCATATCTTGTATGATTCGACACCAACATAATTAATTAGCTTGTCTTTTCTGCCACTTTGAATTCATTATAAGAAAATAGTGGCACCTGGTCTAACGCCTACTGTTCTTCATAATCACAATTACTTACTGTTCTTGATCACAATTAATTAATAAACAGATAAAATAATAATTTTCTTAAAAGATAAATTCGCTGTCTCAGCAACCTCATGAATATGAGAGGAAGTAAACATAATAGAGAAATATCATGTCGTTAATTCATAGAAACGAACTTACCGTTTGTACTGTAAATATTTGTTTATAGCTCTCACGGATATGACGTGATTGGTAATGATTTACTTAGATGATCTTTTACTTTTCGGATTCGATTTTTCTCTGGTAGAGCATGCAGAATGCTGACGGAAAAAATTGCCACAGGCTGCTGCATGGTCGAGTCATCGGGTATCGATATCATCAGTGATGAAGTCACCACGTGTCTCCGTCTCGCAATTTACTCTCGTTGACCGGTGGGGACTCTCGTTGAAGACTGTGGAGCAGGGCCGGTCAGCCAAGCAGATTAGTCGGGTATAAACTTGGATACCCCTGTAAATAAAAAAAATGTAAATACTTGTTTCTAATAATTACTGTTCTTGATCACACTTAATTAACTTGTCTTTCTGTTGTCATCAATTGTGAAATTATTAGGGGCGTTTCAGCGATTTAAAAGTGTAGTGGTAAAAGGACAAAGTAAAATTAGAAGCGGGGAATTTAATAAAAATTTGGTGCGGAATGGAAATTTTCTCAAGAGGGGCCCAATATCTCAAAGTGGGCCCAATAAAAACCTGAGGCGAGAGCGGCAACGTCCCAGCGTGAGGCGGCGGCGGCGGCGGCGAAGGGAACAGAGAGGGAGGCCCGACAGTCGCCGGCGTTCTGCAGCCTGTGATGAGGATGAGGGAAGGAGATCAGGCCCCTCTCAAGCGCCCTTCCGGTCCTATTCTCTCCCGGGAACCACGGGTATTGAAGCGAAAGCATGAAGCTGACCGTCACAGACAGGCCGCCGTCGAGACCAAGCGGCGGCGAACTGGAGGACGCGGAGAAGATGGGATTCGACGATGGGTCTTCTCACCACGAGATCTATCCTCTTTAATGCGTAAGAGATTCGCTTCCAACTGTTTCTTTTTTCCTTCCATGGGAATTGTGACTTGTAGGTTCGGGCGTACACCGGAACAGAATGTTCGTAACTAAGTAGACCGAATTAGGATATTGGTAATTGTTTTCCTGAATCTTATATGATAAAAATGTGTTTTTTTAGCTCTGAAAGTGGTAGATTCGTGCGAATTTCTGACAAGGCTTCTCCCTGTTTCCTCGCATACTCCGCCATGCTCTTCCTCTGCTCGAGTGGATCAAATTAATTGTTTCAAATCTTATAATAATGCGTCTTCTTAAATTTCTTGTAGTTATTTTACTCATACACTTGTTTCTGTCGATGATATAAGCATATTCTTATGTCTTTTAATTTCCGTTGTGACCTTTTTCTGATTGTATTTGTACTACGTCATTTTGGAGATGCTACAGGTATACAGTTGTATTAAATTGTGTAGCACTACTACTTTCATCTTTTGAGCTTTATTTTGATATTGTATTACCTTTTCCCCTTTATAGCCTTTGTACTTCAAATGCAATTTTTTTTACTCTTTTTATCGTACAATTTTATCATCATTGCCTCTTTCATTTTGCAGAGAGGTTTGTAATTGTTTCATACAACCTTTTGGGAGTTGAAAATGCTTCGAAACATTTGGATTTATATCATTCAGTTCCCTCTCACTGTCTTAATTGGGATAGACGGAAAAGGCAAATACATAAGGAACTAACTCTATATAATCCAAACATCTTATGCTTCCAGGTATAGTAAAACTCTCTGATACCTTTTTGTTTGTTCAATTTAGAAATATCATGCTTATACTTATGCGTGTGCTTAATTCTGGCATTGGAAAAGGGAGTTAATAGTACATACTATGCTGTGATAGTGTGATTGTAGAGTAGTGGTCTTTCTCGTAGTCAAATTGGCAGTACATTGTCCAATAAAAGCTGAATAAAAGAATCTTCAACATGATTGTAGTACATTTGTATATGATATCCTTTTGATTTCGTGACATAAATTCTTACTGATGGACAATTCTAGTGGTTGCATATAGTATACATTCTTCGGTGATTCACCAGGATAGTTACTCAATTTAAGTATTCAATCCTCAAGTTGACAACTATCATTGATCTACAGGAGGTTGATAAATTTGATGAGTTGGCCAGTCTTTTTCAGACGGATGGCTATGCTGGTATTTATAAGGTGTGTTTTGAGCTAAATTGGATTTTTTTTCCTCCTATATTGTTGCATTTTTCATATGTTGGCGGTTTCAGCAACGGACTGGGGAAGCAAATGATGGTTGTGCTATTTTCTGGAAGGAGAAAGAGTAAGCTTGTATATCATCAAATTCCTTATTGTTTAAATTATAGTGACCTGCTATCTAGTGAAACTTTTCTGATATTTGACTTAATGTAATGTTATTTTAATCTGAATAGAAGATTCTAGTAGGATGATTGATGAACATGGTGATATGTTGATTGTGCAATTCACATATGCAAAGCTATGACACCGGTCTGATTCCTTCAGTATTTGACCCATGAATCATCTAAGAAGTCAAGTTATTAAAGTTTTTATTGCAAATGTCAAGGGATAGGGTATTTTGGTAACCAAAATTATTTAGCAATCAACTTATAGTTCCTTTATTCAACATATTGTGACCTTTTAGGCATTGCACAAAAGCTTCAAGGGATTGATTAATTTTATTTTGGGAATAGGACCATAAGCTTAGTCTATTTCCTCTCTGTGTCTCGTGTTCTATACAAGACTTGTTTTCTAATCATTTTCTTAGTTAGTTGTTTTTCTCCCAAGAATTTATACATTAAAATTTACAAGACCATAGTGTGTACTCCATATATTGATAAATGTAAAAATATCTGATCTTTTTGCTCTCAATTTGAGTATATTTCCTAGCAGATAGAACCTCTCTCTCCAGATTTATTTACATCATTCTGAAGTTGTTTATCTTGTATACTCTTTAGGTTTACTCTCTTGTATCAAGAAGACATAGAATTTCAAAAGTTTGGCCTTCGGAACAATGTTGCACAACTTTGCCTATTGAAGGTACAGTTGATTCGATGCTTTTAAGTAACAACAGTGTGACAGCCATATATTATCACATTTGTTGATTCTTGGAGATTGGTCGGCCATACTTATTCATTGGAGATGATTTGCTTTTGGATATGTGCCATCTATCCAACACTTACCTTTGGACAAAACATCAAGCTATGCTCTACTGCTGTCTTTAGAAACAACCCTATTGTAAAGTTGCATCTGATATTGAGTGTTAGTACAAAATAATTGATAATGAGTAACATTTTTTTTAGTTATGTTATTTAGCTTTGTCAGTTTGTGTTAGTATTAATCCTAGAGTCAATTTTGAGATAATTTTCTAAGGAACATTTTGTATTATATTCTATTTAATAAAGGTAAAATTTGATTATTATATTTATTTCATGATTGTGCCCAATGAATAAATATGATAATGTCCTTGGATAGTAAGTTCTGATCTATATTATATCAATTAGTTGCATTGATAGTGAGATGATATAGAAAACACTATTCTTAACTATTCATAATCAGGTATTAATATTCAAGGGCAATATTAATACGTTGAGATTAGCATATAGGTCAACTGATGACTTGATTTCACAATCATGGATATGAGATATCAAGTTGATATATGAGTATACATTAGAGAATGTGTACTGAATTGACCCGCCATGATAAAGTTTCATGGATTGTTATATGAGTGTCATAAACTTTCTTATGTGATTATTAGTATAAATAGTCCTTAGACCTGAAGTCACTACGGTTCCCTACATAAAGAGTTGTGTACTTTGGCATCGTCAAACGTCACCCGTAATAGGGTGGACTATAAAGGCGATTACTGGGTATGCAACAAATTATGCGGAGGGATATAAGTGATGTAGATGAGATCTATCCTTCTCATATGACAGGAGTGATATCTGTGGACCCCTTGATTGAGTAGGACTACTAAATGCATGGTCATGCTCAAATGAGTCAATATGAGATATTAAGCTCATTTGCTTGAGTGAGTCTACTTGGGGATCAAGAAACACAAAGATTGATTAGAAGATGACATGGTCTATGCTTTATTGATCAATCTAGATATCGAGGATAGAAGGACAAAGTCATATATTATAATAGTTACGGAAAGGTTATATCGGATCTCGACATTCTTATCACTTGGGTAGCAATGATGCATTGATAGATGCCGCTCTTTGTTTATGTATCTAAAGTGGTTTAGATACATTGCCAACGTTACGAGAACTTATTGGGTCACACACAAAGGACACGATGTCTTGGAGATAAATTGAATTTAGTTCAACTAAATTGTGATTCGAAATTGGATTAATTAAGTTAGACTCAAATGAATTCAATTGAGTTGAGGGATTGAATCTAATCCGAATTAGACCCATTTAGATTAGACTCAACCACTTGAGAATGAATAATATTCATTAAAAGGTTAATGAATATTATTATTAGAGGAAGATCAAGAGTTATTCTCTTCATTGGATGAAGAGAAGATAAACAAACCAAAATGAATATCAAGATGTTTTGGTATTCATTGAGTTTTATTGACATTCACACTAGGTAAGCTCAAGGGACAAAAATCCTTGGTATTCATTGGATGAATATAAAAGTGTCTCTTGTCATTTTGAAAAGGAACTAGTGTTTATTCTTCTTCTTCCTCCTTCCTCCATCTCTTGGCCGAAATTCTCTTGGTAGGTTTTTGGTGTTTTGTGAACCTTCCCAAATTGCTAGTACAACTAAGGTGATTTTTCTCCGAGACGTAGATCGTGTTCATGTGGATACTACCAGAGGCACGGACACTTGAACGTGCAAGAGATCCGGCGAACCGAGGACGAGCGAGACAAGCGAAGGGCACACGCCAAAGATATAACCCTTAGTTAGATAGATAAAACTTCGTACGAGTTTTTCTTTCGTATGGATCGCTCGAAGGGATCTCAAATTTACGCTGCGTTTTGAGTGTTTTTCGCTTAAGAGTTTGGCCATGTAATTTAGCTCTGTATAATTTTCTATTTCTATGAGTATTTGAAATGTTTGACTTAGCTCACAGCCTGTCTCCTGATAGGAAAATCCTGGATGATTTCTAATTAGATAATATATCATTTATTGTCTTTATTTCTTCCCTCTTCATAGGTTTCTAACAACCATTCAAATCATGCGGTGGATAAAAATACGAGTTCTGGAACAGAGTAAGTTTGCCAAATCTTGTTGGAATGGTAGTATCTCTTGTTCATGTTGTGCCTTTTGATTATTTTTGGCTTTAAGGTTACCCATGTGGAGTTAAGTAATCGTGAATACATTAACTTTTATGATTACTTGTTTAATATCATACAAGTATTTACACATTTCTGATTAGATGGAATTTTAATCTTGTCTATTTAACTTTAATTGAAAACTGATGTAGATGCAAATTTGCTAGGCCAATGTCTTCTCAGACCTTAGTTGTTGGCAACATACATGTCCTCTTCAATCCAAATCGTGGGGATATCAAGTTGGGGCAGGTATTGACATGCAAATAATGTGTTTTCTTTCTTAATCTATCGGACATGCAAATCAGTCACTTTTTTGGTAGTTATGATTTAATTGAAAAACCAATACACCTTTCATGTTGTAGTTTAACTTAAGCTCAGTTGTGCAGCATAATGAAATGCCAGCAACACCACATGAAGTTTGAGCAATATCTTGTGTACCAGCATATCTTCATAGTATGGTTGTCCAAATCTATCTATATATATATATATATTTCTAAAAGCATAATCCACCACATGGATTCTCATATTGTTACCAACTATGCTTTTAGACAGCATTTTTAATGGCTAATAACATGATGCATTTGTATTTTTTAATCTACCTATGCATTCATAAGCAGACCAAAATATGCCGAATGCCATTGTCATGAGTAGATAAAACTCTCAATGTAGTATCATAATGACTGATCCTGTCGCAGAGCGAGTTGCATTCCCAAGAGCATGGTTCCCTGAGTGTGTTGATGCTGGCTCCGATCTGCGAGAAAATGACCGTTTGCAAATCTGCCGGGAAAAGCCCCGGCAAGGCTCTCCGACGGTCAAGTCAGTATCCGGACGAGTAGGAAAACAGGAGAACAGTGGAAAAACACTATTGCGCATACCTGCGGAATGAAGAGTGGATGGACTTATATAGCCGAGGGAGCTGACAACTCCTTTTTACGTCAGCCGTCCTTCTGTTCCCGAATGAGATAGGGGCATGGGCGCTGTCAGCTCACAGGATGGCGCCGATCGACGCTGTTCAGTCTGACACGGCGAATGGCGGGGTGCCCGGGTAGGACAGAAGTACAGAGTCAGCGGGATATCCGCGACGTGCGCTATAAATAGTTAAGACCTGCGCCAACCCCCGTACCACGACCGTAAGTACGATGTCACGGAGCGGATGTCATAAGGACAAATTCTGAGGTAGATCGCCGACTGGCCGACCCGAGTGACGTCGGGTCCCTTAAGTAACATCTCCGAGTGACGCAAAAGCATTCTCCGAGTCAGGGAGCGCTCGGATGTGATCAATCCGCCTAATCCCGAGCCACGTGATTAAGTTGCTGAGAGAGTGCCGATTAGGACTCGGCGAGGTGTGACTAGAGGGTTCTAGGCTCGGCCGTCGGGACCTTGTGCTCGGGACCACAGTAACAGGTATCTTGGGTGTCGGACGGGGTCGGACACTCGACGTCCGGCTCTGGGACTCGGGTCGGAGTGCGCCTTACTACCCAATCAATCGGGTGCCCCGGGCCGAGTGGGCCCTGGGATTCTTACCCTGCCAGCTGGACCGGTCTACCTGTACATGGCGGGCCCGACTTAGCCTGAGACGGTGCCAGGTGGGCCGACCGAGCGGCACGTGAGCTAGGCCAGGATCAATGACCATTAATAACAGATTAATTAATAGATATGCTATTTAACTCATCAATATTATTAATATTTAAACAACTCTAAAGCTCAAATATCTAGATTTGTACTTAAAAGGGTTGTACAAAGAGCTGTTCATCTATTTTGTTGCCACGGGATTTTTAGCTTTCTTATTAACGGATCCTATTTTAGCCAAGTTCAAGAATGTAATGTTAAGTTGGAATTATTTTATTCCTTCAATCATATTTAACCAAGTTTGAAGTCTTTTGGTTTTTCTTATGTAATGATTCGTGCATTAAGAGTATATTTAAATCTGATTAGCCAAAGCAAAGCAATTCAAGCGGTTGATGAAGAGTCTCTCTCCTTCACTTGTGAACTAGAATCAAAGTGTGATCACAGGAAGGCTAGATCAATCAAGTTTTTCATAGTCATCTCAATTCGATCAAATTTTGACTCAATTCCATCCACTTCGATTATCAATTTGAACAAATTCTTTTATTCACCAATTTCTAATTAATCTAACTAATTTCTTGCTAATGTCTTTGAAACTATTTCTTTTTTCGCCCTAAATTTCTCAATTTCTATGAGGAGACAATTATTGTTAGTTAAGGTGTAAATTTGTATACAATTATGAGTATCAATTGGACAAAAGAGTGCTTTACTCATGTGAGGTTGGTCGTGGACTTGCAGTTATCTCAAATAGCTATACTCTTTTGAATTTTAAAAGCTAGCTAGTTAATTGACAATTTGCTAGTGAAAATCCTAGGCAGAGGGTTCTCTTCTGAAGAACCTCTCTGGTCAAACCTATTATCATTGGTTTTGAGCTTGTGACAAAATTGTCTCTCTTGATATGTCAAGTTTATATATATATATTTGTTAATATTATACTTTTCACACTCATCCATACAATTATAGTCATAGAATTGAAATTGCTGGTTTAGATATATCGCGATACAGATAATTTTGTTAAGCAAATATTATGTCTATGATTAGAATGTTCACAACTTGCAATTTAGTTTGTCTTTTCTTTATTTTATTGAGAGTTTCATTTAGTTGACCAATCTATAATTTGATGAAAGATTTCATTAATACACAATGCTTCGCCTTCCTGAGGACCAATGATATCCTTCAAACTAGTTCCAGCTTTTTCTCCAATACTTGTTCCATTTAAGAATGTTGAAATGCTATTTACATCTTTCCTTCCTAATTCTCTTTTCTACCTCTTTGTGCACTAAGAACAAATTATTCACAGATATTTAATTTATATAAATCTTCTAACCTCCAAACTGTTTTCTTTTTTGTCAAGATGCTTATTTTTCCTTTGAATGTAATATTTTTGTGGTGATAATATTATCATGATATCATCCATTTGAGGCACCATGAAAATGAAGCTAGATATTAATATAATAGATGATGAATTGATTGGGTCTACATAGTCTTTAAACTCCTGTCTATGTGCTAGCTTGCCATCCATTCATATAATTTATGCTTATGCCTGTAATACTTTGCATTCAGATTTGTAACATCATGAATCATTAATGCTATCTGTTAAAACGGCAATTTAATCTGTTGGTTTCCTTTTCTTGGTCTTGTAGATGCGAGTGTTACTAGAGAGAGCAAATGAATTGTCAAAAAAATACAGCAATGCTCCTGTTGTAATATCTGGCGATTTAAACAGTACACCAAAGGTGAGATATATCACTTACATTATTATGTCCTAGATCTTATTTAAGAGAACATCATCTTCAAGTACTTATAATTACTTATTGCTGGAAACTAAAACATGTTTTCCTATGATCTAGAGTGCAATTTGCCAGTTCGTATCTTCAGCAGAGGTAGTAATTTGGTGCTCCTTTTCTTTTCAAGTCTATCTACAATGAAAAGCATATTAGCATAAATTTACTCACAAGTTAAATTGCAGCTAGACATTCTGCAGTATGATCGCAAGAAAATGTCTGGGCAAGTTGAATTTTCAGCTAGACATGTGTCTTTTGCCATACAGAATGATCGACTAAGGTCCTTCTCCTTTTCAAAATTGTGTTTGAGTTGTATTCTATGTTGACATGAATCATCACTTTGAGAGTCTTATCTTTTCTTAGCTAATATTGAGATATTTATATTTTCAATCCACAGGATGTGGAGGTGCATGACAAGTCAGATGAAGTACAGTTGGAGTGAAGAAGAAATATGCCTTGCATCTGGAAGAAGAGGATGCACCCATCTGCGAAACCCTCTTACTCTTTCAAGTGCATATCAAGGAGTTCCGGTAGTTTCTTGTCTATGACCCTTTTTTTTTTTTTTGAAAAAAGATGGACTATGTACTGGGTTATGGGTTACACATCTAGCTGTATGCCCATGTTCTTTTAATCCACAATACACTTTTCTTAGTTCGACAAGGAGCCTGGTATCTAGGATGTCCTTCCTAGAGCTTTTAGTTATGCTCCAGTCTGTTACTCTACCATAAAAACAATACTTCAACACATCGCCTTTCATATTGCAATTCCTCAGGGTGGTTACAAAACAAGAGATGACAATGGTGAACCTTTGGCAACTTCTTATCACTCCAAGTTCATGGGAACAGTCGACTACATCTGGTGAGAATTTATTTATTACGAGTAATATTTTTCTTTTGTTCGATTGCATGAATGTTGTTGCAACTTTTAAAATTGATATCCAGGCACTCATCGTCCCTTGTGCCTGTTGGAGTCGTTGACACCTTACCGATCAAAATTTTAGAAAGATTTGGAGGTCTTCCAAATAAGGTAAATGCTGTGCTGTATTTCTGTTATGTAGACCCTCGCTGAATTCTAGATGAGTTTTAAGAATGAACCATGCCAACCACTATATTTATTAACAAGGATCAGATAACTTTGCTAATGGAGCTTTACCTGGAATTCATAATATCAACAAGATAGTCTATTCATTTTCCTCCTTTAACCAACAACCTTACCTTTTGTAATGTCGCGACAAACCGTTCTTATTTGGCTGCTCTTTTATTTTGCAGCAATGGGGTAGCGATCATCTTTCCTTGGTGTGTGAATTTGCCTTTGTTGATTAGGCCGATTCTGATTGTATTATGCATGACGGACTGGTAAAGTTTAACCCTCATAAACTCAATCTACTCTTAATCCTTTTTCATAGCTACGACAACTAACACATTACGATATTTCCTCCTCCAAGCATTACCATTTCTTATATGTTTTAGGTAACTGGATGATTCAAGGGAAAGACGGGGGCTGTAAAGAACAAGAAGATGGTGTCGATGAAACTTGTTTTTCGGTTTCTTCCTCGCTTTGCAAGGTCTCTTGTTTATGTGTATTAACAGTTGTTAGCTATTCCCAACAGTTTGTTGATAGTCTTGTGTAAGTTGAGAATGATATTAATTTAATATTAGATAGCCCCTCAAAGTCAGTGAATGTCTTGTTCCAGTGGTAAAAACTTGTGTAACATTCTTGAATTTAATTAATGATTCTTGGAAATATTAAAGTGGTTGCTATGTTATATTATGGGAATTTTGAAAATCATTTTACATAATAAGATAAAATTGTATATGATAGATACTTCTCCAGGATTTCTCTGGGAGGATACTTTATTGATAGGAACTTCTTGCATAGGGTTATAAACGAGTTAAGTTATGTGGTGTTCAAAAATAAATGGTGAATCAAGTAACGCCCAACTTGAGATGCTCAGTTTGATTTTATGAAAATTTTTTATTGGCCGTCAAGGTAAATCAGAAAATGTTCATAACAATCCAAAATTTAATATTCCATGGTTGTGCACTATTTTACAAATATAGTTGGGGATTGAATCGCAGGTGTCTAGGTTACAATTTAACATCATTTCGTTACGAGAAATGATTTGCACAGTGTAAGTGAATGTCTCAGTGAAAATTTTGACGATCAATCGATGGCACGTCTGAAGTCCGATCGCCGATTGAACACCACCGGCGACCTCCGATCGTTGCTCGAATCAAACTATTCATTGGGGGATAGAGAACTCGTCGAGATCGCTGACAACAGTGAATTCGTCGGAATCGACGGTGAATAATGCGAGATCGCAATTGCGGCGATCCCCGACAAGTTTACCGTGCCCCCCAGGATATAGTTTGGTTCGGGACGGCGGCCAGAGGCCGCTGACGGTATCCGATCGACGATCAGACATCGACGTCCATCGATTGACGGTCAAATTTTTCACTGAAACATTCACTTTCACTGTGCGTATCATTACTCAGTGACAATTTAGCATCTTTCCGCTGCACTGTAGCCTTGGGGATAGCTTTTTGGTATTCACACTTGTTTGATAAGGTAATCAAATAAATGAGCCTAAAATAAATGAAGTCGTTCAAATGATTATTCAAATTTAGTTGATTTCTTTTTTACGAGCTTGAGTTTGATTAAAGTTGACTTGAATTTAATTCGTTTAGATATTATTGAACTCTCAATTCAAGTGGTTGATTGTTTGAAATTTTTACATTTTAAACTTGTTTAATTTTTTATTGAGTTTGAAAATATAAATTTTTTTATTCATCTAGAATTTATTTATTTATTTATATTTAATACAAATTTTATTGATGAAGATGATTGATGGATATTTTTCACAAATATTAATACTAACGAATAAACAGATATGTAATAAACCTTATTCATTTAATTTAACAAATTATTCAAAATTATTCATTTAATTAATCTTTATATATATATATATATACACACACACAAATTTATGCTGTATTGGTGCGGAGGTGTGACAATACGATCACACTTGCCTGATCGCACGGGGCTGGAGTATCCACATATTCATCGTACCCACCTACGTATGATTTAATTTTTCCGACGAACCCGTTGTCGAAGTCCGCCAAAGTCTGACGATCAAAGTCCTGATCGTCACCAGGCTCGTCCACGGTCTGCATCACGCATCTCGGTCGCACTCTGCATATAGCTTCTTCTTTCTCTCTCTCTATATATATATATTATATTATATATATATATTACAAATAATTATGCACGAATTCGTGCACCGAAGTGTCTTTTCATTCTCCATGATTTTCTTTATGAAAATGGTTCAAATGTGATTTACAATGCAGCGACGATTTCTTAATTTTATTGAAAAAAATGACTTGATAAAGAATTTGATCATATACAAAAGGAGAAAGAAAAAACATTTGGCGGTTATCCTGCAAAATTTGTTGAACGGCGTTACAGGTCAAATTCCAGCCACCGGGCGATCTCTTTATCGGTGATGGGGATGTCTTCAGCGCCGGAGATGTCGTCCAAGGGCAGTTGGGACTCCAATTGGTCCGAGAAGAACAGGTCGTCGGACTCGAATGCGATATCTGCTTCGAGAGGGAGAGCGTTGAAGAGATCCGCGAAGGACTCCTCCTCTCCCTCCGGCTCGGCTGCTGCCTCCGCCGAGGAGCCACTGTCGGAAGGGGAACTCGAGTACGGAGGAAGGGGACGGCGGCTTCTTGATTGGGACATCGATGGAAGTGGTGACTGAGTGGTTCTCCTTCTTGAGTCGGAAGCGGAAGGTGGTGGTGGCGGAGGAGAGAGCCGCTGACGGAGTGGTTCTTCTTGACTGGGAAGGGGAGGGTGGTGGCGGTGGAGGAGGAGCAGCCGGTAATGGATTGGTTCTTCTTCTCCGCTTTGAATCTTAAAGCGGCGGCCTCGTAAGCCGAGGCGGCGGCCTCCGCGGTGTCGAAGGTGCCGAGCCAGATCCTTCCGCCGCTGGGGTGGCGTATCTCGGCCGCCCATCTTCCCCATGGCCGTCGCCTGACGCCTTTAAACCTGGCGGAGAACTCGCTGCCGGCCGATTTGACCTTGGCCTTTGGCAGGGTTTTGGTGGGCGGCTTCCGCTTACTCCCACCGCTCGCCGGATGAAGGCCGGCGGGGAAGGACGAAGGAGCCGGCACCCGGAATTCGCAAATCCCCCTCTTCCTCTTCTCGGAGATCCCTTCGTCTTCGCTCGACTCAGTAGCGTCCGGGTCATCGAACACCACGCGGATTATTCTCTCGGAGATATCCGAATGAGACCGCCGGGGTCGCTTCTTCTTCAGCTTCCCGATCACATCTGGAATCGCAGCCATTTCCCGGCTACCTTACTCAATCGCGAGCTCCTCTCAAGAACATCAACGAGACGAATCCAGAGCACTGCGCTCCAATTCCAACCCTGCAACCTCAGAACCCCCACAAAATCAGCAATTTTCAACATCTCTTCGTCCCCAGCGGGGAGGAGAGAAGAAGGGATGTCAAAACGGACTCGCCGCCGATCGAAAGATTCGAACTTTCCGGCGTACAAGAATAGATCGACGACAACAGACGACGTGGGTGGCGAATACAAACCTCGATTCGATCGATCGATCGCTCGCCCGCCGTTGCCCGCTCCTCTACACCTCTTCGCTTTATCGGCCTGCTCGCCGCCGCCGACGGCGCTAAAACCCAAAAACGGCGGACAGGGCAGGATAAGATAACCAACCGACGGTTAAGATTCTCCACGTCGGCGGCGGCGTTATTATAGGACGGTCACGAAGTTGCAAAAGAATAGAGGGAAAAGTCAGCAGTTAATAAAATACGCCGGTTAAGTTGGAGATGTAAACAACGATATATAAAATGTGGGCAAATATTTTTTCGATTCGTTACGAAAAAATCAGAATTATAAAAATTAAATTATTTGAAATTAATATTATTTTTTATTTAAATATTTATTCCCCCTCCCCAAAATAAAGGGAAATAATCAAACGATATTATTATTTTTGTTTTTTAATCTTTACTAATATAACTTATCTGCTAATATTTTTTTTATAATTACATCGGAAATTTTCTTGTCTGTTTACTTGTTATTTTAATGGGTTAAGAACATAATTGTATTCAATATTTTTAAGTCCGAAAAGATAGATAAATAAGAAAAGTATTTCGTCTTTAAATGTTTCGATATCTTTCATACTTTTCATAAAAATTTTAAATTTATGAATTTTAATTTATAAGAGGAATCCGTACTTGATAATTTTTTTTATTAGAATGAGTAAAATGTAAAAAAAAAACAACTTATTGATGATAAATTTAAAAATAGTCATCGCTATATGTGCAATTAACTTAACATAAGAAAATGTAAAAAAAATAAATTAGACCAAAACAAAGAGAATTAAATTAATCATTACTTTAGTGGTGGCAAAAGATAATTCGTTCTCAACATCTCTGTCAATCTATCTCAAAATCAACATGGAAAAATAAATTACGAAAAACTAACCTAAATAGTAACTAACACAAAAAGAAGAACAAACATACGACTTCATCGGGGATTCAATAGGAAATTGTCAACCATAAAACCTTAAGTGATCTCTAGTTAAAAGGATTGAAGAATAACAATAAACTTAAAACCTCTTTAGTAAAAGTCCTTAAAAAGAAATTAATGGTTAGCCAAGCTACAGTATAGTGAAAAGACAAGATATCCATAGTTCACAATGATTTCAAAAGATTTTTTTTTTAAATAGAACTTGCAACCATAAAATTTTAGGCTTCTAAACCGCTCATTACGAGGACTTTTCGATTTACTATGATAATCGATAAAAAATTTTTCACAAAACCCAACTGATTATCTCATGTCCGATTGTTAAAAAAATCAAAGAAATAAGAGACCATTCATTTTCATTTAGAGCTCTGACTCAAAACTAAGGGTGCAAACCTACTCTATCGAATAATATAAAAAATTAATATTTGAGTTTAAAAAATATATATCATATTCAAATTCGAAATTAAAAAATATAAATAATTCTGGTTCGAGATGAATTCGAAATAAAATTCAAACTCGAATTTCATTTGAATTGGTTGAACCTTGATTTGAGCATAATAAAATTATAATTTTAAAAGATTTAAATTGAGTTATTCGGATTTTAACTTAGACATATTTAAATTAAAAATGCATAAAAACAACTAGAGTTAAGTTGGCAAATCAAACAAAACATCATGGAATCGAATAATACGACTCGAAAAAAATTATCAAATAGGTTCGAATTCAATACTAATAGAGCCGACTCGAAAAGCTCGTGAAATTACTCAAAACTATGAAGCAGCTTATGCTAGATATGGCAAAACCTAAGCGATGGATCTCAGTTCAGTTGTGCAACGGGAAAACTATATTCATATGGACTTTTGGGATGCACATTGGCTACCACAATGGAGAAGTTTTCAAGGAAACAGATGTTTGCAGTAAATTAATGAAAGCCCAACCAAAATACGTTTCAGCCTAGAAAAAACCTTTTCGCAGTTTTCCAATGAGTATAATGAAGCATTGGGAAAGAAAACGAGCAAAGAGATACAGAGACATACCATCGATCGAACAGGTGTTGCCAAGTTTCAGAGTATGAATTTGTCTAACTGAACACCGACGATGTTTCGACAGGCATCAGAGGCGTTTTCAGAAGCTTTGTGGACTGCATCGGAGCATTCACGGTAGGCTCAGAATTAAGCAGCATAAGAAAGAGAATATAAGAAGCTTAGGGAGAACACGAACCATGAGCAGATCGTTGCAGCGCTTACGATTGGGGGGGGGGACAAGTTTTGGAGAACTCCGAAGAGTTTCCACTGTTCAGTTCTTTCAGGAACTGGGACTTAATTTTTCATACAGATCATATAGATCTTGGAAAGATGAAGTGATTGGAAATCATCTCAAGCTCAGAAGTAAATGAACATATCAGAGATGAGAAAGAACCAAAACCCAGAAGATTCGAATCACTAAGAAATTTGTACTGAGACTTTGGAATCAAAACGATCGTCAAAACTCACCGGATTGATCCCTAATTGGCGAAAATTTGAAGCCTTCGAACATCCATCACATTGATGCCCTTGGCGGGACCTCTGGACCGCCTCGTCGCATATCTCGACGCAGAGAAAGTCGGTTCCCGACAGAGACCACCACAGATCGGTTGCCTCCGCCGACTCTTCCACCCACCCCGCTCGCATTTCCCCCTCCACCGGGGCAGAAGGTAAACACAAGACGAATCGAGCTACTCCGGCGCCCCCGCCGAATTAGGGATCTCGTTTTCTTCGATTTCCTACCTTGCGGCATTCGCCTCTGAGGCCGCCCGCCATTTTCCTACGACCATTACGGAGGAGGACTCTGATGGCATTGGAGAAGCAACCTCCGTGCTGATCTTTATCGCTTGCATTCATCCGCCGCCGCCGCCGTCGTCGGGAAAAAGAAGAGGCGTTGTGGCGGCGAGAGGGGAGGGCATCGCGGGGCCTCTTCGAGAGTGCTCCGTTGGAACTTACGCTAAACTACAACTGCTTTACTGAGAATAGCCATCTTGCCCTAACCGCTAAACCCCTTATTATAGGTGGCATAAAAGAGCACCTTTTTCTTTTAATAATATCAAACCAGCCCCTCATCTCATTAGGGAAAAAAAAAGAAACAAAAAACATCAAATTACTGAATTACGTTACTTAAATCTATCTTATAAAATTATTATCACGTATCTCATATAGACCCGACCACGGTTCAAAATCAACAGTTCTACAGTTTGGAACCGTCGGTTCGACGATTCGTGGGAGGTCGACCCTTAACCTTAACTGCCCAAGCCAGTTACGGTTCACAATTCGGAACCACCGGTTCATGGTTCGGTTCACAGTTCACCACGGTTCAAGATTATTATATTAAAAAAATTAAAAATTAAATTAAAAAAAATAAATTTTATTAAAAAAATGACTTGCACTTATATAAGTTGTCTACGTATCCCTTAGGGTGTAAGGGAATCAAAGCTTACGTAGTTATTTTACATTTTTACTTTTTTTACATTTTTACCCTTTCTCACTCACTTCCATTTCCTCCCGTTCCCGTTGTATTTGTTCTTTCAGTATCAAATTCTTCGACTCCATCTTCTGAAAGTTGCATTCCTTAGATTCGTTTCTCGGCTCTAGTCCAATCATCAAGTAATGCTTAAGCTTCTAATGAGTCGGGAGACATAGTTGATCGTCGTTCATCTAATATGTTGGCACCGACACTGAATGTCTGCTCCACAACAACAATTAACACTGGAGAATCTAAAATTTCTTTTGCGATCACGGAGATAACGGGAAAGTTTTGAGCCTTCTGTGACCATCATTTCAAGATATCGAAGTCTTCGCTATCTGCTTCATTAAAATCAAAAGAAATCATAAAATAATTCTCAAGTTCCTGTGTAGAACTTGAGGATCCTCGTGGATGTTTCATCTGTTCTTTTAATAAAAGTTATGCTTTTATAAGTTTTAAATTAGTAGTAGTAGGTTGTTGTGTTTCAGAAATATTAGTTTGTATTCCATATTTACCATAATATTGATTGTAAAGATCATATAAATAATTTTTAATATTATATACAATATTAGCTGGATCCGGAGAGGAAGAATCTTTAATAGGAATTAAAGCGTAATAATATAAAGTTAACATTTCTTGTAAAACTTCTAATTTAAATCTAGGATCTAAAGTAAATGCAATTAAATAAATTTTAGGAATTAAATAAATTTTTTTTCCCATTTAGTTTTCATAGCTATTATACATAAAGTTAATGTTTCATCATTTACATGTTCATTTAATATTAATAATATATTACAAAAATTCACTAAAATTAAATGAGCAGTAGGATAATAAATACCATAAAATTATTCAATTGCATTGAGAGAAGAGAAGTTGTGTTGTGTCTGAAAATGATGAAATGAGCTCCCTATTTATAGAGTTCGGATCATAACGGTCACTAAATCATAGCCATTGATCAAAAAACGGTCAAATGATCTCATCCGTCGAAAAAAGAAAAATAAAATAAAATAAAATAACCATCCAACGGCACTGAACCGTTGGTTTAGTGCCGTTGGAACCGGCGGTTAACTGTCGGTTCGTGATTTCTGGGTGCGGGAACCGGAACCGGCCCAGCATCCTGCCGGGCCGGTTCCGGTTCGACCCGGCGAATCGGGTCAACAGGCCACCCGGCCCGGCGAACCGGGTCAACGAGCCACCTGACCCGTTGACCCGGGCCGGGTCCGGGCTTGACCCGGCCGGGGTCGAGTCTAATCTCATATTCATTTTATTTATCCATATTTACTCAAGACATTATTTTCTTGATGGATCAAATCCTGTACTATAATAATCGATTAAAAATATAATTCATATTTAAAAAATTATTACTCTCAATATACGATACGATATGAAAATAAATTGTTTAAACATAAATATAATTAGAAGAACTAGACGAGCACATATCAAATATGATTTTATATTATTTTAAACTTTCTTGAACTGACTGATTTAAACTTTCTTGATCCATCAGTCAGTTGATCTAGTTTTCTTTAATTATATTCACGATCTCAAATATTATTTTTGATACGTTATATTAATAATAATAATTTTTTAAATACAAATAAGATATTTTAATCAATTGTTACAGTTTAGTATTGCAATTCGGAAGATTAATGTGCTGATGAATAATATCCAAATCGAATGTCGATTGGGATAGATGTAAGCTAATATAAAGCGGCAATTTACCAAAAGGCGCACTCAAAAATGGATATTTACCAAAAGGCGTCCCATGGTTTCAATGTTACCAAAGGGCGCACATATTTTAGTAAACTTCCTCTTATACCCCTACTGTCAATCAAGTACTGCATGCAATTCTCTTTTCCTTTCTCTTTCTCTTTGTCAGTAACGAATTTCGAGATGGACGTACGTACCTTTCTCAAAAAGATGTTCCTTTATATTTTGATAATAATATTATGGAACCTTTCTCAAAACAAAAAAATATTAAAATTAATTAAAATATTTTTATTAAATAAAAACTAAAAGAACATTTCAGCCGCCCACGTTGGGCCTGAAATGATTCCATTTCAGGCTCAACGTGGGCCTGAAATGTTTCCATTTCAGGCCCAACGTGCCCAATATTAAGGGTCTTTTCTCGATTCTTTGTTATTACATTTTAACACCTCGGAGAAGTCCAAATAAATAATGGATAGCAAATTTGAACTCCTTGTAACCTCAGAAATCCACAGGAACTGAAATTTTTACAATCGGAGCTCTCTAAGTCAATCAGTGGCCTTTTGGAGTCATTGGGGCCTGAAATGGAAAGATTTCAGGCCCACGTTGGGCCTGAAATGTTTCCATTTCAGGAAACGTGGGCCTGAAGATTTCAGGCCCCAATGACTCCAAAAGGCCACTGATTGACCTAGAGAGCTCCGATTGTAAAAATTTCAGTTCCTGTGGATTTCTGAGGTTACAAGGAGTTCAAATTTGCTATCCATTATTTATTTGGACTTCTCCGAGGTATTAAAATGTAATAATGAAGAACCGAGAAAACATCACGTTGGGCCTGAAATGGGCACGTTGGGCCTGAAATGGAAACATTTCAGGCCCACATTGATTCCATTTCAGGCCCAACGTGGGCCTGAAATGGTTCCATTTCAGTCCCAATGACCCTAAAAGGCCTAATGTGTCAAAATTCACTATTTGACCTAGAGAGCTCCGATTGTAAAAATTTCAGTTCCTGTGGATTTCTGAGGTTACAAGGAGTTCAAATTTGCTATCCATTATTCATTTGGACTTCTACGAGGTATTAAAATGTAATAATGAAGAACCGAGAAGAAATCACACATTAGGCCTTTTAGGGTCATTGGGCCTGAAATGGTTGGACACCTATTGCATTGGTGATATCTAATATATAGATGTTTGGACACCTAAAATATCATCTCCTACCTCTGACCTCTCTATTCATATGAAATTTTCAGAAATCCAGATATGGGAGGTCCATCTGAGAGTTTTGACCAAAACTCACTGATATTTCTAAACTACTCCTATTTGATTGGTGATATCTAATATATAGATGGTTGGACACCTAAAACATCATCTCCTACCTCTAACCTCTCTATTCATATGGAATTTTCAGAAATCCAGATATGGGAGGTCCATCAGTGGGTTTTGGTCAAAACTCACTGATATTTCTAAACTACTCCTATTTCATTGATGATATCTAATATATAGATGTTTGGACACCTAAAACATCATCTCCTACCTCTAACCTCTCTATTCATATGGAATTTTCAGAAATCCAGATATGGGAGGTCCATCAGTGGGTTTTGGTCAAAACTCACTGATATTTCTAAACTACTCCTATTTGATTGGTGATATCTAATATATAGATGTTTGGACACCTAAAACATCATCTCCTACCTCTAACCTCTCTATTCATATGTAATTTTCAGAAATCCAGATATGGGAGATCCATCAGTGAGTTTTGACCAAAACCCACTGATATTTCTAAACTACTCCTATTTGATTGGTGATATCTAATATATAGATGGTTGGACACCTAAAACATCATCTCCTACCTCTAACCTCTCTATTCATATGGAATTTTCAGAAATCCAGATATGGGAGGTCCATCAGTGGGTTTTGGTCAAAACTCACTGATATTTCTAAACTACTCCTATTTGATTGGTGATATCTAATATATAGATGGTTGGACACCTAAAACACATCTCCTACCTCTAACCTCTCTATTCATATGGAATTTTCAGAAATCCAGATATGGGAGGTCCATCAGTGAGTTTTGACCAAAACCCACTGATATTTCTAAACTACTCCTATTTGATTGGTGATATCTAATATATAGATGTTTGGACACCTAAAACATCATCTCCTACCTCTAACCTCTCTATTCATATGGAATTTTCAGAAATCCAGATATGGGAGGTCCATCAGTGGGTTTTGGTCAAAACTCACTGATATTTCTAAACTACTCCTATTTGATTGGTGATATCTAATATATAGATGTTTGGACACCTAAAACATCATCTCCTACCTCTAACCTCTCTATTCATATGGAATTTTCAGAAATCCAGATATGGGAGGTCCATCAGTGGGTTTTGGTCAAAACTCAGTGGGTTTTCAGAAATATCAGTGGGTTTTGGTCAAAACTCACTGATGGATCTCCCATATCTGGATTTCTGAAAATTACATATGAATAGAGAGGTTAGAGGTAGGAGATGATGTTTTAGGTGTCCAATCATCTATATATTAGATATCACCAATCAAATAGGAGTAGTTTAGAAATATCAGTGGGTTTTGGTCAAAACTCACTGATGGATCTCCCATATCTGGATTTCTGAAAATTCCATATGAATAGAGAGGTTAGAGGTAGGAGATGATGTTTTAGGTGTCCAAACATCTATATATTAGATATCACCAATCAAATAGAAGTAGTTTAGAAATATCAGTGAGTTTTGACCAAAACCCACTGATGGACCTCCCATATCTGGATTTCTGAAAATTCCATATGAATAGAGAGGTTAGAGGTAGGAGATGATGTTTTAGGTGTCCAACCATCTATATATTAGATATCACCAATCAAATAGGAGTAGTTTAGAAATATCAGTGGGTTTTGGTCAAAACTCACTGATGGATCTCCCATATCTGGATTTCTGAAAATTCCATATGAATAGAGAGGTTAGAGGTAGGAGATGATGTTTTAGGTGTCCAAACATCTATATATTAGATATCACCAATCAAATAGGAGTAGTTTAGAAATATCAGTGAGTTTTGACCAAAACCCACTGATGGACCTCCCATATCTGGATTTCTGAAAATTCCATATGAATAGAGAGGTTAGAGGTAGGAGATGATGTTTTAGGTGTCCAAACATCTATATATTAGATATCACCAATCAAATAGGAGTAGTTTAGAAATATCAGTGAGTTTTGACCAAAACCCACTGATGGACCTCCCATATCTGGATTTCTGAAAATTCCATATGAATAGAGAGGTTAGAGGTAGGAGATGATGTTTTAGGTGTCCAAACATCTATATATTAGATATCATCAATGAAATAGGAGTAGTTTAGAAATATCAGTGAGTTTTGACCAAAACCCACTGATGGACCTCCCATATCTGGATTTCTGAAAATTCCATATGAATAGAGAGGTTAGAGGTAGGAGATGATGTTTTAGGTGTCCAACCATCTATATATTAGATATTACCAATCAAATAGGAGTAGTTTAGAAATATCAGTGAGTTTTGGTCAAAACTCTCTGATGGACCTCCCATATCTGGATTTCTGAAAATTTCATATGAATAGAGAGGTCAGAGGTAGGAGATGATATTTTAGGTGTCCAAACATCTATATATTAGATATCACCAATGCAATAGGTGTCCAACCATTTCAGGCCCAATGACCCTAAAAGGCCTAATGTGTGATTTCTTCTCGGTTCTTTATTATTACATTTTAATACCTCGTAGAAGTCCAAATGAATAATGGATAGCAAATTTGAACTCCTTGTAACCTCAGAAATCCACAGGAACTGAAATTTTTACAATCGGAGCTCTCTAAGTCAAATAGTGAATTTTGACACATTAGGCCTTTTAGGGTCATTGGGACTGAAATGGAACCATTTCAGGCCCACGTTGGGCCTGAAATGATTCCATTTCAGGCCCAACGTGGGCCTGAAATGGTTCCATTTCAGGCCCAATGTGGGCCTGAAATGTTTCCATTTCAGGCCCAACGTGCCCATTTCAGGCCCAACGTGATGTTTTCTCGGTTCTTCATTATTACATTTTAATACCTCGGAGAAGTCCAAATAAACAATGGATAGCAAATTTGAACTCCTTGTAACCTCAGAAATCCACAGGAACTGAAATTTTTACAATCGGAGCTCTCTAGGTCAATCAGTGGCCTTTTGGAGTCATTGGGGCCTGAAATGGAAACATTTCAGGCCCACGTTGGGCCTGAAATGGAAACATTTCAGGCCCAACGTGGGCCTGAAATCTTTCCATTTCAGGCCCCAATGACTCCAAAAGGCCACTGATTGACCTAGAGAGCTCCGATTGTAAAAATTTCAGTTCCTGTGGATTTCTGAGGTTACAAGGAGTTCAAATTTGCTATCCATTATTTATTTGGACTTCTCCGAGGTGTTAAAATGTAATAACAAAGAATCGAGAAAAGACCCTTAATATTGGGTACGTTGGGCCTGAAATGGAAACATTTCAGGCCCACGTTGGGCCTAAAATGGAATCATTTCAGGCCCAACGTGGGCGGCTGAAATGTTCTTTTAGTTTTTATTTAATAAAAATATTTTAATTAATTTTAATATTTTTTTGTTTTGAGAAAGGTTCCATAATATTATTATCAAAATATAAAGGAACATCTTTTTGAGAAAGGTACGTACGTCCATCTCGAAATTCGTTACTGACAATGAGAAAGAGAAAGGGAAAGAGAATTGCATGCAGTACTTGATTGACAGTAGGGGTATAAGAGGAAGTTTACTAAAATATGTGCGCCCTTTGGTAACATTGAAACCATGGGACGCCTTTTGGTAAATACTTATTTTTGGGTGCGCCTTTTGGTAAATTGCCGTAAAGATAAAGGCGCAAAAGTGTAATTAGATATATGATTTAATAATTTTAAAAGTTAACTATATGATTTAGATATTCATGAATGTTAATTATATGGTTCAGTAATTTATCAAAAAATAAAAGTGAATACCTTTTATTTTAAAAAATCAAAATAACACCCTCAATATATTTTTTATTTTAATAATATTCTTATTTCAACATTGCTAGTTGATCAAAATCACTATAAATAGCATACTATTCTAACAAACTATTCTTTAATAATTTAATCAAAATTAATTATAATCAATCAAAATGATTTTAAAATAATTATAGCAACTATTATATACTTGCTCATAATAACTTTTACATTATTGTAAAGTGATTTAAATAAAAAATATATAGAAGGTTAAAAAAGGTACTTTTGAATAAACACTCAAGTTTCTAAAATTACACTATTTCTTTATTGAAATTTAAGAGCGACAACAAGTTTCAAATTGTAGCAAGTGATTTGATCTTGAGTATATGATTAGATCGCATTTAAATGACTATTGCATAACAATCTTCTAAAAGTAGCCCCGGGGCTATGGTGCAACGATAGGGTAACTAGTTGTTAACCCAGGCATTCGTGGTTCGATCCCTAGCTAAGGCGCATTTTGCAGGAATTTTTCCTCCAAATGGGACGTGAACCCTGGGACGCTGGGCTTCTAGACTGCCCACCGCGAGCGCTTCCCGATTTACCCTGGCGACCGGTGGGAAACTTCCGTGGGGCCGGCCGGTCATCTCAGATTCATTTTGTCCAAGTTCATCATTTTTTTTCTAAAAGCAACTAAAATAAAAATAAAAAATGTTAATTTATTTATGAATTTTAGGGATGAAAAAAATTTATTGCAAATTAACAATGATATTTATGATAAAAAAGATCATCGCTAATTAGCAATGAACTTTACGACAAAAACAAAATTGCCCCTAAATTAGCAACAAAATTATTTCATCGCAAAATTCGTCCATAAAATTATATTTGTCGCAAAATAGTCGTAAATTGATGACTAATCCTGGAATCGTCACCAAATTTAAAAATTTTCATCAAATTTAAAAATCAACTGGGATCTCAAATTGGGCGATGAATCCATAATTCGTCGTCAATTCGTAGCCAAAGCTCCAACTTAACAAGTGGGGAACAGTGCTATTATAATCAATTAAATTCATATCAAAGAAGGGTAATTGATGCAACGAGTCAGAATTTCATTATAACCGAGTGATTCAAGTTCTAATTGTCCTCTAGTAGTTGAACAAATATTTAGTATTTATACACCATTGGAGGAGGTAGAAGTAGTGTCAATGAAGAATATCTCTAATTTTAGAAAGCGTTGAGTGTTGCTAATAAACCAGTGTGGCTGGTTGTGTAAGTACCAGAGATAATTTTGATATAGTCAACCGAGTCATGTTAGGTCATGTTGATTTGATCTCTATGTCTAAGTGTGCAGGAGCCTAGGAGTATACAAAGTAAACGAAATACGCAATAGTCAAGAAGGATGACACGGGAAGGGAGCCAATGAGTTCGATGCATCTGAGGGGCGCAAAGTTTGCGAAAGAGTACATCGGTGGACGAGAAGGGCATGCGCGATGTCAGAGGGACGAGAAGCCGGGGAGGAAGTGTTGAGACAATCTGTGGTCCGGAGTGACCAAATGTTTTGATGTTTGGGCAAAGAGTTTTAGTTAGGTTTTCCTTGTGTTCTTATATGTGTATGTTGAGTGTGCAGGTTGTACAGGTTACACATATGGACTTGATTGGACGACCTCGGTACGGTGAAGGGTGGCATGGAGACAAGCTGGAGGCTTGTGTGCACCCAAGGGACCTTGGAGAGCAGGGACGATGAGCTGATGGGAGCGAACTTTGAGGCGTACGTGAAGGGTGGCATGGAGGCAAACTGGAGGTTTGCGTGCGCATCCGAGGGACGAAGATGAAGAGGGTGCGAAGGCAACAGTCGAGGCTGCGGAGGAGGAGTCAGTCGAGTCATGAGGATACGAGTGCTGTGTGATTGTACTCGGGAAGGGTTCAGCTGGGGACCAGTCGACTGATCTGGGAGCAGTCGACTGGTAGGTGGCTGATGAGTTGGCTGAGAATTCGAACGTTGGGGTGCAACGGTCGAATTCCAGTGACACCAGTCGACTGCCTTGGGAGCAGTCGACTGGTGGCGAGGGTTTCAGCCCGAGTCTTATTTAAAGCGGATTTCGTGGTGGCTGAGACTCTTGACGAATCTTGTCTTGGTTAAAGACAAGATAGTAGTCTTTGTGCTCAGGTCTTCTAAAGGTGTTGTGATGAGGTTTCTCCACCCAGAAGGAGCGACAGAGCTAGCCGGAGGTTATCCGGGGATTGATCCACCGACGGATTCTTGGATTAGTCACCCGTCCGGGGTGGATACCAAGTACATCTTCCGTGTTAGCATTGGGTAGTCTTTGTTTTATTATTTTTATTATATATTCCGCTGTGCAACTAACCGTGTAGGAAGAAAGGGGTTCGACAAAGTGATATTCTTCCCCCTCTAGCAACACATCTTCGATCTATCAATTGGTATCAGAGCGAAGGACCGCTCTTGATCGGACTAACCGCCGAGGGAGCACACGCTAGAGGAAAATGGAAGGGGAAGGTCCGCTAGGATGGGATATCCGAATTCCACCTTAGTACGACCGCGACGATTTCGCGTATTGGAAAGGTAAAATGTCATATTTTCTAATAACTAATATTGAAGATTGGATGTGTATAGAAATATGCTTCGATTCTCCCAAGGACAAAAAGGGAAGGACTCTTAAGAAGAAGAAGTGGACCGAGGAGCAAATTCATCAATCCGAAATCAATAACAAGGTAATCAAAATGTTAATCGATTTAATACCTAATGACATTTTGGATAGAATTGGTGAGTATAGGGATGCTAAGGAATTGTGGAGCAAGCTAGCAGCGCTCCATGAAAACCCTACACGAGTAGAAGAAGAAGAGCCCAAGGAAATGAGCTTAGTGGTCCAAGAAGAGGAAGAAGAATCATCTATCTCCTCACGAGAAGAAGAGAGTCAGAGGGCATCCACCTCATCTAGAGAAGAGGAGGAGGTCACCACCTCAAGGATTGAGGGGGAGGAGAGACCCTTAATCATGCAAGAGCAAGTAAAGACTTCCACCTCCACCAAAGTTAAATTGAAAGAGCACATCACATGCTTTGGTTGCAACAAAAAGGGGCATTACAAAGACAAGTGCCCAAATGGTAAGAAGGAGGTACATTCTAAACCCATTTCAAGTTCTTTTAAATCTAACGTGGGTTGTAGGATTGGAGGAGTCCAAGAAAGGAAAAAGGGAATTCGATGCTTTACATGTGGTGAACTAGGGCACTACCACACCAAGTGCCCTAGAAAAGGAGAATTAAAGAAAATGGAGCATCTAAGAAGATGGGAGAAGGGGGAGAGAAAGAGAAGAAGCTTTCATCAAAGGGGAACTCCAAAGGTAAGGAAGGTAACTCCAAACCTTAAGCCAAAATGTAATTCAATTTCAAGTTCCTCTTTGCATATTAAAAATCATGTTAATCATTCATCCATGCATGTTAGGATTAATGAAAATTGCCTACTTGTGCACAATTTTTATTTTAAGTACAATGATAGGAATAGGAGTAACAAAGTAGTTCAACACCCTAAGAAAAGCATGCATCATGAGCCTAAGACCTCTAAACCTAAGGATAATGGCACTAATCCCCAAAAGGGGAGGAATGTGCCTAGAAAGGAGGGTAGGCCTAGGAATGTCCAAGGTGGACATATGGAAACTAAAGTTAGGGACTTGGCAATGGAAAATCAAGCCTTAAGGGCAAGACTTGATACATTAGAAAAGGCCCTAGAAAGATTCACGGTTGGATTTAAGGGCTTAGACATGGTGTTGGGTAGTTTGAAACTCAACTATAATAGATCGGGTTTGGGATACCAATCTAAGACCTCCAAGGCCAACAAACAGAAGTATGCTGGGAAAGCATACAATTATGGCAAGGAGGTAAAGTCCAAGAATGACAAGGGAGTGTCATCCAAAGGGAAAAAGAATGACTTAACCAAAGACAAGGTGTCTAGAGTTAAGAGGGTTCGTTTTGTAGGCCAAGAATCACCGGAGGCTCACCGATGTGGTATAGTATGGATTAAGTCACCTAGGGAGGTGGCTAAGGCTCAGAGCTCAAGGGGGAGTTCTAGGAGCCTTTGGGGTCTATGGTAAATGGATCTAAAAAGTTTTTCTCCTAGGAAATTAGGTGAAATGTGTCAAAAGATATTGGAAGACTTGGGTAAGTCTTAACCCTAGGCTTTGACACATTCAAAAGAGGATTTAAGGAGAAAAAGGTGAAAATAGGGTGATATTAGATAAAATTAAGGTTTAATGGGAAAATACCATATAATTCAATGCTAAGAATGTATTATGGTCAGAAATAAGAAGATACATCAAGGAGAAGCCTAAATTAGAACTTTTGGAGGAGTTAAAATGATACAATTTAGGTAGAGTTGGATTTCGTGCCAATCTTGGGATCCGGAGTATATTTGTTTGGAAACGTATTTTTCCCAAGTAGACATTGGCCCCACAAATCTACTTTTTCCCAAGTAGACATTGGCCCTTCATAATTTTTGGAGATTTGTAGAATTATTTAGGGATTTATGAAATTGGGCTGAAAAACCTGAAAATCAGGTATCAGTCGACTGCCTGTGAGTTTTGGCAGTTGAGTGCCATATGGGCAGTCGACTGATCAGTGAGAGTTTGCAAAAAGGGGATATTGGGTAGTGAGAAATTGCAAAATTGGATTATGGGTTATGGTTTGGATTTAAAATTCACGTTTATGATATCATATTTATTGAATGGAGTGTTATCCCATGATTTGATAAGACTTTGTTGATATCTTGGAAATCAAGGAAGATTGATAAGTTTCCCTAAGTATCTAGGATTAGGAGATAAAAAGGGAAGTATTGAGGATAATTTCGTGTGTGAAATGACAATGAATGGAATTGGCAAACACATGACATTATGGTTACATTTCAAAGTTGATACAAAATGGTCATATATAAGGAAATTAGAGATTGTACCAAAGTCAAGCACATTTGATACATAAAACTATATTTTTCTAGGATAGGGCATGTCCTAGCAAATGTGCTTGCAAACCTTTAGAGTGTTTAAGGTTGTTTTGAGTTCTTGTTGGCACTAGGGATTAGTTTGCTTGGGGGCAATTCCTTAATGGTGTCTAAGGAAAAAGAACTTGGTGTTAGGTTGGGTAGAACCTAGTTTGAGTCTATGGTGTTAAGTTGGGTAGAACTTCACCTAGGAAAATTGAAAATTGGGAAAAAAACATAGGTTAAAGGCAGGGGCGGAGCCACACTTGGGCTAGGGTGGGCTCCAGCCCCACCCACTTCTCTCACAAATATATATATATATATATAACCTACTAAAACACAACTCAATCCAATCTTTTTCAATTATAAAGTTTAATTAAATCAAAATCTAACTTACAAATTTTAATTAAATAAAAAATTTAAATTTTACCAATTATAACAAATAGAAAAATTTTAAACCAAAATCACCGATTAAATCCCCATCGCATGCATCTTTCGCACGCCGCACCACGTCGCTCGCCGCCTTTTTTTTTCTTCTTCACAGCCACAGGCAAGGTAGAAAAGATTTTAATTTCTATTATTTTATCTTTTTTCTTTATTGGATTAAGCAGATTTATTCGTATTTGGGATGAATTTCTTTCAATCTCTAATTTTTTTATTTCTTAAAACTTTTCTAATATTTTTAATCATAGTTAGCCCCATCTAATTTGAAAGTCTGGCTACGCCCCTGGTTAAGGTGGAGGTTGCCTCCTTGTTTGCCTTAATTTTCATAAGAAACTTTTGGGTTTTGTGTTCAACTTGGGAACGGTGATAGATACATGGTTGGATGTATTTTTCCCAAGTAGGTATGGGTACCACAATGTTCTCCACAAAAATTGAGAATTTTTGGAAATTTATGGAATTTCTGGCGCATTTCTGAAAAATAGTCAGAAAACTGATATTCAGAGTATCAGTCGATTGCCAACAGGGGCAGTCGACTGTCCAGGGCTGATTTGTGTATCGGTAGCTGGTTTTGAGTCCAAATGATAAGAAACAAGTGTATGGGGGCTTAGTACACTGTGTTTAGGATCATTAGGGATTGAAAGAACCAATAATTGGGATATTATTGAGTTCTTATTGATGTTAGGCAAAGGGGGAGAAGTTTGGGTTTAAGTTGGGAAACCAAACTTACCTTTGCTAGAAACCCTAGGTTTAGGGAGAGCTGAGTTTAAGGGGGAGCATGGTTGCTCCATTCTTGGCATAAGGGGAACCTTGGAGAGGTTCTTAAAAAGCCTTTGTAAGTCCAATATAGGGGGAGCTTGGAAGAAGCTTTAAAAAGCCCGATTTTGTGGAAAAGTCCTAACTTTGGGAAGTTAGGTGTGAAAAATCCTAACTTGGAGGGTTAGGTGGTGAAAATCCTAACTGGAAGGGTTAGGTGTGGAAAAATCCTAACTAGGAGGGTTAGGTGTGGAAAAATCCTAACTTGGAGGGTTAGGTGTGTAAAAGTCCTAGCTTGAAGGGCTAGGTGTGAGAAAGTCCTAACTTAGAGGGTTAGGTGTTGAAAATTTCCTAGCTTGGAGGGCTAGGTGTGGAAAAGTCCTAGCTTGGAGGGCTAGGTGTGAAAATTCCTAACTTGGATGGTTAGGTGTATAGGATGCCTTGGGATAGGATTCATGCATTGCATATGCATTATTTAGCATTGTTTGCTATTGACTACTATTTTGCTTTCCCTAACTTAAACGTATTGCCAAACATCAAAAAGGGGGAGATTGTTGAGGCAATCTGTGGTCCGGAGTGACCAAGTGTTTTGATGTTTGGGCAAAGGGTTTAAGTTAGGTTTCCCTTGTGTTCTTATATGTGTATGTTGAGTGTGCAGGTTGTACAGGTTACACATATGGACTTGACTGGACGACCTCAGTACGGTGAAGGGTGACATGAAGACAAGCTGCAGGCTTGTGTGCACCCAAGGGACCTTGGAGAGCAGGGACGATGAGCTGATGAGCGCGGACTTCGAGACGTACATTAAGGGTGGCATGGAGGCAAACTTGAGGTTTGCGTGCGCATCCGAGGGACGAAGATGAAGAGGGCGCGAAGGCAATAGTCGAGACTGCGGAGGAGGAGTCAGTCGAGTCATGAGGATACGAGTGCTGTGTGATTGTACTTGGGAAGGGTTCAGCTGGGGACCAGTCGACTGATCTGGGAGCAGTCGACTGGTAGGTGGCTAATGAGTTGGCTGAGAATTCGAACGTTGGGGTGCAACGGTCGAATTCTAGTGGCACCAGTCAACTGCCCTAGGAGCAGTCGACTGGTGGCGAGGGTTTCAGCCCGAGTCTTATTTAAAGCGGACTTCGTGGTGGCTGAGACTCTTGGCGAATCTTGTCTTAGTTAAAGGCAAGATAGTAGTCTTTGTGCTCAGGTCTTCTAAAGGTGTTGTGGTGAGGTTTCTCCACCCAGAAGGAGCGACAGAGCTAGCCGGAGGTTATCCGGGGATTGATCCACCAACGGATTCTTGGATTAGTCATCCGTCCGGGGTGGATACCAAGTACATCTTCCGTGTTAGCATTGGTTAGTCTTTGTTTTATTGTTTTTATTATATATTCCGCTGTGCAACTAACCGTGTAGGAAGAAAGGGGTTCGACAAAGTGCTATTCACCCCCCCTCTAGCAACACATCTTCGATCTATCAGGAAGTCCGTCCAAGGAAAAGGTCAGGTGTTGGGCTCAGGTGATCTCACCTTCAAATGATCGAAAATCATCCAAGAGCACCGAAAGACTGGTCAACCAAAGGTTGACCAGAAACAAGCTTGCTGAAGCTTTTGATCTCAGGCGCTCGAGTTAATTCGGGCACCTGGGCATACAAGCGCCAATGTTGACTCAGGTGCCTGATAACCCATTTAACCATTTTAAGGTTGTTGCGACATGGATAAGAGCTGACCCGAATCAGACACTCGTGTTACACTCAGGCACCCGGGATGTGTCACGCTAGCACATCGATAAGTTTTACAAGCTCTATAAATAGAGCCCCTTAGCTCAGAGGTTTTCAATCATTCATTGAACAACAATTGTAATTGCTTTCCTAAATCTTCTCTAAGCTTTCAAGAGTTTGTAAGTGGTTTCTCCGCCTATATAAGGTGATATTTGGAGTAGAGTTTTTCAACTGTTTTAGATTAACAATCACTCTGGTTACGACTAAGTAAAATCCTTGTAGCATCTTCCTTCTTTTAGTTATTATTTATGTTGTTAATTTTTATTATAATTGTTTTACTAATTCTATCATTGCTAAGAAAAGTAAACGATATAGTTTTATACTTGTAGGGCTATTCACTCCCCCCCTCTAGCCAGCCTATACGATCCTATAGGTTGTGATAGTCATACAAATTATGTCTCACTGCAAGATTATTAAATGTCATTGTAGAGCATAATCTATCTAAAGATTGTTTTAATACTTTTGTTCAAGTTATCGGGTATTGTCACGTGATCACATAATGCCCAATGATTTTTACTGTATGAAAAACTTGTGAAAGAATTAGGTCTTCTGATGGAAAGAAATAATGTTTGCAGAAGTGGTTATATTGGGAAGATGATGGAAATGTAAATATTTGTAAATTCTGTAATCAAGCTAGGTATAAGAGCACCAAAAGAAGTCAATAGTGACGTAAATCATACAGTCAGATATTTTATTTGCCTTTAACTTCTAGGTTACAAAGACTTTATGCATCAAAGGTCACTGTTGAACACATGTCTTGGCATACAAATTATCAAAGGTCACTGTTGAATCCATTAGATGCAGAGGCGTGGAAATTTTTTGATATAACATATCCTGAATTTATGTAGGAGACTCGAAACATTAGGTTAAGTCTTTGTGCTAATGAATTTGCTTCATTTGGTAAATCAGGAAGAAATTATTCTGGTTAGCAATTATCTTCATAGATGTTTATATGCAACCATTGATTACTATGGGGAATCTGCAAATGTACGAAAACGTCGCAAGTAATATAAAGAGATGTTGAATCCACAAGAATTGAGTTGTCAAGAACTAGGGGAGATGCAAGAAGAATTAGCTAAACTAACCGAGTGTGGGTAACTGCAAACCAATGAGAACTAGGGTGAGGAAAGAGAGAGAGCTCGAGAGTGAGTGAGGAAAGTTTATGTGAAGGAGATGCTCTAGGATTTATGTTTCGTTGTAATGGTAGTTGGTGTTCTATGGATAGCTAGTGTCTTTGTTTCTATGTTCAACTGTTGTAGGAGACCTACTAAATATCGGTGTGGCTCACGAATGCCACATCGATTGTCTTTCTTTAGATAACTAAGGCAACTTAGAGAGTTCGGTTAAAGGTACCCTTTGTAGGACCGTTGCACACGTGAGAGCTGGAGGGGGGGGGGGGGGAGGGAATCAAGTTACTTTTAAAAAATAATGTTGCTTTCAAAATAAAGTGAGTGTGTGCGCAGTGGAAATAAAGCCGAAAAGCACAAGACACGAACACTAAGGATTTATTTATTTAGTTCGGAGTCTTTGACGACTCCTACTCTGTAAAAACGACAACTATATTCTAATGGTTAAATTGAGAAATAATCTTGTAGAATTTAAGAGGAAAGTTTTAGAAATTTTTTTGGACCCTGGGGTTGGAATTGAGGGGCAGAATGGTCACAACCCAAGGTTGAAGTCGGGTGGGATGGCTTAAAATATGAAATTTCAGGGGAAAAGATGGCAAAAACTCAATGTTAAGGATGGAATTGTAATTGATTGAACTCCTTGGGCTTAATTGCAAATGTAACCTCACTTAGATCCCCTTTCTCCCTTTGTGAACTCCATCGATCACATCCGCCTCCTCTTCGACTTCTCGATCCCCTCTGTTCCTCTTCTTCCGATCACTTCATCAGTCAATCGTCGCCCGAAGCCGCCATCTCCCACCTTATGGTCACCGGTTGCCCCGATCTGCCAATGCTAGCCGCCTCGATCTCGATTTCCCCTTTCTCAATTGATCCGATCGCCTGACAATGCCGAGCCTAGCAAGCTGCGCCGCCCTTGTTTTGATCCTGATCCTCACGTCTTCCTCCTGATCACAACTTCCGGCTATGAGAGTGACACCACTGCCCTACTCATGATCCAGCCGCCGTGGAGACACTGTTGCCTCCACCTCTCCTGTCGTGACACCAGCGTTGTAGTCATTAGCCTCCACTCTTCACTCCTAGTCACAGGCAGCTCACCTCTAAGCTTTGGCGAGGAAGCATTCCATTGAACTCCAAGGGCATATCTCAAATCTGTACTCTATTGGGTTTTCCCCTTGCGGCCTCCGTTTCGCACCCGATCTGAACAGGGGGAGTCATGGACTCATCGCCGTGCCATTTCAGGTAAGGAATGGATTTGGTAATGGATTGTTTAAATTTGTAAGGGAATTGTTGCTTCTCATGTTAAATCTGGATATGTTCGATGAGGTTCTCTCCAGTGCCACCTCTAATCATGGAAATTGAATTTGTGTGGAGTCGATTGGGGAAAGATCTAGCGATCTAGTTTTTGGTTTTGGATTGATGTCTTGCCGTGAGCATGTTTTTGGGAAGAGGAGGTTGGTTTTGCTATGGGTGGCTGATCTAATTGGTTTTGGTGTCATGAGTTGCACGAGGGAACTTCTATAGTGTAATGTGTTCTTATGATAGGCCATGAGATGTTGTATTGGACTTACATTCTGTTTTGGGAGACTAATCTAAACATTGTGGAATGGGTTGAGGAAGAATCTTACTTAGTGTTTGATTTTTTTCCTTTTCCTATTCTTGGAGTTAACTTCCGGTCAGTGATCTGAAGGAGGATTTGGGTGTGTGTGAGTGTGGTTTTACCGTGAGCTACTTGGATGGGAGATTCACTAGGTATTGGATTAAATTGTTTTGATTGCATAGTAGCGAGAGATTTTGAGTTGCTTTGATACTTGGCCGCAGGGTGTCCCAATTGGAATTGGAAACTCCATGCCTAGAGGATTGTTATGGGTGGGTTAGATTTGTGTTAAACTTAGGCTAAACCTAAATTCGAAACCTAATTCCAAATCAATACGGGTTAATCATTTAATTAAATATAATTAAATGAAATACGAGGATTATGTTAACTCTAAGACGGTTTAGAGATTTATTTAGCTACTTAATAATTGTTATGATAGCTAAAACTATGTCCTTTGATACAGGATACTGATTTATTGTGATTATTTGACGGGAGGTTCTCTTCTGATACGAGCATCTTCATTTGAGGCGGGTACTTTGATGGTGCCCACAATCAGTGTCACGATGAGCCTCAAATTTAAATTTATAAATTGAAAACCTTTTAGCTTACAAAATTAAGTGTAGTATAGGGGCCTCAAGTCGTATTTTTCCAAAGACTAGTTAAGAATGCTTAACTCAAGCTAGATTTTGTCGTTTTCTATTTTGGGTTTTCAAGTAAGATGGGGGGTTTTTCGATAATGGATGAAATAACAGTTGGAAACAGACGGAATTCAGCTAAAGCAGAAACTAACTCGAAATTTCAGAAACTACACTTATGCTATTTGAAAACTGAGCAATTCAATTCAAAACTATGGGATTAAAGTTTAAGAACTAATATCAAAGGCAAGAAAACATAGGATCTGTAGCTAAACTGTAGAATTGTGAAAATTGAAACAAAAAATACTAAAGAAACATGACTGGAAGTAAATTGATATAAACTGAAACAACTAATGAATTAAGTGTTCAAAACCAAAATTCTCAGAAATTTGACATCAGATCCATCCCATTGCCAAGATCTCCTTCTTGCCGTCACACAATAGCCAAGCTAGAAACCCTCTAGCTCAAAAACCAACAAGAACAGACTCCCCTGATCAGTTTGTGTTGGCTTGATGCGAATTGATCTTCCTGATCGGTCAGCCGACCGATCAGGACTCCTGCTGATCGGATTGGAGACCGATCAGTAGCGTTTCTGTCCGATCACGAAGATCGATCAGTATCTGAAAACTCCACGGTCTCTTCCTGCTTGATACGCTGAATGGCGACTTCGGCTCAGAAACCTCAGAAACCCTCCGAAGAACCCCTCTGAATTGCTCCGACAGCTTCGATCAAAGAAAACCAGTGATCAAACAAGAATCGATTGGCAGGAACAGAGCTCCGGCGAAACCCTCACCTGAGCTTTCCAAAGACAAAGTTGATTAGCAAACTTAACAGGAAAACTACCTCGACGATTCGAAAACATGAAACAAAGGCTTAGATCTGATGTTGGCCGCGCGCGATCGGAGAAGAAAAATGAGAAGTGCTGAAGAACAGGGAAGAACTCGCGACAACCCGAGTTGCGGAGAAGTTCTCTGATTTAATTAATTTCAATTCAAAATGAACGACTGTGATCGTCCTCGCTTAATCCAACGGTCAGATCATCTCGGATTGAAACCAAACTTTCCAGATCTCCATCAATGGTCAGGATCTGCTTCTCCTTAGCTTGGATCGATCAGATCTACAACGGATGGCTCAGATTACCCTTCCTTTTGAATGGATGGCTTATACTCCTCTCGAGCTTGATCCAACGGCTAGATGACTTTTGATTTGGACCAAAACTTTAGATCTTGATCTATGGTCTTGATTAACTCTATCTTGAGCTCGGATTGGTCAGAAGATGATAGATGACTCAGTTCTCCCCATGTCTTGATTGGACAACCCATATTTCTCCATCTCTTGATCATCTTGATTAAAGCCAAGTCTGACTCAAATTCGATCCAATCTGATCTAGGTCCATGATCATTCAAAGCCTACAAAATTATATTCAAATTTTAATGCCAAAATATCTCAAATATAAAAAGAATTGCATCCAAAGCCAAAATAGAAATAACTCATGGAACCTAGTGTAAATGCAAGATTAAGCATACAAAAAGGAATCAAAACATGGATTTGAGAGCCTAAATTGATTATCAAAATGGTAATTATCATACTTCTTGCTTGTTTCTTTAAATCCACTTTATCTTTATGCATGACTATTTATATTTGTACAGTAGGTTAATTTACCTTAAATTTACAACCGTTTGTTATTCTGCTTGATGCTTTTGTTTAATCTTTGAGATTATCTAATTTCTATCTATACAGTCTCTATATTTGTCATCTGATTCTGTATAGTGTACATGTATGCATGTGTGCGTAGATGTAGAGGCATGTCACCTTATATCTACATGGATTGATTTCTAGTTATACTTGCATGTGTATCTAGATGTATGATGTATAGATTATTATTAAGTGATCGACCTGTGCATGTTAGGTTGAGTTATGTATGACGACCAGGAGGGGTTACATGTGTTAGAGGCATGCATCATCCCTGCATTGTTGTATGCCGACAATCATATGCTCCCTTGTGGTTTGAGCCCGTCATCCGTTACATGATCTACATACACGACCACTCATGGATTAGTGGATACCGTTGGGTGTGTGCAGTTGCTTTGCGCTGCTCTGTTTGGCCGTTCAGGGGTAGTGTTTACAGAGTGTGGTAGCAGGGAGGGATCCCTTCTCTTTCATAGACCAGAGGAGATGAGAGCGACGTTCCCCTATATGTACATGGGGTAGGGGTGGTCCCCCGCCAGCGTCCTGTCCACTCCATCACTCCGGAGCAGTGATGGTAGAGTGCGTACAGTGTCACAACCTTACCCACTCGGCCGACGCATATTGCATGCCTCGGTGGCTTGACTGGCGTCAGGGTTGACCATGTCATTGCATCATGTGCATATGATGCATTGTGCATTTGATTGTGATTACTACATTTGTTTGTTGCATATGTTTGACATGCACATACAGGAGATATTATATGTGTGGTTTGATGACCCTGCACCTACTCGTATGATACGAATTTTTTTATGTTCAAGATAGGCTGATTTTTGGTATGTACATTCGTTTAATACTTTCAGTTATGCATATTCTGATATTTCTGTTGAGATTGTATCCTATTGTTTCTATATACCTTATTCAGCTATTTATTCTGTCATGCATATCTTTCTCTATACCTACAGAGTCCACTTGGACTCATCACCCATCACAATGTTTTTGTTTTCAGGTTGATAGGTCGCTAGAAGAACCCAGTTGTCAGTTCGCAAGTCCCTATGACTCCAACGATGGGTGCTTCCGCGTATTTTGCTTTCTTTATAATATTATCTTTGGTTTTGTATTCATTTTATGTCGTGGACTTGTGTTGCGATTCATTTGCTGCGTATTGTATTTTTGAGTCCTCTGTTGGACTTTGTGTTTGTTGTTTTTGCTGCGCGCCTACCCTGAGGGCATCTTATGTGAGTTTTATAGCTTTACTTTTGCATCTAATGCAGTTATTATTCTTCATATTATCTGCTATTTTGAGGCTAGAGGCCTATTATTATACTATATGTGTTGTATGTGTGTGTAAATTATCCACCGGACAGGGGAGATGCTATCCGATTTTATATTGGATCATCGGCTCCGTTAGTCTCGAGATGTGACATACTCCAAGGCTCAAGTACTTTGGACCTTTCCGATGGGCAGTCCACTAAAATCCTCTACTGGTAACATCCCGGTAGAGTGATCGGATACAAATGATGAGTAGAAAGTGTAACAACTCTACACTTCCTACTTGATATAAATTAAGTACAAGTAAATAAATTCGTTACCAGCACGCAAGTAGGATCTGGATCAGTTCATATGTTGGCGTCGGTCTTCCGCCAATGGTCGAACGTAGTCAATCGAAGCAGTGCTGCAGCAGGATGAATGCGAAAGCTTGAAGTTGTGGAAAGAATTGTTGTTCTTGAGGCTTCGGCAACACCGCCCTTATAAAAGGCATCTGAGGCGTCTTAGTTCCCAACTGAGGCATCTCAGTTCCCAACTGAGGCATCTTAGATCGAGCAAAACCTTTCCTAGATCCAAAGTCGTTGTTTATCCTCTGGAAGGTGCCTAATGTCCTAAGTAAGACGTTTCAGTTCCCAACTGAGATGCCTCGGATCCAAACTGATGCGCCTCAGTTTGTTGAATTCTTATCTTCAGCGAAGACTGCGCAGAGGCGGCCTCAACCACCTGAGGTGCCTCTAGTTCAAACTGAGGCACATCGAGCACTGTTCATTCGAGGTAACTTTTTTAGAAACACCCCTATAAAATCATGTTAGTCCAAAACATAATATACCTTACAAAACAAGATTAGTGCAAGTACAGTATGGACTAAATAAACATGTATATTAAATATACCCTATCTTTCCAAGACCACGATCTAGTCAATGGCCTCAAGTTAGAGATCCGAAAATATTATAAGTTGGACAGTGCTTAAATTCTCAACTACTACTCATTCTCACAGTAATTCACTCCTCCAGAGACTTATCTCACTTATCTTGTGCAAATTTACTGAGCTCCTTAACCCATCAGGACTTTTTGCCAAAATTTCACCACCTTAGATTTTTGTCAGGACTCCACCACCTTGGACTTTGACTAGTAGTCAGTCCCTCGAACCCAATTGGACCTTTTGCCAAGGCTCTACCATCTTGAACTTTTGTCAGGACTCCACTACCCTGGACTTCGGCCTAGTGCCAAGTCTTAAACCTTTTAATTTTGCATATTTGGTAATAAGGTTAAAAATAACACACCTAACTCTAACCTCTTTGTCAAACATCAAAACTTGAGTTTATCGTTAGTGCAAACTACATTAACAATCTTTCCCCTTTTTGATGCACTGACAACCCAGGTTGAAGTTAGAAAAAATAGACAACATAGTACAAGCAATGAAAAGCATGTTTACCGCATAATTAATATAAAAGAAATGAACACATTGTTTTTCTAGTTGTTAACCTACTCTCCCCTTTTATCATTCATCAAAAATAGTGATAATAAGCAAACAAAAGTATAGTTCAAGAGAGTAAATATCATAATAAAAAATGATAAAAAGAGAGACTAAGAATAAGAAATTACATTAAGTGGAGACTTAATATATAGCTTTGTTAAGAATGTCCAATATAATATAGCCTCAATAAACTTTTAGCCGCAATAGTTAAAAGAACAAGTCAATTTTTGAAAATGTTATTTTTGAAAGATAAGTGAAGAGGCCCTTTTCAAAATATTTAAGATAACTAGAATTTTTAAAATATCTTTGCAAAGACTAAAATTTAATGCCAAAAGTAAATTCTTGTGTTTCAAAAATAAGAATATTATACTTTTAATGATAACATTTCAAAAATATTAGGAAAGCAAATTTATAAGTGTCTAATGTAAATACTTAACAAAAGATTTGTTTTTGAAAAATAATTTTAAACATTTTAAGCAAAATTTTTTAAATAAGACTATATCTTAAAATTGTTCATAAAACTCCTTAAGCATTTTCAAAAATTAATTTTCAAAACTTATTTTACAGGTAGAGAAGGAATTGAATGAATTCCTAAGTTCAAAAGTGTATGTTAAAGTAGGTTTCAAATCCAAAATTTGCTTAGGCATTTTAGTTGTAAATAAAAACTTTTGAAATAATATCTCCAAAAAGAATAATCATTTTAACAAACTATTCATATAGTTTTTCAAGAGTGGTTTTAAGGCAAATATATATATATATATATATATATATATATATATATATATATATATATATATATATATATATATATATATATATATATATTGAATACAATTTGTAAAGACAAAAATATAAAAAAAGTTTCAACAAAGATTTTTTTTAAAAAAGGTATTTTTAATAAAGAAAATAATCTTTAGTTTTCATGCTCCCCTTGAAACAATAAAAAAAAACATCACCTTATTTGTTTAACAACCAACCATTTAAATCTAATTTTTGAAGTACCTAAGAAATCCAAGTCGTATGTATAAAACAGGTTGTAAAAAGTGGTCCGCTGGACTTTTTCTTGTGAACCTTCCCCTTAACTAGTTAATCTAACTGAAAACATAGTCATATTTTTCAAGTGAGTAATTATCTTTCAAGGTATATATATATTTTTTGAGATTTTAGAAGAAAAGCTTGTAAGATCTTCTAAAAAATAAGCATTTTTCAAACCTAAGTTTTGCAAGTATAACCAAAATATTTTTCAAAAAAGAAAAAAATATATTTTTAGAAAAATATTTTCTAAATGATTTTTCAATGGTATTGCAAGGAATATTTTTAATCTTTCAATTAGGACTCTCCTTTAACCTGATACACTTAGGATTCCTTATTAATCACAAGATAAATTTCCTATTGTGTCTTAGGGATATCCAAATCAAAAGTATACTTAAAATATTTTTCAGGACCATAATAAAAAAGCATTTTCAAAGTTTGAAATTTTTTTTAAAGACATATTTAAGAATTTTAAAATCACTTTTAAAAGATAATAATTTTTCAGACATACTTTTCAAAACTATGTAATTTTAAAAAGTATTTTCTATGACATATTTCCAAAAAAGATCTTCTTCAAAAGTGTTAAAAATATTTTCAAGAAATTTTTCGAAAATCAATTCAAAGGCCAAAGATTAGAACGAATATTTATTTTTAATAGCATTTTCAATTTGAAAGAGAAATATTTCACAGGAGAAAAGATTGTTTTCTAAGTTAATTTTCAAAAAAAAATAATTTTGACTAAAAACTTGTAAACAAATTTCAAAAAAAATATTTTTAAAAGGGAAAAAGATATTTTCAAAATTATTTTTCAAACTATTTCAACCTTCCCCTTTAATCTAACATTCTCCTAGTTACCCTTATTAGCTACAAGGACCTTTACCTAAGTGCCTAGGGGATTTAGTGTTAGTGAGATTCATACTCAAAAAATTAATCAATCATAACTAACCATAGAAATTATAGTAATTTTTCAATTCAATTTTCCTAGCATCTCACCCACTCTAGTTGTTTAAACAGGGTAATCCTATGTGTTTAGAGAGATACATGATTTGTCCAGGCAATCAAAGTTCAATTAGGTTAAGATTTGATTAATGCAGAATTAATGAAGTAAATGTTAATTGTAGTGAAATTTTAATTAAGGTTAAATTGAATTAAGGTAAAAAATTTAATTAAGGTTAAATTTTAATTAAGGTAGAATTTTAATTAAGTTAAAATTTGAATTAAGGTAGAATTTTAATTAGGTTAAAATTTAATTAAGATAGAGTTTTAATTAGATTAAAATTTAATTAAGGTAGAATTAAAATTCCATTAAGGTAGAATTTATTTAGGTTAAAATTGAATTTAGGTAGACTTTTAATTAAGTTAAAATTGATTTAAAGTTGAAGCAAACAAGAATTCAAGTATTGTTGTCCTTAATCATCACTCAGTCTAAAGTTATCTACCAAGATAATCATATAATTTTGTGAGATGAATTGAGTTGGTTTAGAAAAGTTAATTTGACCTTGTGTTAGATTCAAGTTTAACAAGTAGTAATTTAAAAGTAAATTTCAATAATCGACTTCCAAGTCTTGGCGAGAAAAGGGGCATTCTTGATTATCGGAGCAACAACCTTTTCCTAAACAAAGCCTTTTAAAGAAATTATACTTTTAACTTACTCCTTGAGAAATCCTAGTCTAACTAGTCTAGGATGTGGCGAGGTGATTTCGGCTAGTTCCACCGGGCTAAAAAGACCAAATAGAGTATGTCTTACCCTACCTGACTCCTTAAACAGGTTTTTCTAATGTACTATCATCTCGTCCCACTCTGGTACTAAGTAGGACAAATGCCAAATTAGGTTTTAAGTCTAGTCCTAAGTATTCTAGCATGTAAAGGCTAATTTTGAGGCGTCAACTAATTTAGAGTCTCCCTTGAATCATAGGTTGGGTATTTTGGATTGACGTAGTGTAAATTCTCCTTTAATTTCGAATTGGTTGAATTTTTCAACTTATCTTTATTTGGGATTTTAAGAATATTCAAATTATTATTAGGTCTTAATTTTAAATTTATTAATTTGGTTGTGTTTAATGTTTTAGAATTCAAGGTCTTATTAATTTTTAAATTCGAATTAACTAAGTTTGAAATTTTCAATCTAGAAGAATTGTTAGTTAACTTTGGGTTTATTAACTTGACTTTATCTTTAGGTTTATCTAACTTCGGATTATTAATTAAAGTTGAATTGTTAAACAAATTTAAAATTGATTAAGATAAATATTGATTTCATCTAAATCTTGATTTTCATGATTTGAATCAACTTGGTCAATGTTTTGTTTGACCAAGTCAGAGTTAATGACGACTTGGTCAATGTTTTGTTTAAGCAAGTCAGGGCTAATGTTGCTCTGGTTTGAATCTTGATTGACTTGATCAGTATCTAGATCGTTAGTTGACTTTGACTCTAAATTGTTACAAGAACTTCCTATATAATCATATATTTTGGGAACATTTTCAAAAATATCTAAATTAAGATGCTTGTCATTTGAATTTCCACTAATATGGGTATATTGGTAAACTTTACTAACCTCAATCGCAACCCCTAATTTTATAAGCTTCTCTATTGATTCAAACTCGACTTTGAATTCAAGTTGAACTTGGTCTTCTAGTTTCGTTGGGTTCTCCTGAAGTTCTATCAGCCGAGTCCAAAAGTCGTATGCCATCTTGTACTTATGCAATTTGTGCAAGACATTGTTAGGTAAAACATTACAAATTAGATTACTTACCTTATTATTTAACCATGAGTTTTGAGATGGGTATCTCAAGGTCAACACGTTGTCGAAATCTTAACTTTCCAAGAAGACTTCCATTGTTTTCCTCCAGTAGTTGAAATCCTCATGATCGTATGGCAGAGGTTCATGGATGCTTCGTCATTCTTTATATGCCATTTGGATTTTGCACACACTAAAAAGTGAGAAAAAAAATCCCAAAACTAGGTCTTGGATTAGCAGTGCGGATGAAAATAAGGTTGGAAAAAGAATAAAAATAATAGTAATAAAATAATAAAATGATAAATTTGTCGGAAGAGGTAATTATGCCAATTCTGACTAATAGTGAAAAACTGGGAATGCAAAAATGAAAAGGCGAACAGGGCTCTAATGGCGGTTGCACCGATTCAGAGCGAACAAGGCTCTGATACCACTTGTAGGACCGTTGCACATGATAGGGGGAGAATCATATGACTTTTAAAAAACGATGTCGCTTTTTGAAATAGAGAGTGTGTGCGCACAACGGAAATAAAGGCGAAAAGCACAAGACCCAAACACCAAGGATTTATTTACTTGGTTCGGAGCCTTCGACGACTCCTACTCTAAGACCTAGGTCTTTCGGACCTTTTTGATGGGTAGTCCACTAAAATCCTCCACCGGAAACTCCCGATAGAGTGATCAGATACAAATGATGAGTAGGAAGTGTAACAACCTTATACTTCCTACTTGATATAAATTAAGTACAAGTAAATAAATTCACTACAAACACTCAAGTAGGATCTGAATCAGTTCTTGTGTTAGTGTCAGTCTTCCGGAAGCGATCGGACGTAGTCAATCGAAGTAATGCTGCAATAGGATGATATGGAAGCAGTAGGATGAACGCGAAAGCTTAAAGTTGTGGAAAGAATTGATGTTCTTGAAGCTTCGGCAGCACTGCCCTTATAAAGGGCATCTGAGGTGCCTCAGTTCCCAACTGAGACACCTTAGATCGAGTGAAACCTATCCTTGATCGGACGTTGCTGCTTTCACTACTTATCCTCTGGAAGGTACCTCAGATCCCAAGTAAGACACCTTAGTTCCCAACTGAGGCGTCTCGGTTTGTTGAATTCTCATCTTCAGTGGAGACTGCGCAGAGGCACCCTCAATCACCTAACGCCTCCAGTCCAAACTGAGGCGCCTCAGGCACTGTTCATCCAAGTAACTTTTCCAAAAACACTCCTGCAAAATCATGTTAGTCCTAAATGCAATATACCCTACAAAATAAGGTTAGTACACGTACAATATAAATTAAATAAACATGAGTATTAAATAGACCTATCTTCCCAAGACCAGGATCTAGTCAAAGGTCTCAAGTTAGAGATCCGAAATAGTTCTAAGTTGGACCACATCTAAAGTCTCAACTGGGACTTGTCCTCAATGGAATTAGCTTTTCCAGTGACTTATCTCACTTATCTTATGCAGATTTACTCAGCTCCTTAACCCACTAGGACTTTTTGCCATTACTCCAGCATCTTGGACTTTTGCCAAGACTCCACCACCCTGGAGTTCGGCTAGTAGTCAGCCCATCAGACCCAACTGGACTTCTTGCCAAGACTCCATCACCTTGGACTTTTGCTAGGACTCTTGCTAGGACTCCACCACCCTGGAGTTCGACTTGATGTCAGATCTTAAGCCTTTCAATCCTGCACAATCGGTAACAAGGTTAGAAAATAATATACCTAACTCTATCCCCTTTGTCATACATCAAGCCTGAGTTTACCATTAATGCAAATTGCACCAACACCATTTGTTACTAAGGGTCCTCGAGCATACATCTCTAGATTATACAAGTTATCTCTTAGTATGGGATTAGGGAAAACCCTTTAATTTCTAATTAGGTCCTTCCTTATATGGAGATGGTCTCCATTTTAAGGTAACGCTTAAGGTTTTCCTATTAAAGGATTACCCTTGTCACCTAGGGCTCCCTAAACATACTACCTTGAGCATATTCCCTATATGGAGATCACTCCATACATCTATTCAATCACACACTACAATCAAGTATACACTTAAGAGATCTATGCATAAACTCTTTATAGAAGCATTTAATCAAACAAGAGCAATTCCAAAACATATCATCAACACAAGGGCATGAGCCAATCCATAGAATTTTACCAAATATACATCACAATTACTTCCTATATCTTAGAATATGGAGAATCTACTAAGAAGACATAGAAAAGAAACCCGAAGACAAAGAAAAAAGTGTTGGACCGGTGTCGTCGATAGAGGGGGGTGAATATCGACCGTCAATCTTTTGCGGAAACTTTCGATCGTATATTTAGGAATGTTAGTTCTAAACAGAGCGTTAGTAGCACAATAGAAAATAAAAAGAAAAAAAGAATGAAAGACAGATTGCACACGGGATTTTTACTTGGTTCCCAACCCCCCAGGGTCAGTACATCCAAGGCCTAAGCACGGAAACGCCTGCCCACTAATGGTCTCCTTTCCGGACTTTCCGGAGGCGGAGAAACCCGTGTTACAGTGCAGAGATTACAAATAAAAAGGATGTAACAAAATTAAGTACTGAATGTAAATCAAACCAAAAGAGTCAAAGACTCGGCCGATCTGGAACTCCGAAGTGTCGCGCACTTCCTCCCGGAGCTTCCTTGGTCGTAGAGCCTTGTTGTTAGCGCGTTGTTGTCAGTCAGAAAGCTCAAAATGAATCTTGGAAGTTGTGTCTTGAGCTAAGGGGTCGAAGCCCCTTTTATAGCCTTCATTGGGGCGCTTGTGATCAATGGGGCACCTCAATTGACCTGGTCAAACCTCATCTCCGCGCCGAACTCGCAGCAGCCGATAAGGCTTTGAACTAGGGTGCCCTGGACCATTGAGGTTCCTCATTGAACACAGATGCCTGCTTCAATGAGGCGCCTGGGTCCATTAGGGCTCCTCCTTCAATGGGGGCGCCTAGGATCCCTTTTCCAGCCTCGTTTGTTTGGTTGTTTGCTTTCTTTGTCTTCACTTTTAGGTATCTGCAAGATACACAAATACAAGACAAATACACATACAATCTTAGCCTTAACGAAATAGTTCTGACTTCGTATTTCCACGAAGCCCTAGGTCGAACCACGCCTAAGTTCCCACCCCCGAGAATGCGCCTTCAACCTACTCCTTTCAGGAGATGGTTGCCACCCAGTCCATTCTGGTGGACTTTTTGCTTAGCCTTCGAGACTCTCGGATCTCGAGACGTCCGACCCTCAACCCGTCTCTACTTCTGTCCTTAGTCATCGTTCAGCTAAGTTGCTCAATCCCTCGGACCAAGACTTTGTGCCTAAACCATAGGTCCAGGACTTAGGTGCCCAAGCCTCGGCCAGGACTTAGTGCTCAATTCCACGAACCAGGATTTAGTGCCCAACCCTCAGTCAGGTCTTAGGTGCCTAGCCCTCGGCCAGGACTTAGTGCCCAGCTTCACTCACCAGGTCTTAGTGCCTAATTCTTAGAACCAAGACTTAGTGCCTAGGTTAACTAGGACTTTTCTTTACTTTGTTACTCCTCTCTTGACTCACCCTTCCCTTGTTCAATGTATCACTGACTTAAGCATATTGTCAAACATTGAAACACTTAGAGGAGGACATCACTGATGCATCTTCCACCAACAAAAAGCACGCAACACCCAAACAAAGAGAAAGAGGGAAGAAAGCTTAGCTTGTTAGAGAGGAGGGTCTTCGGATCCAATCCCAAGCCTTGGAGAGGTGGAAGGCATCAAAGAGATCCTCGAGTCATTGGAGAGTCGCCAGAGAGGGGGTGGCACGGCCTAGTGCCCTGGGGTGGAATGGCCATGTGGCCTCCACACGGTCGTGTCATGTGAAGGTCAGTACAAGGGGCACGGGCCATGCCTCGGCACGGCTCGGCCATTCCTAGTGCTGGAAATCTATCGCATGGGTGGTGCGAAATGGCACACCCCGACCGTGCATCACATGGTAGAAGGGGCGCGGTCGGCTACTGGTACCCTCACACAGTTGTGCCCCCTGGCACGACCAAGGTATGTGTGGGCTACACGATCGTGTGAGGTCACACGACCTAGCCACCTCTCGGGCTTCAGCTCTCGTTTTGCTCTGTGTCACTTTAATTTTTGCTTTAAATCACCTCCTATCAAAGAAAATACACAGAGCAAATCTCCAAACAAAGAAAAATAATTATACTATCAAAATAATAAGAAGGGGCATAACTACGTAAATCAGAAACAATAAAAACAAGTGAATGAGCGTCAATACAAGAATAAAAACACATCTAATCTACGTTTATCAATTACAGAGCTAAAATAACTATACGATGGAGGTTTTCCTACATATGATGTTCACACTAATTAATCAGATATTTATAATGAAAACTGCTCTTCTTTGAACTATAAATTGTTGGATCTTGTACGATTGCTAGAGGGGGGGTGAATATCACTTCTTCGATTTTCTTGTTCCTGCGTTGTTAGTTGCGCAAGAGGAAATACCATAAAACAAAACTAACAACGTAAACAATGCTAACACAAACCTATTTAATTGGTATCCTCCCCTATGGGTGACTAATCCAAGAATCCTTCGGTGGATTACTCCCCGAATAACCTCCGGCTAGCCCTTGTCGCTCCTTGTGGGTGGAGAAACCTCGCCACAGCACTTCGACAATACCTGAGCACCAAAGGCTACTAATCTACTCTACCCAAGCAGATTTCGGCAAAGACCCCAGCCCAAACCGAGTTCTCTTTAAATAGAACTCAGGCTGGAAACCCTCGCTGGCAGTCGACTGCCCCCACTCAAATTCGACCGTTGACAGCCCCAACGTTTGAATTTTGCTACACACCAGTCGACTGCTTCCAGAGTAGTCGACTGGTCCAGGGTCAAATGCACACTGTGAGTTTTGGCAGTCGATTGAACATCCCCTAGTCGACTGCCCAGCTTACAATAGCACTCCTACTCACTCCGTTGACCCTCCTCCACGCGTGCCTTCAAGTCCACTCCCTTGGCTTGCCCCTTGAAGTCCTCTTCCACCGGCTATCGTCCCTCGGATGCGCACACAAGTCCTCGACTTTCCTCCATGCCACCCTTCACATGTGCCCTTTGAAATCCACTTCCCGGCTCACCCTTGGAGTCCTCCTCCCCCGGCTCTTGTCCCTTGACTCAACTGACTTTTCACCAACAGCCTTGGCTATTGCTTTCGCGACCTCTTCGTCTTCAGCCCTCATCCCTCGGATGCACACAAGCCTCCAGCTTGTCTCCATGCCATCATTCATGTATGCCTCAAAGTCCGCACCCTTCGGTTCATCATCCCTGCTATACCAAGGTCCCTCGGGTGCAAACAAGCCTCCAGCTTGTCTCCATGCAACCCTTCGCCATACCGAAGCCGCACAGCTAAGTTAATATGTGTAAACCTGTAATCCTGCACACTCAATTACACATATTAGTACACAAGGGAAAGCCTAACTTAAACCCTTTGCCCAAACATCAAAACTCATGGTCACTCCGAACCATAGATTGCCTCAACATAAATGACATTCTAGCTGATGACATGTTATAAGGATGGTGTACCACTGGGATCTTAGAATGCCCAATATGTATGAAAAGATCAAAGTCAATCAGATTAAGCATGGGAAGAAAACGAGTTATTTTAATTGTCATAGATACTTTTTACTATCAAATCATAATTTTAGAAGGAATAAAAATGAATTCACTAAGAATAAAATTAAAAAAAAACACCTCCGACATTGAGATTAATAGGTGAACTAATTTGGTACAGAATGTTTAACTTTCCATCTATTATTGAAGATTTATATAGTACAACTTATAAATATGAAAATATATGTAAATGGACTAAATGAAGTATATTTTAAGATTTATCATATTCGACGAGTTGTTTGTTTCATCATAATCTTGATATAATGCATATTTAGAAAAATATTTTTGATAATATGATAAATACAATGATGAATATTGTCAAAAAAACAAAAGATAATCTGAATGTTAAAAAAGATATGTGACTTTTTTTTTGTAAAAGGTCCACTCTTGATATCAATGAAAGTGGTAGGGAACCAAAGCCAAAGGTAGTTTATATATTGAATAAGAATTAGAGACGTGTTGTTTGTGAATGGTTGAAATCATTAAAATTTTTAGATAGTTAATTCTCTAATATTGGTAGATGTGTCGATATGAAGGAATATAAATTGATTAGTTTGAAAAGTCATGACTGTCATATATTCATAGAAAAGCTCATTCCTATTGTTTTTACGAAACTCTTATAAAATTTTGTACAGGGTGTCATTACGGAGTTAAGCATTTTCCTTCATGACATTTGCTCAACAATTTTGAGACATTCACACATGGAGATGTTATAAAGAGACATTTCAATCATTTTATGTAATTTAGAAAGAATATTTTCACCCTCATATTTAGATTCATGGAATATCTTTTAGTTTATTTACTATGAGGCCAGAGTTAGTGGATTTATTCATTTTCGTTGGATATATCCATTTGAAATGTAATATTTCCATCTTCTAACTTGGTTATTCATTCATACAATTTGAATAATTTAATTATATATTAATATCTAATATAATTTATTTTATTACAATTAGATTCGTATATTATTTGAAGAAAATGAAAAATAAGACACGTGTTGACGTAGGGATCTTAAACAAAAAATAATATAAATTGCGCAGCGAAAAAACTCGATCCTTTCTAGAGATCCATGCGAAAGTTGTATATATCATTTGAGTAGAGTGATTACTTTTATTGCATGTGTGGTACAATCCCGATATCAACTATGGTTCGACGGATCTCCGCACGATCAAAGTTGCAGTGCTTCTAGTAGTATTCACATGAACATGTTCTGTTCATCACATAAATTGAGTCTCGGCGAAGAACCACCTTAGTTGTGCTAGCAACCTGGGATAGTTCAATCACAAACAAGCCAAAATTCCACAATGGACTTTCAGCCAATAGAAGGAAAGAGGATAATTTCGCCCAAGGTAAGGAGAGGAAGAAGATGACTCAAGAAGCATTCATTTCAAAATGTGCGTTTAGTCCAAAGAATATAGTTAAAAATTAGTTTTGAAAATTATTTCAAAATTATTTTGGAAAATCTTGGTAAAAACTATCTTTTGATAGCAACCATTATGTTGGATCGAGAGAATACGATAGAGGGGGGGTGAATATCGTAAATCCTTTTTGGATAAAACTTTAAGAGAATAAGCAGCGGAAATTAAAACAACCAAACGCGAACACAAGGATTTACTTGGTTCGGAGTCGCGGTCGGCTCCTACTCCAAGGCCCACGGTCCTTGACCGTTTACTGCGGGCAATTCTATAATGCGCAAAGTGTTTTACAAAGAATTGTACAGTAATATTGCAGTAAAAGAAAACAGAGTTACTCTTCGAGATCGACGCCCGGTATGGATCGTACTTTGGTGCGGAGGGTCGTCGTCGGCGCTTAGAATCTCGAGATTTGAGGTTTCCGGAGCAGAGCGCTTGAGTCGAAGAGCGTAGAGGCGTTTGAAAAGTTATTTTTGAAGCCTTGGGGGTCGAGCCCCTTATATAGTGAACCTGGGGGCGCCCGGGACGTTGGGGGCGCCCTCCGCGTGTCACACAATCTGCAAACATCTCGGTCAGCCCTTATCCCTCCAGGATTGGGCTCGAGGTTTGACAGGGGTGCCCGGGTTGACTCAATCAGCTGGCTTCTCGGCTGGATAGAACTCTATCTGCTTTGTTGGCTTGGACCCAGGGTGCCCGAGGCATCCGGGGCGCCCGGGAGCATGGGGGCGCCCGGGAGCTTGGGGGTGCCCGAAAGCAGTGAGCTTCCGAAGCGTTTTCTCGCTAACTCTTGTTTGGCTTTGACTTAGGGTGCCCGGGACCTCCCAGGCGCCCAACCCAGCTACTGCCCCTCTCCTTTGGGGCGTTCTGAGCTGCAGAAACTCGTTCCTTCGGTCCTGCATCCAGGGTTAGTACCAAACAAAACAAAGCAAGCATGTTAGTGCATTTTACAGTCGTAGCTGTCTTGGTTCTGACTTTGGGTCTCCAAAATGGAACCCTAGGTCGAACCGACGCCTACTGTTCCCTCGACGGGGAATGCGTCCTCACCTACTCCTCTCAGGAGATTTTATCTGTTGCCAATCGGCTCCTCCGGTTGGACTTTTGCCAAGCAGTCCTTCGCCAGGTGCCTAGCAGTCCTTCGCCAGGTCTTCAGTACCAAGCAGTCCTTCGCCTGGTGCCTAGCAGTCCTTCGCTAGGTCTTCAGTACCAAGCAGTCCTTCGCCTGGTGCCCAGCAATCCTTCGCCAGGTCTTCGGTTCCAAGCTGTCCTTCGCCTGGTGCCTAGCAATCCTTCGCCAGGTCTTCGACTCCTAGCAGCCCTTCGCTAGCTGCCCAGCAGTCCTTCGCCAGGTCTTAGGGTTTCGATGCCTAGAGTCCTCCGCTAGGTGCCTAGCAGCCCTTCGCTAGGACTTCAATCTGCATACTCAAGTAACATGTTAGATAAACATAACATCTTAACTTTTGAACCTTTTGTCAGTATCAAAACACAGGTTCGACTTGGGTGTTGTCTGCACCAACAATCTCCCCCTTTTTGATTTATGGCAACCCAATTCAAAAAGTTAAGTTAATCAAGACAAGTGATATAACAATTTAGTTTCCTCCCCCTGGAAGGAATCTCCCCTGGGTTTTTCAAAAGTTCGTGGGGTTTGAAAAAATTTCTAAGTCTAAAGATGGAATTAATTTTTCAACACTTAGAACATTTTTCAAAAGAAAATGTTCCAAAATTTTTGGTTGGGCACTTTGGAAAATTTTTACTTAAAAATTTAGAAAAATTTCCAAGTAAATAACTTAGTAAAAACTTTTCTAAAATGTTTAGAAAAATTTCAACTCCTTAGAAAACAAATTTTGATCTCTTTAGTACTTTTAGAAACTTTTTGCTTAGTAACTTTTCTATTAGAGAAGTTAGAAATAAGTACTTAGAGATATTTTAAACATAGCTTAAGTTTAAGTACTTAGAAAACACTTTTGAAAACTGCTCGCGTTAAGTACTTAGAATCAATTTTGAAAACCACTTAGATCAAGTACTTAGAAACCATTTTGAAAACTTAGATTAAGTACTTTGAAGCAATTTTGAAAAACTTAGATTAAGTACTTTTTGAAGAAGTTTTGAAAAACTTAGATTAAGTACTTTTTGAAGAAAGGATAAAGTTTGAATTTTGAAAAATTTTGAATTTTGAAAAATTTAAAGCTTCTCTCCTTTCCTTTCTCTCCCCCTTTGCCATATATCAAAAAACAAAGCAATATAACAAAAAAATTAATTGCATAAGGATATAACAAAAGAATGATGTGTTGTACTGAACCAATTTCAAGATATAAGCTGAACCAAATCAATTTAAATTATCTCTATAGGGTCCTGTCTAACCCAATTAGCTACTTACTAACTGTTATAAACAGTAATTTTTGCTAGGGTTAGTCAAGTTAAGTGTTCTGTTCAAATTATATTTTCTAAACTTGACACTTAACCTGATTACTGTTTAAGTTGTATTTAGTGCCCCAATTACTGCAGATGCACTGACTTAAAGCATTTTGAATTAAGGCAAAGACCTAAGCATCTCAACCCATTCTAGGTTATCAGTCAAAAGTATCCTAAGGTGCTTGTGAGATGCTGGCTTCTAGATCTATAGGTGCATGCAGTTCTAGGGTTAGGGCCTAGGCTAAGTCTATTTTCGAAAAAGCCCTAGTTTTGAAGGGGGTAATTTTTCCAAAAAAAACTAAGTTGAATTTTTTTTTAATTTCAAACTAAGTAAAAGCTGATTTTGAAATCAAGTAAAGCAGTTTTAAAATTTTAGAGACTGATTTTAAAATCAAGTAAAGCAGTAAGAAAACAAAAGTAGAGTAAACCTATTCTACCAAACATAATCCTAAAAATGATCAGATAATCAAGATAAGCAAATAATCTAACTCGATAAGTCAACTGGTCAATGAGAGGACCAGGATAGTCACACCATAATCAGATACAAGTCAACCCTACTGAGTAGGGTAAGTCAAACAGTCACTAGTACAATGCCAATCAAATCTAGGAGGAGGGACCGGGACGATCAGAATAGCCTGGCTGTCAGGAACGGAATAATGCCATCATCTCATCATAGCGTGCGTCGCTGATCTCTCGATCGGATCTGCGAGCATCCATATACTCTGCGTGGTTAGCTTCTACTTCCTCCCTCAGACTGTGTATCTCGGTCTGAAGTAGAGCTAGCGTCTCGGCAGTCGTCGGAGGTGGGGGCTCGTCCATCTGCCGTCGAATCTCGGTCGCGAGATCTCCGACATCGACCTCAACCTCCTCATCAGAGTCGATCTAGGGTCCAGCTCGCTGACGTCTCCACGACAAAACCCCGGTACCAGAGACCTCTATACCAGCTAGGGAAAAATTCCTAAAACCTATCTCATCAAAGTCATTCATCGCGGTCATCTCTCCATCGGTGATGTTGCGACCGTGATGATGAAGAATGGAAGTGATGATGCGGCAATAGGGGGTGCGTACCCGCCCCTGAGTGGTAACACTGGACGCATGCAGAATCGTATGAAACATGTGAAGTCCAATGTCAATATCAAGATGATGGATCAGTGCGTATAGTAGGACGGTGTGAAATGGTCGCATGGTCGCGACGTCCCTAGTGGATAAAGGTAAGATGCAGCGGACTAGAACTCTATACAGAGTGTAGTCCTGCACCTGAAGGTCAACAGACTGAAATCGTCTGGCCAAAGGGTTTCTAGCGTCTCTATAAAAGTAGAAGTGTAGAGTGTCTAGGGTAATGTGAGAGTAGGGTGTTGGTGCAAGTTGCATCAATGATGTTCACCTTTAAGTATTTTAATGTTTGACAATACACTTAAGTCAGTGATACAATGAACAGACAAAGGGGAGAGAAAGAGAAGTAACCTAAGTTGTAGAAAAGTCCTAGTTAACCTAGGCATCGAAACCCTAAGTCCCAGCGAAGGGCTGCTGGGCACCTAGCGAAGGGATGCTAGGTATCGAAACCCCAAGACCTAGCGAAGGGCTGCTAGGCACCTAGCGAAGGGCTGCTAGGCATAGAAGACCTAGCGAAGGGCTGCTAGGCATAGAAGACCTAGCGAAGGGTTGCTAGGCACCTAGCGAAGGGATGCTAGGCATAGAAGACCTAGCGAAGGGCTGCTAGGCACCTGGCGAAGGATTGCTAGGGAATGAAGTCTTGGTCTGAGGGACTAAGCAACTTAGCTGAGCGATGACTAAGGACAGGAGTAGAGACGGGTCAGGGTTTGGGCATCTCGAGGTCCGGAAGTATCGGAAGCTAAGCAAAAGTCCACCCGAAGGGCTGGGTGGCAACCGTCTCCTGAAAGGAGTAGGTGAAGGGCGAGTTCTCGGGGATAGGAACTCGTGCCGGTTCAACCTAGGGTTTCGTGGAAATCCGAAGTCCAAACCAAGTCCCTAAGGCTAACATTATATGTATCCATGCTTTGTGTTTGTGTATCTTGCAGGTATCAAGAACCGAAGACAAAGCAGTTAAACCAGGCAAAAACCTGTTGGAGGCCCTAAGCAGGGTGCCCCCATCATTGGGGGCGCCCCCATGCAGCCAGGGCGCCCCCAGCAAGGGGGCGCCCCCAGGCAATACTAAAGAAGTAGTTTTCGTGATGCAGTCAAAATAGGTGTCATCCGGGGCGCCCGGAGCGTCCGGAGCGCCCGGATTCGTAGCTGTTTTGCTGTTTCAAAGTCAGAACACAGGATAAGCACTCACGGGGGTGCCCGGAGCATCCGGGGCGCCCTGGTCAAAGTTGTTATCAGCTGCGGCGAGGTAGGCACAGGGATAAAGTTTGACCGAGTCTTCCGGGGCGCCCCCAGCGTCCAGGGCGCCCCCAGCGTCCAAGGCGCCCCCAGGAGGCCTATATAAGGGGCTTCGACCCCTCTGCTTCAGACACAACATTCCAGAGCCATTCTGATCATTCCGACCGACAACAACGCGCTAAAGATGAGGCTCTACGACCGGGAGGCTCCAGGAGGAAGTGCGCGGCACTTCGGAGGTCCAGATCGGCTGACGCTTTGACATAAGTTGTTTTGGTTTGATTTACATTCTGCAATTAATTTTAATTATTCTTTTGCTTGTAAATCAAACTGTAAGACGGGTTTTCTCCGCCTCCGGAAATTCCGGAAAGGAGACCAATAGTGGACTCACGTCGAGTACATAGGCCTTGGACGTACTGACCCAGGGGGGTCGGGAACCAAGTAAATAAATCCCGCGTGTCCTTCTGTATTACATTTATTTTTCTGTTTTTACTTTTCCGCTGTGCTACTAATATTCTAAGTCTAGAACGAACGAAAGCTTTACGAAGATTTCCGAAAGATTTTGAACGGTCGATATTCACCCCCCTCTATCGACGGCACCGGTCCTACATAGGGAGCATCAAAAGGTGGATCCCTAGGAGGATAGCAGCAAAAGGTGGACTGGGAGAGTCGTAGTCCAAGAAATCGGTTGAGCAAGGAGGGTGTGACTGTCAAGGGCATCCCTTGAACTGTAGTGGCAAACATAAGATCATTCTGTCTAACTATGTTATTATAGAATTCTGCACATAGAGATGTGTTAATGGGATGAGTGCAGAATACAAGATTATCTAGTTGGTAAAAGTTGATAACATTCATGGCCAATGGACAAGACTGAGTGAAGAATTGCCTATTTAGGTAACTCGTCTTTATAGGCTTATATGTTGTTCGAGCAAATTTATTGCAGAGTTCTAAAGTTGGGAACCTAGGGTCAGGGCTAGGTTCGGTATCGGGGTTTGATTGGTTTACTCGGCGTTTTCTAAGATAAGAAACATGCGTTTAAAATAAAGGACTTAAGAAAAGTAATTTTAAATGCGTAAGAAAAAGGAAACAAAAAAATAAGGTCAAGTATACTGAGCTCGGGGCGATTTTGCTACAGGGCGATTTTGAAGGCGAAATCTCCAGCGCGGTCTCCATCCGTAGCGGCGATGGCCGCCGGCGTCAGCAATCAGCTGGCGCCGGACCTTACAGCCTTTCCTCCTCTCCCCAAAGCAGCTCTACACTCTGAGAGTTTGCGGAATCCATCAGGAGTAATGGCAGAGACTACAATCTCTTACGCTGCGGCGTTGAGACCATCTTCACCAAGAGCTTCCAAAAAAACTTTCGATGAGATTGAAGATGATTTTAAAGAGTTTTCGATCTACAACGACAAGCCCGGAATCTTCTACTCTGAGGAGGAAATATCATCCATGGTAGATCCTTATCGGTATTCTCTCATTGGAAAATTTTCCGGCAAACGTCCAATTTTTTCAATTATCAAGATGGCTTTCCAAAACCTAGGGCTTTCCAGCCCTTACAACATTCGAGCGCTAAGATCGGGACATATATTTCTACATCTTACGTCCAACACGGATATGGCAAGAATCTGGACAAGGGGAGTATGGTATATCGGTGGGGTTCCTCTCCGAATTTTCAAATGGTCACCAAATTTCTCTTATTCTGTTGAATCTTCAATAGTACCGGTATGGATCCAGCTACCAGATTTTCCCATTCACATGTTTAACAAGAAAAGTTTGTTCTCTGTCGCTCGTATTGTAGGGAATCCAATAAAGATAGATGAAGCTACGGCTGATGGTTCAAGACTTTATATGGCGAGAATTTGTGTGGAAATTGATCTACTCAAGCCAAAGGTCAATGATTTCTGGATCGGGATTGAAGAAGAAAAGAGGTTGCAAAAGGTTTTATTTGAGAAATGTCCAAAGTATTGTACTTACTGTTCGCATCTGGGTCATTCAATTGAAGATTGTCAGGTTAATGGAGCTTTTTCCTCTACCCCCTGGAGGAAGAATGATTCGGATGATAAGGATCCAGAAGATAATTTTGTGAAGGAAGTCAGAACGGAGGTGAATGACACTACAAATTTTATATGGAAAGGAGATAAAAATAGAGATGGAAAACAGATTTGGATTCAAAAAGACAGACTAAATAGCCAATTAGCTAATAATAACAAATATAAGACTTTGGCTTCTTTGGAAAAGGAGGAAACAGAAGAGCTGAATGAGATCCAAGAACTGCAAGAAGATATGGAAGAGGAAAGGAGAACAAGAGACAAGGCCGATATGCAAGATACTATAGAAGAACAAAATCATATCAGTGTTACTGATAAAGCTGCAAAAGAATTTGTTCAAGAGAAGATAGTGCAGTTTGTGCCGGTAATTTCAAATTCAACTGACACTCTTATTCCTGAAAAATCATTCCCAGAAGAAAGACCATCAGGTGAGATGCTAAATGATAATCTATCTAGTACAGAAATCAGAACGAAGGTAAGGAATGATGTAGACAGAACAGATGGGGATTGGCATACTGAGATGGCTTCAAAACCAACTGCTCAAGATGCAAAATTCTTTCAAACTTATTTTAATGACTCAATGAAAGCTGAAATTGCAAATTCCTTTATAGAAGAAGAGGTTTCAGATCAAGAAGAAGTGCGGCAGATACAAAGATCTATTTCTTTTCCTCCTTCTATAAAAATACCGTTGAATAAAGTTAGATCAAAAGCTCCTCCTGATATACCTCAAAGGGTTACCAGAAGTAAGGTTCAAAATCAAAGGTCTTCTAACCCCTCTTTATTATAATGTCAGGTCTTGTTTGGAATATTAGGGGGATAGGAAATTTTCCATCGCTAAGGAGATTGATATACCTGAAGAATCATTTCCACCTTAATTTTTTGGGTATCTTGGAACCAATGATTGCTCTTGATGGTGATTTTATTAAAAGAAGTATTGGCTTTCCTTCAGTTTTCTCTAATTGTTCAGGTAAAATATATATTTCCCATGATACAAATATTGTGTGTACAGTATTAAAGGATCATGATCAGTTTTTGCATTTAAAGTTGAAATATACTACGCATCCTTTGGAAATTTTGATTACAATTGTTTATGCTAAATGCTCTAGAGTGGATAGATATGAATTATGGGAACAGCTAGAAATTATCAGACCTTTAAATGAAGAGCTTTGGTTGGTAGGTGGAGACTTTAATGTAATAGCAAATGAATCGGAAATCTCCACTGGCATTATAACAAGGGTTGGTGCTATAGAAGATTTTAATAATTTTATGATGATAACAGGATTGATGAATGCAGGATTTGTAGGTGACAGGTTCACCTGGACAAATAACAGAATATGGAAGAGGTTGGATAGAATCTTGATCTCAAGTTCTTGGCAAAATAATGGAATTTTAGTCAGAGTGGAGCACCTCAGCAGAGCAACTTCAGACCATTGCCCTCTGCTTATTTCTTTTCCAGCCTCCGAACAAGTGGTATCTTCATTTAGGTTTCAAAAAATGTGGCTAAGACATCATGGCTTCTTACAAACTGTTAGATTAAATTGGAACCTGCCGACTTCTAGTTGTGGAATGCATAAGCTGCAAATTAAATTAAAAAGGTTGAAAAGTCATTTGAAATGGTGGAATAAGGAAATCTTAGGTAATATACATGACAACGTACAAAAAGCAGAAGAACAATTTAAGGAGGCCGAAAAGGTTTTTGATGGTGAGCCCTCAGAGACAAATAGAATTAATAAAAATAAATCTCAAGCTCTACTCTTTAAAACACTACAGATGGAGGAGGATTTCTGGAGACAAAGGGCTGCAGTAAAATGCATGGCAGAAGGTGACAGAAATACAAAATTTTTTCATAATATGGTGAAGGCAAAAAGGTCAGCTTGTAGAATATTTAGAATTTGGGATGATGGTAAGTGTTTGGAAAATTCAGATTTAATTAAGGCCTCGGGGGTTAATTTTTTTGAACAATTGTTGACAGGTGAAAATTTTAATGGCAACATGGCAGATCTTGATTGCATACCAGAGTTGATTAACTCAGCAGAAAATATGAATCTAACTATCTTACCTTCTAATGAAGAGATAAAACAGGTTGTTTGGGAAATGAATCAAGAAAGTGTGGCTGGTCCGGATGGCTTTTCAGCTTCATTTTATATATCATGTTGGGATATCATTCAAGAAGATGTTATTCAGGCAGTATTGGATTTTTTCAAGGGAGGAATCCTACCAAAAGGTATGGTTGCAACGACTATTATCCTAATTCCGAAATCAGAGAATGCGCAAACTTGGCAAGAATTCAGACCCATTAGTTTATGCAATGTTTCTTACAAAATCATATCGAAATTGTTGGCAAATAGGCTAAGACAAATCTTGAACAAGATTATCTCCCCCACACAGAGTGGTTTTGTAGAGAGCAGACTGATTTCAGATAACATCTTATTGGCTCAAGAATTGACATACAAATTAAATCATCATGTTAGAGGAGGCAATGTTATAATGAAATTGGATATGGCTAAAGCTTTTGATAGAGTTCAGTGGAGCCTTTTATTCAGAATTATGGCAGCCTTTGGTTTTTCAAAAGACTTTATAGATATGATTGAAAGATGTATCTCTGTAGTTTGGTTTTCTATCCGCATCAATGGTCAGATGGCAGGTTTCTTTCAATCAAAGAGAGGTTTACGACAAGGGGACCCTATCTCCCCGTTTTTGTTTATTATTGTTTTTGAACTATTATCCAGGGGACTAGAGAAGCTTTATCATGATAATCCTAAGCTGAGTTTCTTTACAGGTTGTAATTTGAAGATCTCTCATCTTGCCTATGCTGATGACATGATTATATTTTTGAATGGATCCATTGATTGTATAAAATTGGTAAAGAAGTTCTTGAATACATATGAACAACACTCAGGGCAATCAGTAAATGCAATGAAGAGCTCGATTTACTTATCTAGCAAGATATCGAATAATCGAAAGGGTCTCATTCTGGCTGAGACAGGATTTATGGAAGGTACATGACCTATAAAATATTTGGGGATTCCTCTCTTCACAGGGCATCGGAAATCATCCTACTTCCAACCATTATTAGAAAAGATCAGGAAAAAACTTATGGGATGGAATCCAACAAGGTTGACATATGGAGGACGATTATTATTAATTCAGAGTGTTTTATCTTCTATGCCTTTATATCTGCTACAAGTGATTCTTCCTCCCATTTCTATTCTTCACAGGTTAGAGATGATTTTTGCCAATTTTTTTTGGGGCTCTACGAAAATTAATAGAAAAGTTCATTGGGTGGCATGGGAGGAAATCAGTAAACATAAAATTGAAGGGGGATTAGGATTAAGGAAGCTTACAGACATTAGCCTGGCAATGACAATTAAACTATGGTTCAGATTTAGAGAGCAAAATACTCTCTGGGTTACATATCTCTCTAATTTCTATTGTGGTTCTTCTCATCCGGTTATGTTGGCCTAAAGAAA
>JAGFNQ010002563.1:0-131636 GCA_024364735.1 Boesenbergia rotunda | reverse complement strand
ACAGCTCTCGGTAGTGCCAGAACCGTGGACAGCTACGGTAGTCCAGAACCGGGGCGTTCTTAAGGTGCCCATCCCTTGGACCCTTACTTCGGTCCGGTACAAGCCCATTCATAAAATAAAATACTTCATGTTCATCATTTATACTGTCATTCATATTAAATTCATATCATGTTCATCCATTCATCATTCATACTTATCATTCATACTTAAGGTATAACCATCATCTTCATTCATACTTATCATTCTTCCTCATAAAATAGGACATACATGCATAATCATGTTTCTAGTCATAAACATTACCTTGGTTCATAAAGCTTGCATGATCTTGATACATAAAATAAACATGCACTTTCAGACATGATACTTTCATCTAGCATACATAATCCTAGTATTCATCATAAAACATGGATGGTAAGCTACATATAACCTAACACATACTACTAGGGTTCATGGCATTCATCCTGAAACATGCATATACCTTCTAAACCATAAATCTATTATAAGCATTTATCAACTTACATGCATTCATTTTTATTTATCATGGCCTACTCCTACATCAATTACATATGTTTCATGGTATATGATCTAAATATTCATGAGTAAAGCATGTTGGATCGAGAAAGACCGATAGAGGGGGGGTGAATATCGGAAAATGTTCGGATTTAAAAGAAAGAGTAAGTGCGCGGCGGAATAAAGACAAACAACGCAAACACCAAGATTTTACTTGGTTCGGAGCCTGGGTCGACTCCTACTCCAAGGCCCACGGTCGTTGACCGTTTACTTTGGGCAATTCTATAGTGCGCAAAACGGTTACAAAGTGAGATTACAAAATTACTGTAAATAGAAATATACACTTTGTTTTACCAACTCCCGGTGTAGATCGAGTTTCGGTGCAGTGGGAGGTTGACGGCGCTTCGTTCTTGAGTCGGGAAGTTTCCGGAGCAGAGCGCGGTCGTCAGAGCGTTTGGATGCGTTGAATGAAAGCTGTGTTGAAGCTAGGGGTCGAGGGGTGCTATTTATAGCACCTAGGGGCGCCCTAGTCGTCGAGGGCGCCCTGCCACGTGTCACCCGATCCGTGCTTCGCTCGGTCAAGCCTTATCGCACCGGAATAGGGATGAGGTTTGACCTCTGGGGCGCCCTGGTCGCCGAAGGCGCCTTGGCTGACTTTTTCCGCGCAGAAGACTCGGCTGTGGATAAAGCTGAGGCTTCGCAGAGTGAGCTGGAGGCGCCTTGGCTGCTGAAGGCGCCTTCACTGACGAAGGCGCCTTCGCTGCTGAGGGCGCCTTGCCCAGTAAGCAGCTGAAGCCTATTTTGCTTCGCTTGGTTCTGATTCACCTTGAGGGCGCCCTGGACACTCAGGGCGCCTTGCTCAGCTGTTGCCTCACTCCTTTGAGGCTCTCTGAGTTGCAGACACACGTTCCTTTGGTCCTGCATCAAGGGTTAGTCCAAAACACAATAAAACAATAATTATTTTATACAGCCTTAGCTGTCTTGGTTCTGACTTTGGTCTCCAAAATGGAGCCCTAGGTCGAACCGACGCCTAATGTTCCCTCAAGGGGAACGCGTCCTCACCTACTCCTCTCGGGAGAGTTTACCTGGTGCCAACCGGATCCTCCAGTTGGACTTTTGCCCGGCAGTCCTTCGCCAGGTCTTGAGTTACCAAGCTGCCCTTCGCTTGGTGCTTAGCTTCTGGCAGTCCTTCGCCAGCCTAGCAGTCCTTTGCTAGGGCTTCTCCTGTCTGGCAGTCCTTCACCAGTGCCTAGCATTCCTTCGCTAGGGCTTTTCCTGTCTGGCAGTCCTTCGCCAGTGCCTAGCATTCCTTCGCTAGGGCTTTTCCTGTCTGGCAGTCCTTCGCCAGTGCCTAGCATTCCTTCGCTAGGGCTTTTCCTGTACACTCAAGAAGCTTGTTAGACAACAACTAACCCTTAACTTTTGAAGCCTTTTGCCAATATCAAAACCCAGGTTTGACTTGGGTGCATTCTGCACCAACAATCTCCCCCTTTTTGATATATGGCAACCAAGTTCAAAAAGTTAAGTAAAAAAAATGCTAAAATGAAATCCTAAGTTAGATTCCCTCCCCCTGGACGGAATCTCCCCCTAGGTTTTTCAAAAGTAGGTGGTGTGATTTTCAACACTTAGCAAATTTCATGTTTTGAGTTTGAAGAATTTTTAAGCGAAAAATTATTCTAAGTCACGATAAGTTTTCAGACATTAACAATTTTAGGTTTAAGAAAAACTTTCAGAGTTTTAAGCAAAAAAAACTTAGGCTTAGAAACAATTCATAGTTAGAAATTTTTAAGAAAATTTTAAGCAAAAAAAACGGTTTAGCTTGAAAACAATTCAGAGTTAGAAATTTTTAAGGAAAAATTTTAAGTATAAAAAAACAATAAAATTTCAAAATGAATTACGCTTTGAAACTTTTTGAAGAAGGAAATAGGGAAAAAAAATTTGAAAAAAAAAATTTAGGTTCCCTCTTTCCTTTCCAACTCTCCCCCTTTGACATATATCAAAAAAGTGCAGAAGAAGTATTTGCAATAATTAAATAAAGCATTTGCTGTACTGAATCAAACTGGAACCTAAGTCTGGTTTCATCTTTAGGGACGTGTCTAACCCAATTAGCTACTTACCAACTGTTATAAACAGTAGTTTTTGCTAGGGTTAGTCAAGTTAAGTGCATTGTTCAAGTTAGATTGTCTAAACTTGATACTTAACTTGATTGCTGTTCAGTTTGTATTTAGTGCCCCAACTACTGCAGATGCACTGACTTAAAGCATCTTGAGTTAAGGCAAAGACCTAAGCATCTCAACCCTTTCTAGGTTATCACTCAAAGTACCCTACGGTGCTTGTGAGATGCTGGCTTCTAGATCTATAGGTGCATGCAATTCTAGGGTTAGAGCCTAGGCTAAGTCCATTTCGAAGAAAACCCTAGTTTTGAAGAGGGTAGTTTTAGAAATAAAACTAAGTCAAGAAAAAAAATTTTAAAGCCAAAATAAAACTTTTTAAATTAGAAAAACTTTAAAATAAACACCATTTTAAAATCAATTTAAAATATTTTAAAATTGAGGCAAAACCAAATGATTCTATTCTACTAAGCATAATCCTAACTGCCTTCTTAGTGAGCTGAACTCAGATTCAGGTAGGGGTTTAGTGAATATGTCAGCTAGGTTGGACTTGGAGTCTACATGCTTAAGGACTATTTCACCCCTAGCTACGTGATCTCTTACAAAGTGATGTTTCACTTCTATGTGTTTGGTTCTAGAATGTTGTATTGGGTTTTTGGTTAAGTTAATTGAGCTAATATTGTCAATATTGACTTGAGTCAGATTGTAGTTTAGCTGAAAGTCCTTAAGGGTGTGCATCATCCATAGGAGTTGAGCTACACACTCTCCTAAGGCTACATATTCAGCTTCAGTTGTGGATAGAGCAACACAGTGTTGCTTCCTACTACACCAACTTACTAAGCTGTTTCCTAAAAGTTGACAGCTTCCACTTGTACTTTTTCTATCTAATTTACAACCAGCATAGTCAGAATCAGAGTATCCTGACAACTTAAAGGATGAAGTCCTAGGGTACCATATCCCTACATTTAGGGTGCCCTTAATGTATCTTAAAATTCGTTTTAGGGCTGCTAAGTGAGTTTCCTTAGCACAGGTTTGGTACCTAGCGCACATTCCTACTGAAAAAAGTATATCAGGTCTGCTGGCTGTAAGGTATAGTAGACTTCCTATCATACTTCTATAAAGTTTTAGGTCTACTGGTTTACCATCAGGGTCATTATCTATTTTCACATTTGTGGCCATTGGGGTACTTATACTTTTAGAGTTATCCATTTTAAATTTCTTAATTAGTTCTTTAGCATATTTAGATTGATGTACATAATTTCCATCCTTAGTTTGTTTGATTTGTAACCCTAGGAAAAAGTTAAGTTCCCCAACTAAACTCATTTCAAACTCATTTTCCATTATTGTTACAAATTCTTTTAGAAATTTAGAGTTAGTTGATCCAAATATTATATCATCTACGTAAATTTGAGCAATAAATATATCCTTTTCTAAAATTTTAACAAACAAGGTTGGGTCAATTTGACCTTGTTTGAATTCTTTAGAAATCAGGTAATTGGATAATCTTTCATACCAGGCCCTGGGTGCTTGTTTTAGTCCATAAAGGGCTTTACTAAGTTTGTAGACATGATCGGATTTTTCTATATCCTCAAATCCTGGGGGTTGTCCTACATAAACTTCTTCCTTAATAAGCCCATTTAAGAAGGCTGACTTTACATCCATTTGGTATAATTTAAATCCTTTATGAGATGCAAAGGCTAGTAACATCCTAATAGACTCAAGTCTAGCTACAGGGGCATAGGTTTCATCATAATCCAACCCTTCTACTTGACTGAATCCCTTAGCTACTAAGCGGGCTTTATTTCGGACTATTTCACCTTGGTCGTTTAACTTATTCCTAAATACCCACTTGGTGTCAATTACAGATTTGCCCCTAGGCCTAGGTACTAACTCCCAGACTTGGTTTCTCTCAAATTGGGCTAATTCTTCTTGCATGGCTAGGATCCAGTCAGGATCAGGTAGGGCTTCCTCAATAGTCTTAGGTTCAATCTTTGAAATCATGGCTATTTGACTAAGATTTCTATAGGAAGCTCTAGTTCTGACTCCTAAGGTTGGATCACCTACGATTTGGTCAGCTGGGTGACTTAGTCTGGGTTTCTTGGTTTTTCTAGTACTTGGCTCAGCTTCAGGTCCAGCTGGTCCAATAGGTTCAGTTCTAGGTTCATTGGTTGGTTCAACTGATTCAGAAGTTGGTTCAATTGTTAAGTCATTAACGTATTCAATTGGGGCTTCAGAGTTATCTTCTTGATCAGTATTTGATGAAGCTAAGTCAGAATTATCAGATTTTGGGTTAGTTTCTTCATCAAATATTAAGTTGGTTGTTTCTTCAATTTTCTTAGTTATCTTATTGTAGACTCTATAAGCTCTACTTGTTGTAGAATACCCTAAGAAGATGCCTGGGTTTGACTTGGATTGGAATTTTCTAAGATAGTCTTTGGTATTAAGAATATGGACTTTACATCCAAAGACTCTAAGATAGTGTAGGTTTGGAAGTCTATGGTAGTAAAGTTCATAGGGTGTTTTATTTAACCTTTTATTAGGTAGAATCCTATTTTGGATATAACAAGCTGTGCTAATTGCTTCTGCCCAATAATGGTTAGGTAGGTCAAATTCATTGAGCATTGCCCTAGCAGCTTCCTGTAGGGTTCTATTTTTTCTTTCTACTATACCATTTTGTTGGGGAGTTCTAGGACACGAAAATTCGTGTTTATATCCATTTATTTTGCAGAATTCTTCGAATCTCTGATTCTCGAATTCTCCCCCGTGGTCAGACCTAAGTCTTTTGATTTTGGTATCATTTTGATTCTCAATCAATTTACAAAAGTTGTTAAATAGGTTCAGGGTTTCATCTTTGGTCTTTAGAAACCTGACCCATGTGAACCTAGAGTAGTCATCAATTATCACTAAGCAGTATCGGTTTCCACTTAGTGACTTGGCTCCATGTGAATCAAATAGGTCAAGGTGTAGGAGCTCAAGTGTGGTTTGGGTTTGATCAGATTGGATCAATTTGTGACTAGACTTGGTTTGTTTGCCTTGATTACAAGATTCACATATTAGGTTTTCATTATTCTTAATTTTGGGGACACCTTTGATTAAGCCAAGTTGGGTAATCTTTGAGATAGTTCTTAGATTGGTATGACCTAATCTCCTATGCCAGAGTTTTGATTGTTCTAATTGTGTTAACATGCATTTGGGTATAAGGGGAAGATTTATAGTGTATACATTATTTTTCCTAGTGCCCTTAAGCATAATTTCTGAGTCTTGTGCATTTCTAATCAGGCAATTAGAATTGTTGAAAGTAACTACATAACCAGAATCACATAACTGACTTATGCTAAGTAAGTTAAAACTAAAGTTTTCAACCAATAGAACCTTTTTAATAATGAAATTGGATTTAAGTTCAATATTACCTGACCCAATTACCTTGAGTGTAGCATTATTTCCAAAGGCCACTGAGCCCAGGTCTTTGATTTTTAGTTTGGTGAACTTCAATTTGTCTCCAGTCATGTGTCTGGAGCACCCGCTATCTAACATCCATTGGTCCAAATCTTTATGTTCCTACACATAAAGAATTTTTGGTGATTTGGATCCAATTTGAGTTAGAGATAGCTTAATTGAGTTTCACTTCTTAGTCTGTCTCACTCCAGTCTAGGGTTTTCAATCACGTTAACCTTAAGGTTTTTGTGAGACAGGTTTGAGGGTAAAAATTAATTTTAAAAAGAAGTTTTAATTTGGAAAAAGTTCTTTATTTTTGAAAACAAAAACAGAATTTTTGAAAACAGATTAAGTGTTTTTCAAAAAGAGAATAAGTTTGAAAGATAGAAATTTTGAAAACAGATTAGAATCTATAATTATTTGAAATTTGAGTTAGATTCGAATTTGACAAAAGATAATTTGAATTTGAATTTCAGAAATTGGCTTCCAGGTCTTGGCGAGGCACTAGGCCTTCTTTGGCCGTAGCCTTATGGGATCATCCACCCTTTCCTTGACAAAGCCTTTTAATGAAATTTCATTTTCAAATTAAATTAGGTCATTTTCTGGTCTAACTAGCTTGGGTCTTGGATCGGTAGCTTCGGCTGGTTTCACCAGTCTAAAGAGACCAAGTAGACTTGATCTTATTAGAGTTGGTTTCCTCAACGTACTATCATCTCACCTCCTCCCAATACTATGTTTTCAAATTTCAAGTAAATTAGTCCTTAAGTCTAACCATTCCTAATTCTAAGCATGGCAACTTGCAGAAATTTAAATAAACAAGCAATCACGAAAAAAAATTATCTAATAATGAAAATTGTTTTGATTTTGGCTCCCCCTGGACTAAAGCCTCTGTATGGGTTAGGCAAGATGTGAATCTTGTCCTTGGGGATCCAAAATTGATTTGAACCAGTTGGTTTGGTCAGGCACAGTTTTGGCACCCATGCCTGAACCTTAGGTCTTGACTGGTTCAGTACAGCAAAGTAAGATCTTTGCCGAGTTTTGGTTCTATAGCCAAGTCCGGATCGGTTTAGAACAAACTTCTGTTTTCCAAGAATCATATCAAGGTTCTTGGAACCAGAAGTGAATCGTTCTAAAGCTGTTCTTAAGTCCTTGACTTGAGTTTTTAGGGAGGAGTTCTCTGATTCAAGTTTTTCAACTTGATCAGGGGTTCCTTCCTGAATTTTCTCAGTTAAGGATTTAGACTCAGCTCCCTCTTTCAGGAGTTTTACTTCCTGTCGGAGGGACTCGATTCGGAGTTTGGCTTTCGCCAAATCTCGGGATAGATAGGAAATAAGAGAATTTAATTGCAATTTTGAAAAACCCGTTACCCTTATTTCGCCGTCGTCGGAGAAGGTCAGCTTGCCGTCGTCCTGGTCCGAGTCTGAGTCAGTCCCGATTTGATCCGAAGCGGTCAGGGCTAGAAGATTGGACTGGGGTGCTTCTTCTTCTTCTTCTGAGGAAGACTCGTCCCAGGTTGCTTGGAGTGCCTTCTTCTTTCTGGTCTTTTTGGACTCCTTTAGGCTTGGACATTCAGTCTTGTAGTGGCCCTTCTTCTTGCATTCGTAGCAGGTTACGTTGGGCTTGTGTTTGTCAGTTGCTGGTTCAGCTGGTTCATCCTTTCTTCGCTTTGTTCTCCGTGTGTTAGCTTGGTTCTTCAACTTTTTGTAGTAGCTTCGAGCTAGCCGGACCAGTTCAGACTGATCTCCTTCTTGATCTTCTGTTTCTGAGTCTGAGGTAGACTCGGTTCAACTTGTGTTTTCTGTTTAGTCGTCCTTCCTGTTTTCCCTGCAAAGAAAGCTATACTTTTCTCGGCCAAATTGCAGTTAGTCTGTTCATGAAGTTCAAGTTCAGAAAATAACTCATCTAGCTTAATTTTTGAAAGATCCCTAGAGACCTTGTATGCATCTACCATAGATGCCCACAAGGTGGTCCTAGGGAACGCGTTTAGGGCATACCTTATAAGATCACGGTTTTGAACCTGGTGACCTATTGCGTGAAGACCGTTCATCAATTCCTGGATTCTGGCATGGAGCTGAGCTGCTGTCTCGTTATCTGCCATTCTGATGGTGAAGAGCTTGTTCAGTAGCAGATCGCGTTTGCTGATCCTCGTATCTGAAGTTCCTTCGTGGAGCTCGATCAGTTTAGCCCATAGCTCCTTGGCACTGTTGAAAGGGCCTACGCGGTTCAGCTCCTCTTTCGTTAGTCCGCATTGGAGGGTCTGAGTTGCTTTGGCGTCAGCTTCGATTTTGCGTTTAAGGGCAGTGTCCCACTCTGAGTAGTTTTGCGGTACGCCTTCAGCATTTGTGGGAATCATCAGTCCAGACTGGATGATTATCCACATATCCACCTGAGTTTTCAGGTGGACCTCCATTCGACTTTTCCAGTAAGGAAAGTCTTCTCCACTGAAAAGTGGAGGTCTAGCGGTGCTAAAGCCTTCTTGGATGGCCATTTGTTCTGATATAGAAAAAAAGCAAAAAAAAATATTCCAAGACTTGGTCTTGGATTAGTAGTGCGGGAAGAATAAATAATAACAGATTTCAAGGGGTGTTGCACCAACCTTGAAAGAAAAATTCGAACGAAAAATTTTTAACGAAAAAAAAATTGAGAGAGAAAATAAAAAAATCCGAATTTTTCAAACTGGTGGTTGCACCAAGTTTGAATTCCCCGCTCTGATACCACTTGTTGGATCGAGAAAGACCGATAGAGGGGGGGTGAATATCGGAAAATGTTCGGATTTAAAAGAAAGAGTAAGTGCGCGGCGGAATAAAGACAAACAACGCAAACACCAAGATTTTACTTGGTTCGGAGCCTGGGTCGACTCCTACTCCAAGGCCCACGGTCGTTGACCGTTTACTTTGGGCAATTCTATAGTGCGCAAAACGGTTACAAAGTGAGATTACAAAATTACTGTAAATAGAAATATACACTTTGTTTTACCAACTCCCGGTGTAGATCGAGTTTCGGTGCAGTGGGAGGTTGACGGCGCTTCGTTCTTGAGTCGGGAAGTTTCCGGAGCAGAGCGCGGTCGTCAGAGCGTTTGGATGCGTTGAATGAAAGCTGTGTTGAAGCTAGGGGTCGAGGGGTGCTATTTATAGCACCTAGGGGCGCCCTAGTCGTCGAGGGCGCCCTGACACGTGTCACCCGATCCGTGCTTCGCTCGGTCAAGCCTTATCGCACTGGAATAGGGATGAGGTTTGACCTCTGGGGCGCCCTGGTCGCCGAAGGCGCCTTGGCTGACTTTTTCCGCGCAGAAGACTCGGCTGTGGATAAAGCTGAGGCTTCGCAGAGTGAGCTGGAGGCGCCTTCACTGACGAAGGCGCCTTCGCTGCTGAGGGCGCCTTGCCCAGTAAGCAGCTGAAGCCTATTTTGCTTCGCTTGGTTCTGATTCACCTTGAGGGCACCCTGGACACTCAGGGCGCCTTGCTCAGCTGTTGCCTCACTCCTTTGAGGCTCTCTGAGTTGCAGACACACGTTCCTTTGGTCCTGCATCAAGGGTTAGTCCAAAACACAATAAACAATAATTATTTTATACAGCCTTAGCTGTCTTGGTTCTGACTTTGGTCTCCAAAATGGAGCCCTAGGTCGAACCGACGCCTAATGTTCCCTAAAGGGGAACGCGTCCTCACCTACTCCTCTCGGGAGAGTTTACCTGGTGCCAACCGGATCCTCCAGTTGGACTTTTGCCCGGCAGTCCTTCGCCAGGTCTTGAGTTACCAAGCTGCCCTTCGCTTAGTACTTAGCTTCTGGCAGTCCTTCGCCAGCCTAGCAGTCCTTTGCTAGGGCTTCTCCTGTCTGGCAGTCCTTCACCAGTGCCTAGCATTCCTTCGCTAGGGCTTTTCCTGTCTGGCAGTCCTTCGCCAGTGCCTAGCATTCCTTCGCTAGGGCTTTTCCTGTCTGGCAGTCCTTCGCCAGTGCCTAGCATTCCTTCGCTAGGGCTTTTCCTGTACACTCAAGAAGCTTGTTAGACAACAACTAACCCTTAACTTTTGAAGCCTTTTGCCAATATCAAAACCCAGGTTTGACTTGGGTGCATTCTGCACCAACACTTTTATGGATGATGCACACTCTTAAAGATTTTCAGCTAGACAACACCCAAACCAGAGTATTCATTGACAACATGAGTTCAATAAATCTGACTAAGAATCCAATTCAACACTCCAGAACCAACCATATTGAAGTCAAACATCATTTTGTAAGAGATCATATAGCTAGGGGCGAAATAGTACTTATGCATGTGGACTCAAAATCCAATTTAGCTGACATTTTTACCAAACCCTTACCTGAATCTGAGTTTAGCTCACTAAGAAGGCAGTTAGGGTTATGCTTAGTAGAGTAGGATTATTCTGATTATTTTTTTATTTTCCAAAAATAAAGCCTTTAATATTTTTTTGAAAAATCATTTCTTTTACTAAGTCTTGAAATTTGAAACTGTTTTCCGACTTAGATTTTTTTCAAAAACTTACCCCCTTCAAAACTAGTGTTTTTACGCAAATGGACTTAGCCAAGGCCTTAACCCTAGAATTGCATGCACCTATAGATCTAGTAGCCAACATCTCACAAGCACCTTAGGATATTTTGATTGATAACCTAGACTGGGTTGAGATGCTTAGGTCTATGCCTTGATTCAAGATGCATTAAGTCAGTACATCTACAGTAATTGTGGCAATCAATACAAATTGAACAGCAATCAAGTTAAGTGTTCAAGCTTAGAAAATCTAACTTGATCAGATCACTTAACTTGACTAACCCTAGTGAAAGCTACTGTTATATAACAGTTAGTGTGTAGCTAACTGGGTTAGACAGGACCCGAACAAGATAGGTTTGGTCCTTTTTGTTTCTTGAGTTCACTAAAGTTGGTTCAATACAGACTGAAAATTTTTGATACTAACTCTGACTCAAAAGTAATTTGCAATTAGTTTTCTATTTTTTTTTATAAATGGCAAATTAATTTGCAATTAGTTTTCTATTTTTTAAAAAAAATATGGCAAATTAAGGTGCAATTAGTTTTCTATTTTTTTATATATGGCAAAGGGGGAGAGAAAGAAGAAAAGAGAGAAAATTTTCAAATTTTAAATTTTTTTTTCTTTCAAAAAGTAAAGTTGAACCTTTAAGTGCATTTTTTCAAAATTTCTAAGTGCATTTTTTTGGGCAAATTTTTCTATGTAAAAGTTTTTCTTAGTTAACAAAGAAATATTTCTTAAAAAATTTTTTTCCAAGTAAAAAGTTTTCAAAATGCACAAAGCGTTTTACAAATGCACAAACTATTTTTTAAAGTGCACAAAATGTTTTAAGCAAATTTTTTCAAAGTGCACAAAGTGTTTTACGAATGCACAATTTGTTCTTAAATCAAACTTTTCTAAGTACATAAAATAGTAATTAAGCAAAAAAAAAAAATTCAAGTGTGCAAAAGTTGAAACTTGTTAAGGGAAAATTTTGTTGCAAAAGTTGGCTAAGTAAAAAAAAAATTTCTCAAGTAAAATTTTTTAAGAAGGTTTTTGAGAAAATTTTCTAAGTAAAAATTTTGTGCAAAAAATTGGCTTAACAAAAAATTTTCTATGTAAAACGTTTGCACAAAAATTTGTTTTAAGTGGATTTGTGTTTTAAAGTTTTTTGGTGAAAATTTTCTAAGTAAAATTTGGGCTTGCAAAGCTTTTCTAAAAATTGTCTAAGTGCAAAATTTTTCTTTTGCAAATACTTTGCTTTGTTTTGAAAAACACTCAGTCAAAAGTTAACACTTTGACATTTTTTGAAAAACTGCAAATTTCAGGGGGAGAAGTTATATTTCAGGGGGAGCTTAATAGTTTTATAAAAAGTTTTTTTTTGCCTGTTAGACATGTGCTTTAATTTGCTTTAAATTTTTGCCTATTGCCATAAATCAAAAAGGGGAAGATTGTTGGTGCCGAAAGCACCAAAGTCAAACTTGTGTTTTGATAATGGCAAAGGGTTCAAAAGTTAAGGTTTTATTGTGATCTAACAATGTCACTCGAGTGTGCAAAAAATATCCTAGGTACATTAGGAACGAAATCCTGGTTCTAAGAATTGTGCACTAAGTCCTGGCCGCGGGCGGGCCACCTATGTCCTGACAAAAGGTTGGGCAATAAGTCCTGGTCGTGGACTGGGCACCGAAGACCTGGTGAGTGAAGCTGGGCAATAAGTCCTGGTCGTGGACTGGGCACCGAAGACCTGGTGAATGAAGTTGGACAATAAGTCCTGGTCGCGGACTGGGCACGAAGACCTGATCCGAGGGATTGGGCAAAAGTCCAACTGGAGGAGTCGGATGGCAAAAATGTAAACTCTCCTAAGAGGAGTAGGTGAGGACGCATTCCCCGTAGGAGGGAACTTTAGGCGTCGGTTCGACCTAGGGTTCCATTTGGGAAGGCCAAAGTCAGAACCAAGACAACTCAGGTTGTTAATCATGCTTAAATGATATTATATTGTTTATTATTTGTGTTTTGGAACTAACCCTGGTTGCAGGAATGAAGGGGTAAAGGTTTCTTCTCCCAAGCGCCTGTTTGATCAGGCGCCTGTGTTGATACAGGCGCCCCATACAGGGTTGATTCCAAGCCACTCGAAGCAAGTTGTGGCATCATCAAGTGAGGCACTTGTGTTCATACAAGTGCCCCAGTCATCTCAGGCGCCCCAATTGAAGGGATAAGCATTGGCCAAGTCTGCGGATTGAGCTTCGCGCAAATTGGGCCACGTGTCAGGCGCCCCCTTCAACACATGCGCCACAGCGACTAGTATAAATAGGGGTTCACCCCCTTGGCTTCAAAAAGAACTTCTTTCTATGCATTCTTTCAATCGCTCTGCTCCAAACGCTCCGTGCTCAAGACTCAAGCGCCAACGACGACCCACGACTCTAACATTCTAATCTTCCGGTCGTCGGTATAATTTTCGTTTAAGTGTTGTTTTTTAAATTCTATATTTTAGTCAAGTTGTAACAATTTTATGCAATATAGAATTACCCATCGTAGACGGTCAAGGACCATAGGCCTTGGAGTAGGAGCCGACTACGACTCCGAACCAAGTAAAAACAAATGTGTTAGCAATCTTTTGCTTTTCCGTTGCGGAAACGACTCTATGTTTTTTCTAAAATTATCGATCGATATTCACCCCCCTCTATCGATTCTAAACGACCCCACATCGCCTCCATGTCATCCTTCACGTATGCCTTTGAATTCTACTTCCTCAGCTCGCCCTTTGAAGTCCTCTTCCTTGGCTCTCGTCCCTCGGATGATTCACTCCGTTAATCCTCATGTGTGATCCACCCAGTCCTGCATGACTCAATCACACATATCAAATCAACATGAAAAACTAACTTAATCATATTGACACACACATCAAAACCCATGATCTATCGGATCAAACTTGGGTCAATTGTATGAGATCGTTGTAATAGATAGAGGGGGTGAATAGCGATTATTGAAAATTTTTTGGAAAAATAGAAAACGCAGTGGAAGAATAAAGAAACAATGCTAACATGTTCTTTTTACTTGGTTCGGAGTGTTTAACGGCTCCTACTCCAAGGCTCACGGTCCTTGACCGTTTTCGTTGGTAATTCTATAATTCGAATAAGATTTACAAAAATATAATTCATGTACAGAATTAAACAGTGAAATTAAAGTATACCAACGACACCAAAAAGATTGCAGAGTGTCTTGGGCAGTGTGTCATCGATCTTGATCATTGGTGGCAAAGGAAACTCGAGAACGGAAGAGATTCGAAGAGCGTTGGAGTGCTTGAGTCGCAAGAAAGCTATTCTGAAGGTGTTCTAAGTTGATGTGGAATGCAAAGGGGTGAAGCCCCTTATATAGCCTGTTCTCGGGCACCTGCCATGTGTAGCGAATCGGGTGCGTGCTTATCCGTAGCGCCTGCCACTCACCCGCTGACGTGGGAACCTACCAGCCCTGCCACTCACCCGTTGGAAATGCCTCAATACAGGCGCCTGTTACCTATCAGGCGCCTAGTCTCTCTAGCGCCTGAGCCCTTTAAGGCACCTGGGATGCATCAGTTACTTCCTTTTACTCCTGTAACCAGGGTTACTCCATGAATAGTATAACATAGATAATAAGTGTATGAATAATAGTAGAGCTGTCTTGGTTCTGACTTTGGATTTCAAAATGAAACCCTAGGTTGAACCAACGCCTACTGTTCCCTCTTCCAGGGAATGCGTCCTCACCTACTCCTCTCAGCAGAAGTTACCTTTTGCTAACTGGCTCCTTCAGTTGGACTATTGCTCAGCCTCCGAGACTGCCGGATCTCGAGACGTCCATACCTCGACCCGCCTCTACTTCTGTCGCAATCCTCGCTCGGCTAAGACTCCTACCCGATCTTCCGGATCAGGACTTTGGTGCCCAGTCCATGACCAGAACATCTTGCCCAACCCTTGGCCAGGTCTTCTTGCTCAACCCTGCAGGTCAAGACTTCGTGCGTAGGTAAACTAGGACTTTCCTGCACACTTGGTAAATCCATTAGATCACAATATAAACTTAACTTTGAACCCTTTGTCATTAGCAAAACCAGGTTCGATCTGGTGGTTTCGACACCAACAATCTCTCCCTTTTTGATTTATGCCAACACAGTTCAAAAGTTAAGTTAAAAGCAAACATGAAAAAGATACTTCATAGTTATGTACTGGAAGGAAAGATAAACAATTTTCTACTCTCCCCCTTGATTAGTACACTCCCCCTTTTTTTGTAGAATATTTTCAATATTTTTGAAAACACATAGCTAAAATTTGATATATTGCATAAAGCTCCTTTTGATTGAAACTCCCCCCCTGATGCTTTTGAAAATATGTAATTTTTCTATTTTGAAAGTTTTTTCTCAGTAAAAAATAATTTTAAATTTTTGAAAAACCTCTGAGTAAAAGAAATTCTAAAGAAAAATAATTTTTGAAAGCTTCTAACATAAAGTTTTTCTCAAACAGAATTTTCTGAAAAGAGTCTAATTTAAGAAACATTTTCTCAAATGTTTTTCAGAAACAAAGTTTTCCTTTAAATTTTACTTTTTAGAAAAAAAGGAAAAAAATTTGAACTTCACTTTTTTGAAAAAATGATTTTGAGGGGAAATGAATTTTTAACTTTATTTTTTCGAAAAATGATTTTGAGGGAGAATTTTTTTTTAACTTTTGCTTTTTCTACTCTTCCCCTTTGCCATATATCAAAACAATAAAAAATATGTTTGGCATGAAAAAAAAAATAGTTGTCTATGAGAGCATACTTGCTTTGTAAAAACAATAAAAGAAATTGACCGGCAGCAAGTAATAGAAATGAATTAAGTTTGACCCAAGTAATATGTTTTGAAACCAGTTATCATTCTAATGAGTCCAAGCAAAAAATAACATTTCATAAAAAATCGATCAAATTAATTTCCTTCAGTCCCTGTCTAACCCAGTTTGTTACTCACTAATTGTTATATAACAGCAGTTTTCACTTAGGTTAGTCAAGTTAAGTAGTCTGATCATGTTAGACTTTCTAAGCATGAATACTTAACTTAATTGTTGTTTAATTATATTTATCGCCCCAACTTCTCTTGATGCACTGACTTAAAGCATCTTGAGTTAAGGTATAAACCTATGCATCTCAACCCAATCTAGGTTATCAATTAAAGTACCCTAATGTATTTGTGAGATGCAGGCTTCTAGATCTATAGGAGCATGCAATGCTAGGGTTAAGAAATAAGCTAAGTCTATTTCGTAGAAAAACCCTAGTTTTTGAAGGGGTAAGTTTTTATATATAAAAAAATTAAGTCAGAAAAATATTTTTAAAACAATATGTTTTTTAAAACAAATTTATAAGATAATAAAATAGTTTTAAAAAAACAATCCTATTCTACTAAGCACATTCTTAACTGTGTTCTTAGTCAGCTAAACTCAGACTTAGGTAATGGTTTCGTGAAAATATCGACTAGGTTAGATTTTGAGTATATATGTGTAAGTACGATTTCACCCCTAGCTACATGATCCCAAACAAAGTGTTGTTTGACTCAATATGCTTAGTTGTGGAATGATGAATAGGATTTTTTGTAAGGTTGATTGAACTCATATTGTCAACAAATACCTTTGATTGGGTATAGTCTAGGTTGAAGTCCTTAAGGGTATGCACTAACCATAAATGTTGGGCTACACATTCCCCTAAGGCAACATACTCTGATTCAATTGTGGATAAGGTCACACAATGTTGTTTTCTATTGCACCAGCTAATTAGACTTTGTCCTAGTAACTGACAGTCCCCACTCGTACTTTTTCTATCTAATTTACACCCTGCATAATCTGAGTCATAAAATCCTAACAATTCAAATTTGGACGTCCTAGGGTACCAAATACCTACATTTACAGTATCCTGAATATATCTAAGGATCCTTTTGACTACAGTTATGTAACGACCCGCCTTCTAGTACTAGGCTTTAAGGCGGATCGCTACTAACTAACTGACTGACTAACTGATTACTACTGATCATTATATTCTTTTAATGCTAAACCAACTGGGAGAATTTAAAATTTTCTTATTTCGCTATTTACTAAACTAACAATTCATAATCATGTTTAAAGTACTAACCAGCCAAAATAAAACAAAAACTTTAATTTTATTAACTTGGCCAAGATTCGATCCCCCCACCTCTGCATTGCATGACTAAAGCACTAACCAACTGCTCTACAACACTTTTGTTTTACACAGAACCAGTCGACTGGTCGGGCCACAGAATGTTTCTGTGCCCGATACCAGTCGACTGGTGTTTTCCCAGTCGACTGGTAGTTTTGAAAATCCAGCTTTCAGATTCCCAGAACTTATCAAACTTGAGCTACAATATACCAAAATCATATCTAACAAACATAATGACATAAATAAAGTTCCACAACTATTCTAAGACATTTATTTCATGTTTTTGGAGGGTTTCTAGCATGTATAGCAACTTAGAAATCATAAAAGCGACATGTAGAAGCATAAACATGAATGTGGCAAGTTTGTATCAACTTCTTATTGTAACTATTCATTTCCCATATCTAAAAGCATCCTTAGCTACTACATGTCATTCTATATGGTGCATTATTCTTAGAACAAGCATATCTCAAGTATTTAGCATGTAGATCAAAAGTATCAAGTTCTTACTCCTAAAGCGTAAACATGGGTCTAAATTACCCTATCACAAGTAGTAACTCATGACATTCAAGCATTCACTAAACCAATATTAAGTCAGGTAAGTAAACTACTTCAAGTATACTAGGCACCACGAATACAAATCTAATTAAGTTCATACATGGTTCACATAACCTATTGCGGAAAAACTAAAAGAAACATAATAGAGACTATTTCTATGCTTTGCATGTTCCGAAGACTTTTATTCCAACTCCACCGCCACACACACTTTGCATCAAGCCCGCCGCCTCCGCTACTAGTGCTTTCCTTTATCTGTATCTGCAATATAAGGAAATGCAAACTAATAAGCATAAAGCTTAGTAAGTACCATCTAGCCTCACAAAACTATAAAATCTCGGATTATGCTTTTCAAAACATGCTATGCAAATACACGCTCATGTTCATAAACAATCATGTTATGCTCCTGCTAAAATACATGTCATAAAAAGTCATGGCAAATAACTGAGACATGGCATATACTGAACTGAAGCTGAAAACTAAGCTATAGCATGGCATACATATCTGAACTGGAACTGAAACTAACTAACATAAAACTAATTATTAAATTCACCACATACTAAAATGAATTTCTGAAAACTAAGTATATATAGTAGGTGAAAGTAATAATCAACTGCTGTGGGCCCGGCAATGTACCAACTATGCGCGCATCCCTAATAAATCCGAGGTAGCAAATCCCGAATCCATTAGGGTTCTACTAGGTTATCAGAACCTAGGGGCAACTAAGGAGCCCATCCCATACTAGGTTATCTGAACCTAGGGGCAACTTGGAGCCCATCCCTGGATCGAAGTCCGGTACAATGCCAACTGAAAATAAAATAGTTCTTTGATACTTTTCTTTTTCTCTTCTGATTCTTGCCTTTAGTAGGTTATCTAAACCTAGAGCAACTAGGAGCCCATCCCATTGGACCTTGGTCCCAATCATAAACTGAAGCAAGAATTTCTATTCTTTAATGCTTTCTATAGCATTAACTGAACTGAACATTTTAACGAACACCTAACGTGCTCCTTGTCCCAAAACTGAAGGGTAATACAACGTGCTTGTTCATAATTTTCGATTTCTAATCGTAAAGCATACATATAAGGAGATAAAGCATACGAAAAATCGACCGAAACTACTTATACTGCAGGTGAGGGGTACTTACATCCTGCGCTAGGTTTTCTTACGAATAAAAATCTTAAATTCCTGAGGGAACGTCGAACTACAACGTTCTTCTTGCTTCATGACATTCTCCTCGCGTCTACGAGGGTCCCCGTAGAGAATAGGGCCTCTTGAGACCTTCCCTTGGCTTCCCCTTTGTCTTGGGCGGCAAGATAAGAGGAGAAGAGGAAGAAAACGCAAGAGAGGAAGAGGAGAAGAGGAGGGGGGCGTCGGCGCACCTAGGGTTCACACAACCTCAAAAACACCTCCTTTAATTCATTAATTCCTTATTTATATTAAGTTATACAATAAACCCTAAGTTAAATACTAACTTTACCTTATTTATCCTTCCCTCTATTCTATTTCAACGAAAATAGATTAGCCCACTTGGTAAGTTTATTCTCTTCTCAAGTATAGGTCTTGGGTTCAAACCCCACTTAAATTTTTTTACTGCGCATTCTATTTTTATTCATTTTTGTCTTATTTGTCTATGGAAAAATTCTATAAAAATATCCATAAATTCAGAATTAATTCTAGGATATTTCTAAAATTAGGTTTGAGAATTTTTAGGCATTACAATCCCCCATACCCTATAAAATGTTCGTCCTCGAACTTAAAACAACTCTGGGTATTTCTGCCTCATGCTGCCCTCTGGTTCCCATGTTGCCTCTTTTACTCTGTGATTTTGCCATATTGCTTTCACTAATGGTACCTCCTTGTTTCGCAATTTCTTAACTGCTCGGACTATTATCTGAATAGGCCGACTATCATAACTGAGATCTTCGCAAACTTGTACCGTCTGTGGCTCTATCACCTGAGTGGCATCTGGGATATGCTTCTTCAGCATGGAAACATGAAATATATTGTGGATAGCTGACATCCCCTGAGGTAGCTCCAACTCATAAGCTACTTTGCCAACTCTTCTAGTGATGGGGTATGGTCCTACATATCTGGGACTTAGCTTGCCCTTCTTCCCAAAACGCATTACTCCCTTCATGGGAGCCACCCTGAGGAACACTGTATCCCCAACTTCAAACTCTAATGGTCTGCGCCGTGTATCGGCATAGCTCTTCTGGCGGCTCTGTGCTATTTCTATTCTCTGGCGGATCTACTGTATGGCTACGGTGGTATCATCTATAAGATCTGTCTGTAGGCCTAACTCTTGCCTCTCACCACCCTCGTACCAGCAGATAGGAGATCTACACCTCCTCCCATATAAAGCCTCATAGGGTGCCATGCCGATAGTGGCCTGATAACTATTGTTGTAAGCGAATTCCGCTAAGCACAAGTATCTGCACCAACTGCCCTTGAAATCTAAAGCACAAGCTCTGAGCATATCTTCTAGTACTTGGTTAACTCTCTCTGTCTGACCATCTGTCTGAGGATGGAAAGCTGTGCTAAACTTCAGTTTGGTGCCTAGTGCTGTCTGTACGCACTCCCAGAAGTGCGAAGTGAACCTACTGTCCCTATCTGAAATGATAGTCCTAGGGACTCCATGTAGTCTGACGATCTCCTTGAGGTATAACTGAGCTAGCTGTTCCATGGAATAGGAGATCCTGATAGCTAGGAAGTGGGCAGACTTAGTCAATCTGTCTACTATTACCCAGATTGCATCATATCCATTCGTTGTTCTGGGTAGTCCCACTATAAAATCCATGGAAATATCTTCCTATTTCCATTCTGAAATCTGAATAGGCTGCAGAACTCCACCTGGTCTCTGATGTTCTCCCTTGACTCTTTGGCATGTCAAACAGGTACTGACATATCTGGCGATGTCTCTCTTCATCCTAGACCACCAAAAACGTCCCCTGAGGTCTTGGTACATTTTGGTGGAACCAGGATGCATCGCATAAGGAGATCTATGTGCGTCCCCTAGGATCTTCCTTTGGAGCTCTTCTTGGTTCGAAACACATAAGCGGTCATCGTAGTACAGTGTCCCATTATCTGATAGGCGAAATTCTCCATTTTTGGCTTCTGCTATCCCCTGCTTGATTTTCTGAAGGTCAGGATCTTGATCCTGTGCTGTCTGGATGTCTTCAATCAGGGTGGACACTAATGTTAAAGTGGAGAGCTGCCCAACTAAAATTTCTAGTCCGAACTCTGATAACTCTTTCCAAAGGGGCTGTGACATCATGGACAAAGCTAGTAGGGTGGCACTAGATTTTCTGCTAAGTGCATCTGCCACCTTATTAGCTTTACCTGGATGGTAGAGGATGTCGATGTCATAATCCTTGACTAGCTCAAGCCACCTGCGTTGTCTCATGTTCAGATCCTTCTGAGTAAAGAAATACTTTAGACTCTGATGATCTGTGAAAATCCTACACTGAGCTCCGTATAAGTAATGTCTCCAGATCTTGAGGGCGAACACTACTGCAGCTAGCTCCAGGTCATGAGTAGGGTAGTTCTTCTCATAATCCTTGAGTTGTCTAGAGGCATAGGCAATAACCTTGCCATTCTGCATCAGCACTGCTCCAAGTCCTAATTTAGAAGCATCGCAATATATGTCAAAGCTGTCAGTGGTCTCTGGAAGAGTCAGGATGGGAGCACTAGTCAATCTTCTCTTTAATTCTGTAAAACTGTTCTCGCAGTCCTTTGTCCACTGAAACTTTCTGTTCTTTCTGGTAAGAGCTGTCAGTGGGGAGACTATTCTGGAGAAATTCTCTACGAACTTCCTGTAGTAACCGGCTAGACCCAGAAAACGTCTGATCTCATTGGCATTCTTCGGTCTGATCCAGTTACTTACTATTTCTATTTTGCTGGGGTCTACCATCACCCCTTCCTTGGAGATGATGTGACCTAGAAAAGACACCTGATCGAGCCAGAATTCACATTTTGAGAATTTTGCATACAGCTGACTCTGCTGAAGGATCTGCAATACTGTCCTGAGATGCTCAGCATGTTCCTCCTGAGTTCCTGAGTAGATAAGAATGTCATCAATGAAGACGATGACAAACTTATCTAAGTACTCCCTGAATACTCTGTTCGTGAGGTCCATAAAAGTTGCTGGAGCGTTCGTTACGCCAAAAGGCATAACTACAAACTCATAGTGTCCGTATCTTGTTCTGAAAGCTGTCTTGGGGATGTCGCCTTCTTTAACTTTCACCTGGTGATAACCCGATCTCAAGTCTATTTTTGAGAACACTGCTGCTCCCTTTAGCTGATCGAACAAGTCATCAATTCTTAGCAGGGGATACTTGTTCTTGACGGTGACTTGATTCAACGCCCGGTAATCTATACACAAGCACATGGACCCGTCTTTCTTCTTCACGAACAATACGGGAGCTCCCCAAGGTGAATGACTAGGGCGTATGAAGCCCTTGTCGAGCAGCTCCTGTAGTTGCTCCTGAAGTTCTCTTAATTCTGCTAGAGCCATACGGTATGGTGCTTTTGAAATGGGATTGGTACCTGGAATGAGATCTATCTCAAACTCTATCTCCCGGTCTGGCGCTAAGCCTGGTAACTCGTCAGGGAAGACTGCTGGGTAGTCACATACCACTGGGACCTCTTCTAGCTTTTGGTCCTTCTCTTGTTCGGTATTGACTACATGTGCTAGAAATCCGGTACATCCTGAATCCAGCAATTTCTGTGCTTTTAGAGCTGAGAGAAATTTCTTGGACTTTCTCTTGGGTTCTCCGATGTATTCAAACTGCACTCCTTCTTTAGCTTGGAATATGACTTTCCTTTTACAGCATTCTATGGAGGCACCGTACTTGATTAGGAATTCCATTCCAAAAATGACATCATAATCAGTCATATCTAGCACTATCAGATCACCATAAAGCTCTCTGCCCGCTATACTAATTAGCACTGCATGGAGCCAATGCGTGGATGCCATAATCTCTCCTGAAGGTAGGGTGGTAAAGAATTGGCCACTGAGTACATCTGGAGGTATAGCTAACTTCTCTACGAACGCCCTGGGGTTTTTGAGTTCCTGAACTGCCTTGGCCTTTACTTTCTATCATGACTGACTTCTGTTGTTGCATGCTGTTCAGGTAGTGCTCGGAGATCAGAGCACTGCTAACTAGTTCTTCTGAGGTTTGCGGCCTATGGACGTCGCTGGCCATATTCAATGCTATTTCTGGCCTTAGCATCTTGAGCATTAGCCTGACTCGCTCTCGTTTAGTGCTAACCAGTTCAGGGCACAGCCGAGCCAGTTTGTTGAATCTCTTCACGGCTTCCTCTACTGATAGGTTACCTTGACGAAATTCAGTGAATTCATCATAATGCCGGTTAGTAACCCGTATATGAAAGAATTCTTCGAAGAACTCAGCTTCGAAGTTGGCCCGCGTCATCTGAGTTATGTCTCGCTTGGCCTTCACCCTTTCCCACCACATTCTAGCATCTCCTGCTAGGCAGAAGGAGGCGCACTTTACTTTCTCATGTACTGGCCAGTCTAGAAGCTCCATAGTACTCTCCAGGGTTTTGAACTAGGCTTGTGCATCCCACGGTTCACTAGTGCCTGAAAAGGTCTCTGGTTTGAGTTTCTGCCACTGAACCAGATATGCTTCTATTCTAGCCCCTACTGCTGGGGCTTCTGGTGCTATTGGTGGGGTTGGTGCTCTAGGTGGAACCTCTGTCACTATTGGGGTTTCTACATTTGGTCCTGGCGTAGCAGTAGGTGTGGTCTGCTGATTAGCCCTTAAAGTGGCTATCTCTTACTGCTGCTCAGCTATCTGTCTCTAGAGCTGAGCCACTATCTCCACGAGATTAGGTGGAGTCACTATGTCAGTTGCCTCCTATTGAGGCTCAGTAGCTGGTGCCCTTCTAGTTGGGCGTCCTCTAGCCATTATCTAAATAACAGAGGACATACAGTTCATATTCTAATTCTAAAAACATGCTATCAGATATAAACTAAAGTATTAAACATGCTTCCGTTAAATGCAAACAAGAACTGACTAGAAAACAGATAGCATGAATAACATGTAAATACTATAATTCTGAAAGCAAGAAAATATAGTAATGTGAGAGATACTCTTACTTAGAAGCTGCAGGTCTGATGCTGATGTGTGTGGGGAGGAAAGATGGAACTTGCTCTGATATCACTCTGTAACGACCCGCCTTCTAGTACTAGGCTTTAAGGCGGATCGCTACTAACTAACTGACTGACTAACTGATTACTACTGATCATTATATTCTTTTAATGCTAAACCAACTGGGAGAATTTAAAATTTTCTTATTTCGCTATTTACTAAACTAACAATTCATAATCATGTTTAAAGTACTAACCAGCCAAAATAAAACAAAAACTTTAATTTTATTAACTTGGCCAAGATTAGATCCCCCCACCTCTGCATTGCATGACTAAAGCACTAACCAACTGCTCTACAACACTTTTATTTTACACAGAACCAGTCGACTGCTATATACCAGTCGACTGGTCGGGTCACAGAATGTTTCTGTGCCCGATACCAGTCGACTAGTGTTTTCCCAGTCGACTGGTAGTTTTGAAAATCCAGCTTTCAGATTCCCAGAACTTATCAAACTTGAGCTACAATGTACCAAAATCATATCTAACAAATATAATGACATAAATAAAGTTCCACAACTATTCTAAGGCATTTATTTCTTGTTTTTGGAGGGTTTCTAGCATGTATAGCAACTTAGAAATTATAAAAGCGATATGTAGAAGCATAAACAAGAATGTGCCAAGTTTGTATCAACTTCTTATTGTAACTATTCATTTCCCATATCTAAAAGCATCCTTAGCTACTACATGTCATTCTATATGGTGCATTAATCTTAGAACAAGCATATCTCAAGTATTTAGCATGTAGATCAAAAGTATCAAGTTCTTACTCCTAAAGCGTAAACATGGGTCTAAATTACCCTATCACAAGTAGTAACTCATGACATTCAAGCATTCACTAAACCAATATTAAGTTAGGTAAGTAAACTACTTCAAGTATACTAGGCACCACGAATACAAATCTAATTAAGTTCATACATGGTTCACATAACCTATTACGGAAAAACTAAAAGAAACATAATAGAGACTATTTCTATGCTTTGCAAGTTCCGAAGACTTTTATTCCAACTCCACCGCCACACACACTTTGCATCAAGCCCGCCGCCTCTGCTACTAGTGCTTTCCTTTACCTGTATTTGCAATATAAGGAAATGCAAACTAATAAGCATAAAGCTTAGTAAGTACCATCTAGCCTCACAAAACTATAAAATCTCAGATTATGCTTTTCAAAACATGCTATGCAAATACACGCTCATGTTCATAAACAATCATGTTTTGCTCCTGCTACAATACATGTCATAAAAAGTCATGGCAAATAACTGAGACATGGCATATACTGAACTGAAGCTGAAAACTAAGCTATAGCATGGCATACATATCTGAACTGGAACTGAAACTAACTAACATAAAACTAATTATTAAATTCACCACATACTAAAATGAATTTCTGAAAACTAAGTATATATAGTAGGTGAAAGTAATAATCAACTGTTGTGGGCCCGGCAATCTACCAACTGTGCGTGCATCCCTAATAAATCTGAGGTAGCAAATCCTGAATCCATTAGGGTTCTACTAGGTTATCTGAACCTAGGGGCAACTAAGGAGCCCATCCCATACTAGGTTATCTGAACCTAGGGGCAACCTGGAGCCCATCCCTGGACCGAAGTCCGGTACAATGCCAACTGAAAATAAAATAGTTCATTGATACTTTTCTTTTTCTCTTCTGATTCTTGCCTTTAGTAGGTTATCTAAACCTAGGGCAACTAGGAGCCCATCCAGTTGGACCTTGATCCCAATCATAAACTGAAGCAAGAATTTCTATTCTTTAATGCTTTCTATAGCAATAACTGTACTGAACATTTTAACGAACACCTAACATGCTCCTTGACCCAAAACTGAAGGGTAATACAACGTGCTTGTTCATAATTTACGATTTCTAATCGTAAAACATACATATAAGGAGATAAAGCATACGAAAAATCGACCGAAACTACTTATACTGCAGGTGAGGGGTACTTACATCCTGCGCTAGGTTTTCTTACGAATAAAAATTTGAAATTCCTGAGGGAACATCGAACTACAACGTTCTTCTTGCTTCTTGGTGTTTTCCTCGCGTCTACGAGGGTCCTCGTAGAGAATAGGGCCTCTTGAGACCTTCCCTTGGCTTCCCCTTTATCTTGGGCGGCAAGAGAAGAGGAGAAGAGGAAGAAAACGCAAGAGAGGAAGAGGAGAAGAGGGGGGGGGGCGTCGGCACACCTAGGGTTCACGCAACCTCAAAAACACCTCCTTTAATTCTTTAATTCCTTATTTATATTAAGTTATACAATAAACCCTAAGTTAAATACTAACTTTACCTTATTTATCCTTCCCTCTATTCTATTTCAATGAAAATAGATTAGCCCACTTGGTAAGTTTATTTTTTTCTCATGTTATAGGTCTTGGGTTCAAACCCACTTAAATTTTTTTATTGCGCATTCTATTTTTATTCATTTTTGCCTTATTTGTCCATGGAAAAATTCTATAAAAATATCCATAAATTCAGAATTAATTCTAGGATATTTCTAAAATTAGGTTTGAGAATTTTTGGGCATTACAAGTTAAGTGGAAATCCTTAGCACAAGTTTGGTACCTGGCACGAATACCTACTACAAAAAGAATATCAGGTCTACTAGCAGTTTGGTAGAGCAAACTTCCTATAATACTTCTATAATATTTTAAATCAACTGGCTTACCTTCAGGATCGATATCTATTTTGACATTTGTGGCCATGGGAATACTTAAAATCTTTAAACTATCCATTTTAAATTTTTTAATTAATTCTTTTGCATATTTTGATTGGTGAATGTAGTTTCTATCCTTGGTTTGTTTAATTTGTAAGCCTAAAAAGAAGGTTAATTCTCCTACTAGGCTCATTTTAAATTTGTTTTTCATAATTTTAAGAAGGACTTTTAAGAAATTAGTGTTAGTTGATCCAAAAATTATATCATCTACGTAAACTTGGGCTAAAAAAATCTTTTTCTAAAGTCTTAACAAATAGGGTTAAGTCAATTTGACCTTGGTTAAAACCTTTAGAAATTATATAAGTGTATAGTCTTTCATACCAAGCCCTAGGTGCTTATTTTAATCCATAAAGGGCTTTCCTAAGTTTGAATACATAATTAGGGTAGTCAAGATCCTTGAAACCTAGGGGTTGTCCTACACAAACTTTCTCTTTTATAAAACCATTCAGGAAGGCAGACTTGACATCCATTTGGTATAATTTAAATCCCCTATAGGCTGCAAAAGCTAGTAGCATCTTAATTGACTCAAGTCTAGCTGCCAGGGCATTGGATTCATCATAGTTTAACCCCTCAACTTGACTAAACCCTTTAGCTACTAAGTGAGTTTTGTTTCTTACTATTTCACCTTGGTCGTTCAACTTATTCCTAAATACCCACTTAGTATCTATAATGGACTTATCTTTTGGTTTAGGCACTAAGTCCCAGACTTGGTTTCTTTCAAATTGTGATAATTCCTCTTGCATAGCAATGATCCAGTCTGGGTCAGGTAAGGCCTCTTCTATAGTTTTTGGTTCTAGTTTTGAAATCAGAGCAACCTGACTTATGTTCCCATAGGAAGACCTTGTTATAACCCCTAAGGATGGATCACCCATAATTTGGTCAATTGGGTAATTTAGTTTGGGTTTCTTAGATCTCCTAGAACTTGGTCAGCCTCAGGTCCAGCTGGTTGGTTTTAGGTTGGAACAACTTCAACAATGTGGGTTGGTTCAGTTATTGGTTCAATTGATGGTTCAATTATTGATTCAATTGTTGGTTCAATTATTTGTTCAATTGTTGGTTCAACTATTGGTTCAGTTTCGTCTTGATCTTGATTCGAAATAGTTGGATTTGACAAATTGGTTAAGTTGATTGAGTTGGGTTTGTTAAAATTTCTTCGTCAAATATAACATTTATGGTTTCTTCAATTTTAAGGGTATGTTTGTTATAGACCCTATATGCCCGACTCGTGGTTGACTACCCTATAAAAATTCCTGGGGTTTATTTAGATTGAAATTTTCCTTGGTGGTCTTTTGTATTTAAGATATGTACCTTACACCCAAATACCCTTAGATAATATAAGTTGGGTATTCTATGATAATAGATTTTATATGGTATTTTATTGTGTCTTTTATTTATTAGAACCTTATTTTGAATATAACAAGCGGTGTTAATTGTTTCTGCCTAGAATTGATTGGATAAACTATATTCGCTGAGCATGGTCCTGGCGGCTTCCTGAAGGGTTCTATTTTTTTCTTTCAACTATCCCATTTTGTTTGGGGGTTCTTGGGCAGGAAAATTCATGAATATAGCCATTTATTTTACATAACTCATTAAACTTTTGGCTTTCAAATTCTCTCCCATGATCAATTCTTATTCTTTTAATTTGAGTTACTTTTTGATTTTCTAGTATTTTACATAAGTTGTTAAATGATTCAAATGTTTCATCTTTGGTTTTTAAAACCCCAACCCAGGTAAACTAGAATAATTATCAATAATTACAATGTAGTATCGATTCCCTTAACTAGTCCGTTTTGACTTAATTCAGAAACTAATTTTGTGAGTGTGACCTAGTCTTCTATGCCCTAAGTTAGTTTCTTCTAGTTGGGTCAGAAGACACTTAGGTGTTGATGGTAGATAATAATATAGATAATATTCTTTCTTACTCCCTTAAGGGTTATTTCTGAGTCATGTAAGTTTCTAATAAGGCAGTCAGAGTTGGTGAAGGTGACTACATAACCAGTATCACATAATTGACTAATGCTAAGCAAGTTAAACTTAAAATTATCAACCGATAAAACCTTTTTGATAATAAAAACAGAATTTAATTCAATATTACCTAACTCAATTACCTTAAGTATGACATTGTTGCCAAATGTCACTGAGCCTAGGTTTTTGTACTTGATTTAGTGAACTTCAATTTATCCCCAATCATATGTCTGGAGCATCCACTATCCAACATCCACTGGTCCAAATCATTATGTTCCTACACATAAAGTATTCTGATTTGGATCCATTTATGTAGAGGTGAAAGGATAGATTGATTGAATTTCACTGTCTAGTCTGTCTTACCTAGTCTGGGTTATCAGTCATGTTATTCCTACGAGTAGTTTTGTGAGACAAGTTTTCAACTTGATATTGAAAAATTATTTAGTTAAATTTTTGAAAATATTAAGTTTAATTTTTGATAGTATTAAATTGGATTTTTGAAAATATTAAGTTAAAATTTTGAAAATGTTAAATTGAATTTTTTTTTGAAGTCATTAAGTTAAAATTTGAAAAATAATTGAATTTTTGAAAATATTAAGTTAAATTTTGAAAAATATTAAATTGAATTTTTGAAAACATTATGTTAAATTTTGAAAAATATTAAATTGAATTTTTGAAAACATTAAGTTTCATTTTTGAAAATATTAAGTTTGCTTTTTGATAATTTTTGAAAATATTAAATTGAATTTTAAGTTAAATTTTTGAAAATGTTAAATTAAATTTGAAGTTAAATTTTGAAAATGTTAAATTGAATTTTAGGCTTTAATTAAGTTGAATTGCAGGTATATTAGAAATTAATTGAATTGGTTGGGTTGGACTAAATTATTTGGTCCAAGCATCTCACCCATTTCTAAGTGACAAAACAAGTATCCTTATTTGTTTTGTGAGATGTATTAATTTTACCTTGGTTTTATGTTAACACTATGATTTGATTAAAACTTGTGTTAGATTTAGATTTAACAATTAATAAGTTGAAAATAAAACTTGTGTTATCTTGGTTATCTTGGTTAGATTTGATTAAAACTTGTGTTATCTTGGCTAAATTTCTTCACGGCTTCATTGACTGAGAGGTTACCCTGTCGGAATTCCGTGAACTCGTCATAGTGTTTGTTGGTGACACGCATATTAAAGAATTCCTCGAAGAATTCTGATTCAAAATCTGTCCACTTCATCTGGTTCACCTGTCTTTTGACCTTGACCCGTTCCCACCACATTCTGGCGTCCCCAGAAAGGCAGAATGATGCACACTTGATCTTCTCATGTTTAGGCTAGTCTAGCAGCTCCATTGTACTTTCCACTGTCTTGAACCATGCTTGGGCGTCCCATGGTTCGCCAGCACCCGAGAAATTTTTCGGTTTCAGCCTCAGCCACTGGATCAGATAAGCTTCTTGTCGTGCTACAGTGGCAGGGCCTGTTGGAGGGGTTTGCGTAACCGTAGGCGTGACGGGTATCACAGTCTGGTTCACTGGTGGAGTGGTAGAATTTCCTTGCTGGTTCATCAAGGTAGTGATGGTTTGCTGCTGCTCAGTAACCTGGCGCTGAAGTTTGGTCACTAATTGCATTAGGTCGGGCAATGAAGCAGTCTCATTAATTCTGTTACTCTATCTTCTAGCCATGTTTTTCTTCATAAACGACAAGTAAGGCTAATATAAGTTATCGTTATTCCTACCCGCATATCAAACTCTAAAGTATTTGATATCACAAAGTAAGGTAAGGTATCGTTCATATTTACATATCCTAAAAGTACTCTCTATCATAAGGTATCATTCATACTTACATATTCTAGAATCATAAAGGAAAGTAAGGTATGCATAGAGGTACTTACTTGGAAGCTGCAGGAAGAAGGCTTGATGTGTGTATAGTGAGATGACAATTGGCTCTGATACCAACCTGTAACGCTCGCCCTTCCCGCACTACGATGTAGGCGGGAGGCAGCGCTACGCGAACATACATATACGCATATGAAGATCTTAATGCAGTGGAATAATTTAAAACTTCATACATATGTGTTTAAACCATGCAGTTAAAACTTTAATCATGTTGACATATCTTAGCTATCATTCTTAAACATGGTTACTTGGTAAACTTAGCATTGTCGTAACATAAAATGCATGCAAGACATAACATTCTTGAACATGCTTGCATTAAACATAACACAGGCTCGCAGTAAGTCCTCCAAGGTCTGGATGGTACGCTCTGACTGACCATCGGTCTGCAGATGGAAGGCTGTACTAAATCTGAGCTTGGTACCCATGGCCTTCTGCAGACTCTGCCAGAAGCGTGAGGTGAAACGCGGATCTCGGTCAGAGATGATACTCAACGGTATGCCGTGCAATCTGATGATCTCTCTGCAATACAGCTCTGCTAATCTATCCAATGAGTCGGTCCTTCGAATAGCTAGGAAATGTGCGGATTTAGTCAATCGATCAACGATCAACCAAATCGCGTCAAGGCCTCGTCTGGTCCTAGGCAATCCCACCACGAAATCCATAGTAATGTGTTCCCACTTCTACTCGGGAATGGGAATACTCTGAAGGAGCCCAGCAGGTCTCTGGTGCTCTGCCTTAACCTGCTGGCATACCAGGCATCGGGCTACGAAGTCTACAATATCCCGCTTCATTCCGTTCCACCAGTAGGAACGTCTTAGATCTCGATACATGCGGGTGGCACCCGGATGGATGGCAAATCGGGAGCGATGTGCCTCCTATAATAGCTCCTCCCTGACAGAGTGTGCCTCGGGTACGTAAAATCTCCCACGAAAATACAAGACATCCGCGTCGTCTCGTGTAAAATCAGACTGCTGCTCTGTGGCTGCTCGACTGCCGAGGGACTGCAGATGCTGATCGCTCGCCTGAGCCTCTCTGATCCTCGTCCGGATGGAAGACTGAGCAACAATGGTCGCCAGAATACCCCTCTCAGTCTGACCCTGCTCCTCTAGACCCAACTCTGAGAAACTCTGGATGATCTCGGTAACCAGAACTCGGTGGTAGGCCAGCACCCCTCTGGACTTCCTACTCAAGGCGTCAGCTACGACATTAGCTTTCCCAGGGTGGTAGCTAATGGTACAATCGTAGTCCTTCAGGAACTCCTTCCACCTCCTCTGTCGGAGGTTGAGCTCCTTCTGCGTGAAAAGGTACTTGAGGCTCTTATGATCTGTGAATATCTCAAATGTGATCCCATACAAATGGTGCCTCCAAATCTTCAGAGCAAAAATAATTGCTGCCAACTCTAAATCGTGAACTGGGTAGTTCCTCTCATGCTCCTTCAGCTGTCGAGAAGCATAAGACACTACCCGGCTGTGCTGCATCAGAACGACACCCAATCCCTGATAAGATGCATCCGTATAAAGCACAAATCCGTCCTCTCCTAATGGAAGAACGAGGACGGGTGCCGACACTAATCTCTGCTTCAGCTCCTTGAAACTAGCCTCACAAGCCTCTGACCATGTGAATTTCACGCCTTTCCTGGTAAGGCGTGTTAGCGGCATAGCTATGCTCGAAAATCCCTCGACAAATCGTCGGTAGTAGCCGGCTAATCCCAAGAAACTGCGAACCTCCTGAACCGAATTCGGCTGCTCCCAACTGATGACAACCTCGATCTTCTGGGGGTCTACTGAAATACCACGGCTGGAAACCACGTGCCCTAGAAAATCGACTGAGATAGCCAGAATGCGCATTTGCTGAACTTCGCAAATAAGCGCTCCCGTCGGAGAGTCTCTAGAACTATGCGAAGATGTTGCGCATGCTCCTCAGAACGCGAATAGATTAAGATGTCATCAATGAAGACAATCACAAGCTGATCTAGATACTCCAGGAATATGCGGTTCATCAAATCCATAAATACCGCTGGAGCGTTGGTAAGCCCAAATGGCATTACCAGGAACTCATAGTGCCCATATCTAGTGCGGAACGTTGTCTTTTGAACGTCTGAGTCTCTAACTCTCAGCTGATGATATCCGGACCGCAGATCAATTTTAGAATACACTGTGGTGTCTCTGAGCTGACCAACCAAATCCTCTATCCGTGGAAACGGGTACTTGTTCTTGATGGTTACTGCATTCAACTGTCTGTAGTCGATGCATAACCTCAAAGAACCGTCCTTCTTCTTGACAAACAGAACCGGTGAACCCCAAGGAGATACGCTCGGTCTGATGAACCCTCGGTCAAATAACTCCTGGAGTTGGACCTTCAGCTCGTCCAACTCTTTCGGTGTCATGCGATAAGGAGCCTTAGATGCCGGCGCAGTCTCAGGAATCAACTCTATAGTGAACTTTATCTGTCTCCTGGGAGTAAGACCCGGTAGCTCCTCTGGAATGACATCTGGGAACTCCCGAACAACTGGAATGTCCGGAAGAGAAGAACAGCTGCTGTCATCCACGCTAACCATCGATAACAGATAACCCTGACAACCCAGTGATAACAATCTCTGTGCATGGAGCGTAGAAATGACAGATATGCCGTCATCTCGGATGCTGGTGAAATCCCACAAGGGTTGGTTCGGAGGCTGAAAGGTAAGCACCCTCATTCGGCAATGCACGATGGCATGGTACACTGTAAGCCAAACTCTGCTGAGAATGACGTCGAATTCCACTATCTCAAGTACCAACAAGTCATGGAGATTCATAAATCTCAATCCACCTCTCAACACACATAAGGAAGAGGTGATATCAACTCTATCCTTTCGAGAACTAGTGAATCCACAGTGGGGGTATAACCAATGAAATACCAGTGGTCATCCTTTAACCTTCTGGTTAATGTCCAATACTTTTCCGGAAGATAAGGTCATAGTGTTGGGACCGGGTGCATGTCGACAAGGATACGGGTTCGTAAATTTTAAATTTTTACGTGCAGCGGAAGAATTAGCATAAAATAATTTCTTAAATTATTTCAACCACGTATCTAGCATGCAACCTTATGGTGTGTAGACATAATCATAAATTAAAACTTTGAGGAAAAAGTAAACTAATTTACTAAGTACCTCGCGTAACTCGAAGTAAGGGACGAGATCCGACCGTAGCGTCCCTTGGAAGCTTCGCCTCTATTCGCGTCCACGCCGAGTTCTCTTCGGGATGACTTCGCAAAGTCACGAGTTTTGTGCCAACAAGAACTACTAGATTCTCTAAAGCACAACAAAGAAGATCATGAGAGGAAAGATGGAAACTAACCACCAAAGAAACGGAATCGAATTCCGAGAAGAGAGGAGTCGCTATCCGGTTCTTCTTTTTCTTGTTTCGTTTCTCCTTCTTCTTGAAGCTCACGGCAACCCACTTGGGAGAGAGAGGCGCCGGCCCTAGGGTTGGTGTGCGCTGGCCCTAGGGATGGTGAAGAGGGCGCCGGCCCTAAGGATGGAGAAGGGAAGAAGAATAAAAGAGAGAGAGAGTGGGAGCTCTATATCAATTACTCAATTCAATAGATTAGGAATAAAGGCTTCCCGTTGGTTCCTTATATAGTTGTATCTCCCTTGCTAAGTCTCCTCTTAACGGAATTAGTTATAAGAATTTTTATCTTATAAAATTTCTTATGACTTATTCCGTTATGCCTAGTTTTATTATAACTAATTTATAATAAAACAAATTCTTCTTCTCTTTAAATTATGGAATAAATTTTATAAGAAATTTATAAACTTTCTTATTATGGAAAAATCAATTCATAATTGATTTTATAAAATTAAAATAAACCAATTCATGGATTATTTTAACTTCCATAAAAAGGAATAAATTTCTATAAATTTATTTATATAAATTTCTTTATACAAATTTATTTATCCATAATTTATAAAATAAATCTCGCTAGATCTATTTTATTAATTAAACCAAATAATTGGTTTTTCTCCCTTTAGGTGGCCGGCCATCCAAGGAGGGTTAGCACCCTCTTTGGCCGGCCAAACCAACCCGAACCGATCGCGAATTAAACTCATTTAATTCGCCCAATAAGCCTTCAAAAGACTTAGCCATTTTTTAGCTTCCATTGCGCCTCTGATTAACTCAGATTCGACTTATATCTCTTGATCGAAAAATCTAATTTTCAACTCGTTTTAAATCCCTCGGATTACTCGTAGTGCGTGTGACTAAATAGGCTTTCGGTTTATGTTGGCCGTCTATAATCAACCAATTATAAAATGATCATGAGTGGCACCTAGTAGTACATCATGATCCCCAATTAATCGAAAGATCAACGGTTTGACCTCAGAAGAAATTATTCTGAAACCCTTCAGCAGCTCTAATGAATCGTGCCTCATTCCCTTCACCACCTTATACCCACTTGGTTCAGGACATGGTCTGTTTGTGTCAGTCCCCGCTAGACTGACTACGTCACACCTAGCCCAAGTAGTGTCTTTCTCGTCCTTTGGATTTCTAATTACTCTCATGTTTTTAAGAGACTCGCACTCTTAACATGATATACTCTGGCCAGAGGTTTTGAGTAACAATCCGACGATAGGCCTGGGTATACATCTCCTCGCAAGGAGTGGTGAATCGTTTGTAGGCTGTTCAAACATCTTCGGGCACTTTGGCTTATACCCAATCATCCTGGGTCCACACCTCCTCGGAGATGCTTGCTTAAGATGTTAAAGGATAAGTCTCCATGACCAAGATGACTTGAACACCGCAAGTCAAAGGAACATCGCACTTAAGCTGCAGTAAGAACTTCATTGACATATCTATATATAGATTCCATATGAAGTCTTACAGCTAGTCACTCCAATGAACTAGTTCCCTTAACTAGCATCCATGTTTATCTCCGGACATCCCAATGTCACCAGCCAGTGAGAATCAGCTGATTAGAGAATAACCCATGCTAGTCTCAACAGAATTGATAGTGTCCATTTTTATCAATTCATTGACTAGGGATATTTTCAATACTTCACATTTGCACATTTAGAGATAATCACTAGTTGTGATCCCATCACAAATTCTCTTATGCTGTGAGTTGTATTGCGGACATTCAGTAGATGAGTTTAAGATCTCAATCAAATATACAAGAATGTATACTCAAATAGTGAATTATCATTTATTAAAATAAATGTTTTACAATCATAAGGCGATTGCCTTAGGACACTTCTCTCATATCACTAACACATAGTTAACTCCACATTCTCTGTACCCTAACAGGTCATACATCCCGATGTACCATCGAGATTATTCAGTCACATACGCTCAATCAATGAGTCAAAATCCCTCATAAAATAGCGTAGCAACGAGCGAATCGATCGACCATCGTCTCGGAGCCCTAAACTCTTCAATTACTCCACTCAAGGTTCAAAAACCTCTGAGGTTAACTCCATAGCAAGGAAGTAGAGATACTCTACCTCTCAAGAGTATCTTAACATAATCACGAAGTGATTCTTTATTTCATGAAGGTCATCTTCGGCATCTTCCACCCAAAGGTGGTCTAGCCTCATAAGTGATCCACCTTAACGCAAATCATAAGTAGAAAGGTACCTCCTTGGTTATCCAAACCAAGTACACGCGGTAACCCGTATGTATCAAGCAACTAGCTTTACACTTTTTCATATCAGCGTAAGTCACATATCAAACCGTACCTTCTAGGTCATCAACCAGGTATAGATGATCCATGGTCAAAGTTCCCATGGAATAGGATGTGTCACTCCTCTACTATCCATGGTAGTATATAGCTCATGCTATCCTTCTACACCAATGTAGGTTATGTACCCTAAACGTGCCTTCCAGGTCACCTAACCAGGCACGAATGATCCAACGGTCTGAAACTCTTTTAACCAGGATAAGTCGATCCTACACTGATCGAGCCAACTACAGTAGCCAACCCTAGTTCTCGCCCAACTAATAATAGCTGGTACAAATAAATGATCAATAGTAAGATCTAGGAAAATCCAAACTCCTTATCCTCCAATAGGTGGTCAACATATTCGACCTTAGTTGTCCGATTCAACAATCGGAGCTACTAGAGAATTAACATTCTCTGCTCCAAGATCTCATCTGCAACATGTCACTAATCGCTCACATGAACGATCACGAATAAGATAGATTGACAGCATGTCAATCCAACTAAACCAAGTCTACATATATCTATCCATCCAGTATGAATATATAATTCCACCATGGTAGGGTAATCTAACCAATCCAAACTCTAATAGTGAATACTAAAAGTAGGATAGGTTCAGAAGATATACCTCTTGCCGCCTGGAGATGTCCCGTTGCCGCCAGGTCCCATAGTCCAAATGACGTCGTGAAAACGACTCCGAAAATCCGAAATGTACTTGGGTAGACTCATCTAACCCGAGCTCCGACACCTACCGGGTAGGTATCAGATTTAACTCCGACAAATCCGTAAATCAAATACGCAACGCAAACCTAAATCCACAAGTCCCAAAGGTATCCGACAACCTAGGCTCTGATACCAAAATAATTGGTATCAGATAAACATCGAAAAACACGCAAATGCCGGAGGTATCTCGCAAACTTGGCTCTGATACCAAAATAAATTGTCACGCCCCGAGACCATTGGAGCCGCTGATCCAATATAAAATTGGACAGTATCTCCCCTGTCCGGCGGACAATTTACACAAACATACAACACACGCAGTTTATAAATTGGCCTCAGGCCTCAAAACAGATATATATAAAACATAAGATAATGAAATACCCCAATACGGAAACATAGAACTCACCTGAGCTGCCCCCAGGGCAGGCGCGCCGCAAATCAATCAACACATAGTCCAACAGAGGACTCAAAAATACAATGCCATACGAATAGAACTCGAATACAAGTCCACGATGTATAAAAACAAATACAACGCATAAGAAATGCTATAAAGAAAGAAAACAACGCGGAAGCATCAATCAACGGAGTCGTAGGGACCCGAGACTGGCAACTGGGCTCCTCCGGCGAGCTATCAACCTGAAAACAAAAATATTACGACGGGTGGTGAGTCCAAGTGGACTCGCGGGTATATAGAAAGATATGCATGGCTGAAAAGTAGCTAAAGCAGCTATATAGAAACAACAGGATACAGTCTCCAAAATAATATCAGAAGCAAGCATAACTGAAATAATAAAGGATTGTACATACCAGAAATCAGTGTATCATGATCATAATAGGACTCGTACCATACGAGCAAGTGCAGGGTCAACAAACCATACCAAAAGTAACTCCTGTATGTGCATGTCAAACAAGTGCAGCAAGTAAATGCAGCAAACACAATCAATGCACAAATGCATCATATGCACATGATGCAATGTCATGGTCACCCCTAACTCCAGTCAAGCCACCGAGACAGGCGATACTGTGTCGGCCGAGTGGGTAGAGCCGTGACACTGTCAGCACTCTGCCATCACTGCTCCTGAGTGACCGAGTGGACAGGATGCTGGTGGAACTATCGCTCCGCCCCATGTATATATGGGGGAGATATCTCTCTCATCTTCTCTGGTCTATGGGTAGAGAAGGGATCCCTGCTTGCTACCACGCTCCGAAACCACTACCCCTGAGCGGACGAGCGGAGCAATACAGAGCAAATGCACACACCCAGCGGTATCCACTAACCCATGAGTGACCGTGCGTGCATATCATGTGCCGGAAGACGATTAGGCTCAACCACAAGGGAGTCGCTGATCGCCGGCATGCAACAGTGCAGGTATGGTGCATGACTCAAACACATGCAACCCCTACCAGGTCATCGACACATAACTCAACCTATCATGCACAGATCATATGTATGCATCATAACCCAATCAATCCTATATCCAGATACACGTGCAAGTATGAATAAAATCAACCAATGCAGATATCAGGTGACATACCACAATAACCCAATCAGTCCACATCTAGACACACGTGCAAGTATGACTAGAATCAACCAGTGCAACCGTACAATGGTATGCTACTACCTATCCACATACTCATGCTCATACCATTAATGCTATACAGAGTCAGATAACAAATAAACGAGACTATATAGAAGTAAATGTAGATCGTATCCAAGGTCAAGCATAAGTATCAAGCAGGATAACAAAACGGTAGCAGATAAAGGTCAATATCAGCCTACTGCATAAATAACTAGCCATGCATAAAGATAAAGTGGACTACAGAATACAAGTAAGAAGTACCCGCCTCCAAGTAAGCAAAGTCCGTATCAAAAGAGATAGAACCACCCGCCAATAATAAGCAGCAATAAATCCAAGTCAAGTCCCTATATCAAGGATGTATAATTAATTAGCTATTTACAGAAATATAAATAGCTAATTACTCCCTAAACCAAATTAGGGTTAACCCAGTTATCCCATTTCATTTAATTACGTCTAATTAAATGGAGAGGTTTCTTAATCACTTCACATAATTATGATTTAGAGTTATGTTTTACTTTTGGTTTAATCCTAAACTTCCATCCAAACCAATTCAAATGGATCAATCTAGAACAAAACATCCCAAGTATGGGTTAACCCAAACTCATTCCAAGCATAAACTGAACAAAGTTCCCATCGCCAAGTAAACAATTCATAACCAGAGCAACCTATGAAGCCATAACATCAACAACATCTCCTTACCTCAATTCACAGGTCTTCACAGCATTAAAAATGAGGAAAATAGATCCCAAGTCCAATTTCAATTTCCTGAATCAACCTGCTATCACACATAAGGATCAATCTATCTTCCAATTTGATCTGAATCCCTAAAATCAACCACCCAAATCCACATACCTAAACAAATTCCAGCGTATCATACCTGGATGATGGTCGATCCTTACTGATCGAAACAGATCAGAGAAAGAAGTGATATCCTAAAATGAAATCCTCATTTGCTGGATAGTCCTCTACTCCCAAATCGTTGTCGGTAATAAGAAAGCTGCACATCCACGGGTGGATTAGGATTCAACAGCTCACAAGGACCGCCGGCAGCAGTCGAATAGCACACTCACCGATACAGAAGAGGTGGAAATCGGGGAATCCAACAGCAGCTTCGGTTGCGATCGGAAGAGGGGAAAAGGAAGAAGAACGTCGGTGTGCGGCTGCGGCTAGGGCAGAGGCTCGCGTGCGATGAGTGGAGTTCGCAGCTTGAAGAAAGGTAAAGGAGGCGACGTCTCTTCTCGCTGATGTCGAAACCAGAGGGAGAGATTGAGGTGGCTTCGATCGGTAGAGGAGGGTGTGCGGCGGATTAGGGCTTAGTGCGGGGGAAGGAGAAGAGAAGGGAAGAGTGAGGCGGCGTTGAATGGAATGCGGCAGCCACACCACACCGAGCCCTAACCGGCTCTTATGTGGCCTTTTGCATTTTGGTCATTTTGCATTTTAGCCCTCCAATGAGTTTCAGCTTTTACAGTTTAATCCCTAGGGTTTAGAATCTCTTATCATTTAAACCCTTAAACTTCGTCCCAAAGCCCGAAAATTCTAGGAATTTTTCGAAAAATTATCCCGAGTGGGATAAACGTGTCGGATTTAACAGTAAGACCCTTTCCTACTCACTAAAATCATACGTCACATATCATGGAAAGGGCATAACATAAAGAGTGTAACATAAAACCAAAAGCATATCATGAGAAGGTATTCATTAAGCATTTGACATGAGGAGGCATATAGATGTACATGATAACACATAATCATATAGAAGTGCTTAACATGTAATGAAATTGCATAGAGCTCATGGCATAAGAAGTATTTGGCATAAAATATAAGCACATAAAATATTTAACATAGAGAAGTTCTTGACATAAAACATAAGCATATGACATACTTGACATGGAGAAGTTCTTGACATAAACATAAGCATATGACATACTTGACATGGAGAAGTTCTTGACATAAACATAAGCATATGACATACTTGACATGGAGAAGTTCTTGACATAAACATAGGCATATGACATACTTGACATGACATAGATGCATAACATGAATGAATGCATGAGTTAAATGCACATAACATAAGGATGCTTATTTGAAAATCATAATTATAAGTACTTAAACATAATCTCACATCATGGGGGGCCCCGGCTTGTACCACATACATACATCCATCATTTGCGTGCATCCCTAAGTAAATGCGAGGTAACTAGTCTCGACCTACTAGGGTACTAGGTTACCTTCAACCTAGGGACAGCTACGGTAGTCCAGAACCGAGACTTTCTTAAGGAGCCCATCCCTGTTGGACAGCTACGGTAGTCCCAGAACCGGGGACTGCTACGGTAGTCCCAGCACCGAGGCTTTCATAAGGAGCCCATCTCTTGGACCTTTTTAGGGTCTGGTACAAGCCATCCATAAAGTAAAATAGCTTCACATGCTTCTTTTTGCATCATAAGAATTACTCTTGGCATTTCATCATTCATAGAACTTACATCGCATAATTAAAGACATAAACATGATCTTAATACATGAAGCATGGTATAAAGCATACTTAGCATTTCATCATTCATAGTTAATGCATAACGTCATTATGCCTTAAAGGCATGATCATCATCTTCATTCATAAGGCATGACATAGATACATAATTATGCCTTAAGGCATAAACATCATCTTAGTTCATAAAGCTTGCATGATCATGGTACATAGGGTAAGCATGCATAGATAAGTTTTTACATACATGGTACATATCACATAGCATACATGATCATGGTATCTATCATAAAGCATGCATGGGTAGGATTCATATGAACATGATACATACTACATAGGTTCATGACATTCAACATAAAATAGGCGTAAGTCTACATAACCATAATATACATATGTTCAAGGCATTTAACCTAATGCATGCATAATTCTACATAAACATGATGCATACTTCACAACACATGTGTTCATGGTATATGGTTTAAAACATTCATGAATAAAACCTACTAAAACATGGCACATAATATAAGCATACAAGGTCATGAGGCATAACACATAAAATTAGGGTTTAGGCATCATAAAATTCATACAACATGCTTGAACATATATCTACATCATAATAAGCCATAAACAAGTATACTTGAAACCTTAGACTAACCCAAACCCTAGACTTGGTGCTTGGTCGAAAGTTATAGATGGGAGCCCCATTATTCAAGTAACATGTGAGGTACCATAAGTAACATAACCCCCAATACAATACATACAATGCCATAGGAAGCCATTAGAACACATGATTGAGGCTAACCCTAATTCCTAGCCCTAAAATAGGTCTGGCCGAAACCCTAGACGGGTCACAAGTACATGGAAAATTCATATAACTCACAATTAACATCATTGTATCATAGAGAATCATAATAAGCATGCTTGGAGGGTTAGATCTAATCTTGTTGGTGCAGAATGCACCCAAGTCAAACCTGTGTTTTGATAATGGCAACATAGGTCAAAAGTTAAGTCTTTCTTGTTTTCTAACAAGTCACTCAAGTGTGCAGGAAAAGCCCTAGCGAACGACTGCTAGGCACTGGCGAAGGAATGCCAGGGTAAAAAGACCTAGCAAAGGACTGCTAGGCACTGGCGAAGGAAAGCCAGGGTCAAAAGACCTAGCGAAGGACTGCTAGGCGCCAGGCGAAGGACAGCCTGGGACGAATCTTCCTCAGAAGAAGAAGAAGAGGCACCCCAGTCCAACCTCCTAGCTCTGACTGCCTCAGAAGAAGTCGGAACCGAATCAGAAACAGAACAGGAGGACGGCGAGCTGACCTTCACAGAAGACGGAGAAATTAAGGTAACTGGTTTTAATAGATCTCAATTAAGTGAATTAATTTCATTTCTTTCTCGAGATTTGGCAAAAGCCAAACTCCGAGTCGAGTCCCTCCGACAGGAAGTAAAACTCCTGAAAGAGGGAGCTGACTCTAAACCCTTAACCGAGAAGGTTTAGGAAGGAACTCCTACTCAAGTTGAAAAACTTAAAAAGGAGAACTCCTCCCTGAAAACTCAGGTTAAGGATCTTAGATCAGCTTTAGAACGATTTACATCTGGTTCCAAGGGTCTTGACATGATCCTTGGAAAACAGAAATCAGTTCTAAATCGATCCGGATTGGGCTATAGAACCAAATCCCGGCAAAGATCATACTTAGCTGTACTGAATCAGTCCAGAGGTAAAATTCAGGCATGGGTACCTAAACTATACCTGAACAAACCAACTGGATCAAATCAGTATTGGATCCCCAAGGACAAGATTCACATCTTGCCTAACCATCACCGTGGCTTTAGTCAGGGGGAGCCAAACTGAAAACTATATTCATTATTAGATAAAATTGTTATTCTTGATTGCAATATGATTGTTTGCTTGTTTATTTAATTTTTGCAATTTACCATGCTTAGACTTAGGCTAGTTTAAGGACTAAACAAACTTAACTGAAACTTGACAACATAGTATTGGGTGGAGGTGAGATGATAGTACGTTAGGGAAGCCAATTTGGCGGAACTAGCCGAAGCTACCGATCCAAGACCCAAACCTGTTAGACCAGAAATTTTTCAAAGAATTTTTGAAAATGAAATTTCATTAAAAGGCTTTGTCAAGGAAAGGGTGGATGATCCCATAAGGCTACGGCCAAAGAAGGCCTAGTGCCTCGCCAAGACCTGGAAGCCAATTTTTGAAATTTAAATTCAAATTTTCTTTGTCAAATTCGAATCTAACACAAAACTTCAGTTATTTGTAGATTTAAACATCATTTCAAAAATTTCAAAATTAATTAAGTTTTTAAAATTTAATTATTTTCAAAATTAATCAAAATTTTCAAAACAGTCTTAACTATCAAAACCTGTCTCACGAAACCTATAAGGCTAACGTGATTGAAAACCCTAGATTTTGGGTGAGACAGACTAGACAGTGAAACTCAATTTAAGCTATTCCTGACTCTAATTGGATCCAAATCAAGAAAACTCTTTATGTGTAGGGACATAAAGATTTGGACCAATGGATGTTGGATAGCGGTTGCTCCAGACACATGACTGGAGATAAATTGAAGTTCACCAAGCTCATGTTCAAAAACCTAGGCTCAGTGGCATTTGGCAATAATGCTACACTCAAAGTAATTGGGTCAGGTAATATTGAACTTAAATCCGATTTCATTATTAAGAAAGTTCTATTGGTTGAAAACTTTAATTTTAACTTGCTTAGCATAAGTCAGTTATGTGATTCTGGTTATATAGTCACTTTTAACAATTCCAACTGCCTAATTAGAAATGTACAAAACTCAGGAATCATGCTTAAGGGCACTAGGAAAAACAATGTATACACTATAAACCTTCCCCTTGTACCCAAATGTATGTTAACACAATTAGAACAATCAAACCTCTGGCATAGGAGATTAGGTCATACAAATCTAAGAACTATCTCAAAATTTACCCAACTTGGCTTAATCAAAGGTATTCCCAAAATTAAAAATAATGAAAACCTAATATGTGAATCTTGTAATCAAGGTAAACAAACCAAATCCAATCACAAACTAACCCAATCTGATTTAACTCAAACTACATTTGAGCTCCTACACCTTGACCTGTTTGATTCACATGGAGCCAAGTCACTAAGCGGGAACCGATACTGCTTTGTAATAGTTGATGATTACTCTAGGTTTACCTGGGTTAGGTTTCTAAAAGCCAAAGATGAAACTCTAAACCTATTTAATGAATTCTGTACACTAATTGAAAATCAAAATGACACTAAAATTAAAAGACTTAGGAGTGATCACGGGGGAGAGTTTGAAAATCAACAATTCGAGGAATTCTATAAGGTAAATGGGTACCTACATGAATTTTCATGTCCTAGAACCCCCCAACAAAATGGGATAGTCGAGCGAAGGAATAGAACATTACAAGAAGTCGCTAGGGCAATGCTCAACGAATTTAATCTAGCAAACCAATTTTGGGCAGAAGCAATTAGTACGGCTTGCTATGTCCAAAATAGGATTTTGATTAACAAGCGACACAACAAAACCCCCTATGAACTGTATTACCATAGACTCCCAAACCTACACTACCTAAGGGTCTTTGGATGCAAAGTCCATATCCTAAACACCAAAGACTATTTAGGAAAATTTCAGTCCAAGTCAAACCCAGGTATCTTCCTAGGATACTCAACTACAAGTAGAGCCTATAGAGTTTACAACAAACAAACTAAGAAAATTGAAGAAACAACAAACTTAATTTTTGATGAAGAAATCAACTCAACATCTAATAATCCAGATTTAACTTCATCAAACTCTGACCAAGAAAGTAATGAACAAACAATTGAACCCTTAATTGAACCCCTAAATGAACTAACCATTGAACTAATTAATGAGTCAACTGAACTAAGTATCGAACCAACAAATGAACCAGCCCAAAGAGTCGAATCAAATAGTGAACCAAACCGACCAGCCAGACCTGAGGCTGAACCAAGCTCTAGAAGAACCAAGAAACCCAGACTCAATCACCCAACCGATCAAATTATGGGTGATCCAACTCTAGGAGTCAGGACTAGATCCTCCTATAGAAACCTGAGTCAAATAGCTATGATATCGAAAATTGAACCCAAAACTATAGATGAAGCCCTACCTGACCCTGATTGGATCATAGCTATGCAAGAAGAATTAGCCCAATTTGAGAGGAACCAAGTTTGGGAACTAGTGCCTAAACCTGAAGGCAAATCCATCATAGATACTAAGTGGGTCTTTAGGAATAAGCTAAATGATCAAGGAGAAATAGTCAGAAATAAAGCCCGCTTAGTAGCAAAGGGCTTCAGCCAAGTAGAGGGATTAGACTACGATGAAACATATGCCCCAGTAGCTAGACTTGAGTCCATTAGAATGTTGTTAGCCTTTGCATCCCATAAAGGATTTAAATTATATCAAATGGATGTAAAGTCAGCCTTTTTAAATGGATTCATTAAAGAAGAAGTTTATGTAGGACAACCCCTAGGGTTTGAGGACTTAGACAAACCTAACCACGTTTACAAACTAACCAAAGCATTATATGGGCTAAAACAAGCACCTAGGGCCTTGTATGAACGGTTATCAACCTATTTAACTTCTAAAGAATTTAAACAAGGCCAAATTGACTCAACCTTATTTATTAAAATCCTAGGAAAAGATATATTTATTGCCCAAATTTACGTAGATGATATAATCTTTGGATCCACCAACACCAACTTCCTAAAAGAATTTGTCAAGATAATGGAAGATGAATTCGAAATGAGCTTAGTTGGTGAGCTTACTTTTTTCCTAGGACTTCAAATCAAACAAACTAGGGATGGTAACTACGTTCATCAATTCAAATATGCTAAAGAGTTAATAAAGAAATTTAAAATGGATAACTCTAAAAGCATAAGTACCCCTATGACCACTAATGTAAAAATAGATAGTGACCCTGATGGTAAACCAGTAGACCTTAAACTCTATAGGAGTATGATAAGTAGCCTACTGTACCTTACAGCCAGTAGACCTGATATTCTTTTTGCTGTCGGGATGTGTGCTAGATACCAAACCTGTGCTAAGGAAACGCACTTAGCAGCCCTAAAAAGAATACTAAGATATGTAAAGGGCACCCTAAATGTAGGGATTTGGTATCCTAGGATCTCATCTTTTAATTTGATAGGATACTCAGATTCTGACTATGCTGGCTGTAAATTAGATAGAAAGAGCACAAGTGGAAGGTGCCAACTGTTTGGTCAGAGTCTAGTTAGTTGGTGCAGCAGAAAACAACACTGTGTAGCTCTATCCACAACTGAAGCTGAGTATGTGGCCTTAGGAGAGTGTGTTGCTCAACTTTTATGGATGATGCACACACTTAAGGACTTCCAGCTCAACTACACCCAAACTCAAGTATTTATTGACAAAATAAGTTTAATTAATTTAACTAAGAACCCAATCCAACACTCCAGAACCAAACATATAGAAGTCAAACATCATTTTGTAAGAGACCATGTAGCCAGGGGTGAAATAGTACTTAAGGATATTGACTCTAAATCCAACTTAGCTGATATATTCACAAAACCCTTACCTGAATCTGAGTTCAGCTCACTAAGAAGGCAGTTAGGATTGTGCTCTGTAGAATAGATTAATTTTTTTGCTCTACTTGATTTTAAATTTTTTTTTAATATAATTTGAAAAATTGTTTTTAATTTCAAAATCAGTTTTCACTTTTCGACTTAGTCTATTTTTATTTCAAAACTACCCCCTTTCAAAATTAAGGGCTTTTTCAAAAATAGACTTAGCCTAGGCCCTAACCCTAGAACTGCATGCACCTATAGACTTAGAAGCCAGCATCTCACAAGCACCTTAGGGTACTTTTGATTGATAACCTAGAAAGGGTTGAGATGCTTAGGTCTTTGCCTTAATTCAAGATGCTTTAAGTCAGTGCATCTGCAGTAATTGGGGCACTAAATACAATTTACATAGCAATCAAGTTAAGTGTCAAGTTTAGAAAATCTAACTTGAACAGAAATACTTAACTTGACTAACCCTAGCAAAAACTACTGTTTCTAACAGTTAGTAAGTAGCTAAGTGGGTTAGACAGGTCCCTATAGAGAAAATTGACTGATTTAGTTTAAGTCTAATTATGAATTGGTTCAGTACAGCAAAATCAGTCTAGTTTAAGTCTACTTATTACCTTTATGCAATCTTATTTCTGCTATATTTATCTGTTTTGATATATGGCATAGGGGGAGAGATAGGGAAGGAGAGAGTAAAATTAATTTTACTTATTCAAAAAGTTAATTCGTTATTCAAAAAGTTTTCAAAAATTAATTTTACTTATTCAAAAAGTTAATTCGTTATTCAAAAAGTTTTCAAAAATTAATTTTACTTATTCAAAAAGTTTTTCAAAAAGTTTCTTATCCTTTATACAAAAACTTTCAAAATTGTTACTTAAGCTTTCAAACTTTTTTCTTAAACTTTTCAAAATTTGGCTAAGTACTCAAGCCTTTCAAAATTTTATTGTTACTTAAGCTTTCAAACTTTTTGCTTAAACTTTTCAAAATTTGGCTAACTACTCAAGTCTTTCAAAATTTTCACTTAAGCTTTCAAAATTTGGCTAAGTACTCAAGTTTTTTTAAGCTTTCAAAATTTGGCTACTTTCAAAATTTTCACTTAAGCTTTCAAAATTTGGCTAAGTACTCAATTTTTTTTTAAGCTTTCAAAATTTGGCTAAGTATTCAAGCCCCTCAAAATTTTGTTAATTAAGCTTGTCAAATTTTTTCTATAAATACTTTAAGCTTGAGTTCTTTCAAAACTGCATACGTAAAATATTACTAAGTACTTAGGTTTTTCAAACTTATTAAGTACTTAAGTTTTCCATAAGTACTTAAGCTTCTCAAATTCTACTAAGTACTTAAGCTAACACCTTCAAAACTCTTGAGTACCTTAAAACTTAAAACTTTAAAGTACTCTAATTATGCTTCAAAAACTCTCCTATGTACTTTTAACTTAAGTTGTTGAAAGATTTTTTAAATACCTAAAACTTAAGTTTTCAGGTACAAGTAAAGTTTTTTTTTAACCCCACGAATTTTTGAAAAATTTAGGGGGAGATTCCTTCCAGGGGGAGAGAACAAAAATTAAACCTTTTTCAAGTTTTGCTTAAACTTAACTTTTTGAACTGGGGTTGCCATAAATCAAAAAGGGGGAGATTGTTGGTGCAGAATGCACCCAAGTCAAACCTGTGTTTTGATAATGGCAACATAGGTCAAAAGTTAAGTCTTTCTTGTTTTCTAACAAGTCACTCTAGTGTGCATGAAAAGCCCTAGCGAAGGACTGCTAGGCACTGGCGAAGGAATGCCAGGGTAAAAAGACCTAGCAAAGGACTGCTAGGCACTGGCAAAGGAAAGCCAGGGTTAAAAGACCTAGCGAAGGACTGCTAGGCGCCAGGCGAAGGACAGTCTGGGACTGAAGCCCTAGCGAAGGAATGCTAGGCACCGAGCGAAGGGCAGCTCGGCATCCAAGACCTGACAAAGGACCGTCAGGCAAAAGTCCAACCAGAGGAACGGTTGGCATTAGGTAAATTCTCCCGAGAGGAGTAGGTGAGGACGCGTTCCCCGTCGAGGGAACAGTAGGCGTCGGTTCAACCTAGGGCTCTATTTTGGAGACCAAAGTCAGAACCAAGACAGCTAAGGCTGTATAATCTAATAATTTATTATGTTATTATGTTTTGGACTAACCCTGGATGCAGGACCGAAGGAACGTGTGTCTGCAGCTCAGAGTGCCTCAAAGGAGTGAGGCAACAGCTGACCAGGGCGCCCGGAGTGTCCCGGGCGCCCCCAAGGTGAACATAAAACACACAAACAAAAAGTGCGCTTCGACAGTACAAGCTGCGGGCGCCCAGTGCTCCTGGGCGCCCCCGTTGCTCCCGGGCACCCTCTGCGCTGCGGGCGCCCCCATGCGCAACCTCGAACCAGAACCCCTCGAAGCCAAGGAGATAGAACTTTGACCCGGTCAATCCGGGCGCCCCGAGCGCTCCTGGCGCCCCGGTCAAAGCGGATCCAGAGGATCAGACGCGATCGAGACTTTGACGGATCAAAGGCCACGTGGGGGGCGCCCCCAACGTCTCGGGCGCCCCCAGGCCCTATATAAAGGGCCTTCGATCAAGGCTTCAAGGAATCAACTCTCCGAACGCCTCAAAGCTCTTTTGCTCTCGCGCCTTGCTCCGGAATCCTTCTAACTCGAGCCGACGACGTCCTGCTGCTCCGAAAAAGCCGATCTACTCCGGACGTCGGTAAAAGAGTTATTTAAAAGTTTACTGTACTTAATTTGTAATCCTTTTGTAAACTATTTTGCGCCTAATATAGAATTGCCCAAAGTAAACGGTCAACGACCGTGGGCCTTGGAGTAGGAGTCGACACAGGCTCCGAACCAAGTAAAAACGACTGTGTCCCTGTGTTATTGTTTTTTTTTATTTCCGCTGTGCACTTGCTCTTAATTTTCCGAAGAAAAACGATTTCTGATATTCACCCCCCCTCTATCGGTGTTCTCGATCCAACAATCCTAACCATGAAAGGGGGAAGGTGGCCGAAACTTCATGAGGGACTTAGGGTGCTACAAAATTCCACAACTCACAATTCATTCTTTATTTATCATGAGAAAGCATTAGGAATCATAAGTGAGGTTTTAACATCATCCCAAACCCTGAAAGGGTGCTTGGCCGAAACCCTAGGAAGCCCTAATCCCATGGTTTTCTCAACATAGAGCCCAAACAAAATCTTAAATCATGAAAGACAACATAGAAACTATTATAGCACAGGTGAGGGAGTCTTACCTCTTATTGTCTTGGTTATAAACCTTAAATAGGGAAAAGAGTGAAGACCTTCTTGATCTTAGAACACCCCTTGCCCTTGTAGCCTTGTAGGAAACTTTGGATCTTCAAGAGGGAGTCCTCTTATGAAGTTTCCCAAGGGGAAAACTTCCCTTGTGGCTCATGGCAAGAAGGAGGAAGAAGAGAGAAGAGGAAGAGCCTTAGTGGAAGAAGAAAAGGAGAAAAGTAACTTAAGCCTCTTCACTTCTCATCCATCCCTTTTATACTAAGTGAAGGGGCATGGTGCCTCTTCACATGGTGCCTCTTCCACTTCCTTTAGCCTCAACTAAATTCTTCTTTCTTTCCCAATAGCACTCCCATGCTAGGTGAATTAGTTAGTACATGCATGATGAGGCTTTGCCTCTATTCTAGGTCCAAGGTTCAATCCTTGGTGCATGCACTTTTTTTTTATCCCATTTAATCTTATTTTTGGCAAGGCCCACATAAGAGCCCACCAAAAGTTATGCTAATATTCCTAATTGGAACTCATCTCTATTTATGTTAAAATTCTACCCAAGGTCCACTAATAGTCATGGTACTAGAAGGGCCCATATAAGGCCCATTAATACTTAGCTTTTTAATCTATATGAGAAATCATGCTAAGGTTCATGCTAGTATTCATATGTTTCTCAAGAATCCATATAGGCATGATCAATATTTTAAAAAAAATATTGAGAGGATTTTACGGGCGTTTGCTCAATTGGTTGCCAGGATTCATAAAGAACTAGTATTTAAGCCTAGGTCTAGGGTTCGAATCCTGGGTAAGGCAAAAATCCACTGCCCAGGAGTGGGAAGACCTAGTAAGGTAACGACACGGTCGACTGTCGACGACCCATAAGAAAATAAGGGGGTCGCCAAATGGGCAGCCAAATGGGCCGGGTTGTTATAGATGTGGAATGCAAAGCGGTGAAGGCCCTTATATAGCCTGTTCTCGGGTGCCGAAGGCTTGTTGGTGCCTGCCACGTGTAACGAATCGGGTGCATACTTATCGGCAAACTCAGCCAAACCTTATCCCTCGTTCTTGGGCTCCTGGGACCTCTGAGACGCCTGATGGCACATGGGCACCTGAGTTGCTGACGTGGCAGCCTGCCAACTCAGCCACTAACCCGCTGGAAACGCCTCAACACAAGCGCCTGTTACTTGTCAGGCGCCTGGTCTATCGGGCGCCTGAACCCTTTCAGACACACCTAGGATGTAGCAGTTACTTCCATTCACTGCTGCAACCAATGTTAGTCCAAGAATAGTATAGCATAGATAATAAGTGTATGAATAACAGCCTGAGTTCTCTTGATTCTATCTTTAGATTTCAAAATAAAACCCTAGGTTGAACTGACGCCTAATGTTCCCTCTTCCAGGGAACGCATCCTCACCTACTCCTCTCAGGAGAAGATACCTTTTTGTTAGTGAGAGCCCTAGAGCCAATCATATGATGATTACTTTTTGGACTCATTGTATCATATTCTTGTATATATATTTCTTATATATAAAGGCATTTCTTATGGTTATTGTACTTATGTGTATCGGTGCCAAATAACTTTGTATAATAACGTCCTTGAGTAGAAGGTTCTTATCTATATCAATCGATTAATTGAATCGATAATGAGATGATATAGAGAACACTACTCTTAATTATTCCTAGTCAAGTATTAACATTCAAGGACAATGTTAATGCATAGAGACTAGCATGTAGGTCAACATGATGACTTGATCTCACAAGTCATGGATATGAGATATCAAGTTGACACATGGGTATACATTAGTGAATGTATACTGAATGGCCTGCCATGAGAAAGTATCATGGATCGTTATATGAGTGTCATATACTTTCTCATGTGACTATTAGTATGACTATTAGTCCTTAGACCTGAAGTCACCATAGTTCCCTACATAAGGAGTTATGTACTTTGGTTTCGTCAAACGTCACCCGTAACTGGGTGGACTATAAAGGCGATTACTGGGTATGTAACAAATTATGCGGAGGGATGTGAGTGATGTAGATGGGATCTATCCCTCCTATATGACGGGAGAGATATCATAGTCTTGATAGAGTGAGATCACTAAGTGCATGGCCATGCCCAAATAAGGCAATATGAGATATTGAGCTTATTTGATTATAGTGAGTCTACTTGGAGTTCAAGACACATAGATTGATTTGAGGATGACATGGTCTATGCCTCATGAAAGATCAATCTAGATATCGAGGATAGAAGGACGTTGTCACATATTGTGATGGTCACAATTATTAGTCACAATGGTGATGTTGGATCTCGACATTCTTGTAACTTGGGTAGCAATGATGTGTTGCTAGATACCTCTCATTGCTTATGTCCTTAAATAGGTTTAAGGGCATTGCCAACGTTACAAGAACCTATAGGGTCACACACATAGAGCAATAGATGGAGAATAAGTCCATATGATGGACCGAGAGTAATGAAGTCAAAGTTTGACTTTGGCTAAATATGGAAAGTCCATAAAAGGCAAGTTTGACTTGACTCAAATTAGACAACTTGAGTTGGACTCGAGTTTGATCCAAGTGTTGGATGAATCTAATCATGGGAGAATAATGAAGTCAAAGTTTGACTTTGGCTAAATATGGAAAGTCCATAAGAGGCAAGTTTGACTTGACTCAAGCCACATCACCTTGACTTGACCAAGTGATGACTTGGCATCATCATCAAGGCTAAGTAACCTCCCCATTTGAATTTTGAATTCAAATGAGGGGTTACCTATGATGGTGGCCGGCCACTTAATGGCCAATAATGGCCATTAAGTGGCTTGCCACTTATACACACAATATGAGGTTTTTGTGTGTGATTGATTTTTCTCCCAACTTAGTTTTTGGTTTTTGCTCTCCCTCTCCTCTCTTGTGGCCGAGACCCCAAGCAAGTGCTAGCACACTTTTGGGCTCTCCTCTCCACTCTCTTGCTTGTGTGGATACTTCTAGAGGGTTGCTACTTTGCATCCTTGAGATCCAACACCAACCGAGGAGCGAGCGGGAATTGCGGGGCACGCATCGAAGGTAGTTTTTCCCTTCTCTAATAGATCTAGGTTGTAGATCGGTTTTGAAGCATGTAAACGAGCACTCATAAATTTTTGAAATGGTTTTCTTCGCTCGGATCCTTTCTATTGGGACTTTCGGGGTTTTCGCGACGCGAAAAAGCGGTTTTCGCGGCCCGAAAAATCCTACACATTTGCCAACAGGCTCCTCCGGTTGGACTTTGGCTCGGCCTCCGAGACTGTCGGATCTCGAGACGTCCGTACCTCGATCCGCCTCTACTTTTGTCTGCAATCCTCGCTCGACTAAGACACCTGCCCGATCTGGCGGATCAGGACTTCGGTGCCCAGTCCACAACCGGGACTTCTTGCCCAACCCTTGGCCAGGTCTTCTTGCTCAACCCTGTAGGTCAAGACTTCATGCCTAGGTAAACTAGGACATTCCTGCACACTTGATAAATCCATTAGATTACAATATAAACTTAACTTTGAACTCTTTGCCATTATCAAAATCAGGTTCGATCTGGTGCTTTTGGCACTAATAGATTGCACCAACAATCTCCCCCTTATTGATGTGTGGCAATATGTTTAAGATAGGTACCATGATAACAATTGAAAATTAACATGCATAGTATATTTCGATCCATAAATATGCATCCTCACCCTTAACCTATACCTTAACACATAATTTTCAAATTTTGCACAAACATAAGAATTAAGTTAAATTCTAACTTAAATCTTTCAATTCTCCTCATTTGGCACCATCAAAAAGATTGCGCCAAGCAATATTACCCTTTAGTATCAATTTGGGACAAGTTTTAGTTTCTGAAAATACACAAAAATCTGAGAATACAAGTACCAATCGACTGGTTACACCGAATTGCCAATTCATAGAATGTTCAGTCGACTGGTCCTCTGCACCAGTCAACTGATACTTATCAAATTGAAATTTCAGCCTTTTGAGCTGAAATTCAAAAATTCATAAAAAATTCCAGAAAATTTGAAAATTTTTGAAATTTTGTAAACATATTTCTTGTGATGTTTTCTAACAGGAAAAGATATATTTTCATGACAAAATCCAAATATGTTTGACCTTTTGACAAAAACTCAAATTCTTTGAAAACACTCAACTTTGTATCAAAATCATCTCTTAGTTTTGAACCCATGTGTTTACACTCATGAAGACACTCGTGAAGGTTATTTCACGAGTAGGGGTGCTTCCCCTAACCCCGCAAGGGGCCTTGTCTCGCGATTACGCCCGAAACCCGCTTACCGGGACCGCCGCGGAGTTGTGACTCGAAAAATTCTAAAAATCAGTAGAAAAATTATATAAAATCTGTAAAATTACATAATTTTGAATTATGTACAATAGTGTGATGGTCATGGCCCAAAACCCAATTTTTAATAAGATTAAAATTGTGTTGTAATTCATAATACGGCCTGCGCGCCGTTTTTGTACATGTGCGTGTTGTATTGTGTTTGCGACCTGCGTGTCGGCTTTTAATATTTTATTTCTGTTGTATTTCATATTTAGACTCGAATGTAACTCGAGTATAAAAATTTGTAATGTACAAAAGTGAAGACGACGGAAATTCCGGAGAACTTAGACTCGGGAGAACTAGCCGACAACACCAAGACGGTCAAGAGGAAGCGCTTGGAGAAGCCGCTAGACCTAGGTTGACCATCGGATCCTCTCATTGGCTTGAGAGGGTCTTAGTAGGGCCATGACCAAGTCACTTAAGTTTATTTTATTATTGCTATGCTTGTGATGTATATGATGCATGATAATGTAGAATAGTAAAAATAAACTTAAGTGTATGAGATGCACAAGTAATGTGGGAACCATATTTTGATGTGCACTTAATACACATTTAGGATTAAATTAGATTTCATAAATGCCTAGATGTGATGCACATCCTCGATTAGATTAGATCTAAAATCGAATCGACTCGTAAACGCCTACCGGGTCCTGATACCCATCACTACCTCGATCATATGCGCTTGTCGATTCTGCCAAAGCAGAGCAACGCATTTAGTCTTGGTAGGATGCGGAGAGACAACCTTGGTCCCGCCTATCACGGCTCGGGTTAGATCGAGCTCAATCAGATTGAGTAACTAGTTAACTCAATTGGATCGAGTAAAGCTATAGGCGTATTCCAATAGTTGGAAAGGTAGGACAAGATCGCATTTATCAATAGTCTTGGGCGATTTAGCCAAAGCTAACTCAAGATTATTCATAAATGTTAATTCTTGATCCTATAAATAAGAGTTGCATAGAGATGTAATTGATAAATTAGTTATCTACCGATCATACTAAGTCTTGGGCGATTTAGCCAAAGCTAACTCAAGGCATAGTATGATCTGGATCTTGTCCCACATAAATTATAGTAAATTGGTACGGATCTAGTAGTGTGGTTTGACCACTCTAATGACTTGATTCCACCAAAATTCCTATAATTTAGTGGGAGCATCATTTAATTAAAGGCCTAATTAGATGATTACTAGAATATGATATTTATTCTCTGCATTTATCTGTTGTAGATTGCCATGTCTTCAAACGCGAACACTCTCTCTCTGCGATCTGTCCTTGAGAAGGACAAGCTCACTGGAGCTAATTTCCTGGACTGGTACAGGAACTTGAGGATAGTCCTCAAACAGGAACGTAAGTGGTACGTTCTAGAGCAAGCAGTTCCTGAAGCACCACCACCCTCAGCCATCCGTAGCGTTAGAGATGCTCATCAGAAGCATCAAGACGACGCGTTAGACATGTCGTGCCTAATGCTATGCTGCATGTCCTCTGAGCTTCAGAAGCAACACGAGAACATGAATGCTTACGATATGATTGACCAGCTCAAGCAATTATATCAAGGGCAGGCAGGGCATTGGAAGCGGAACTGCAAGGTATACCTGGAGGATCTTAAGAAGAAGAGAAGCGAGCCTTCTACTTCAGGTATATATGTTATAGAAGTCAACCTTTCTATTTCTACATCATGGGTATTAGATACTGGATGTGCTTCTCACATTTGTACCAATGTGCAGGGGCTAAGAAATAGCAGGGCATTGGCAAAGGGCGAGGTGGACCTACGAGTAGGCAATGGAGCACGAGTTGCTGCTGTTGCTGTAGGAACTTATTTTCTATCTCTGCCCTCTGGGCTTGTATTGGAACTAGATGATTGTTGTTATGTACCTGCACTTACTAAGAACATAATTTCTGTTTCTTGTCTAGACAAGAAAGGCTTCTCATTTATAATTAAGAACAAATGTTGTTCAGTCTATTTAAATGAAATGTTCTATTGTAGTGCAGATCTTATCAACGGACTCAACATTCTAGACTTAGAACGCCCTATCTATAATGTAAGTACCAAGAGGTTGAGATCAAATGAGTTGAACCCAACCTATCTCTGACACTGTCGCTTAGGCCACATAAATGAGAGTCGCTTGTCCCAGCTCCATAAGGATGGATTGCTGGATTCATTTGATTTTGAATCATATGAGACATGCGAGTCATGCCTTCTAGGTAAGATGACTAAGACTCCCTTTAGTGGACATAGCGAGAGGGCAACAGATTTGTTAGGACTCATACATTCTGATGTATGTGGCCCTTTCAATGTTGCTGCTCGAGGTGGTTATAGATACTTCATCACATTTACTGATGATTTCAGTAGATATGGTTATGTGTACTTGATGACACATAAGTCCGAGTCCTTTGAAAAGTTCAAAGAATTCAGAAATGAAGTACAAAACCAACTCGACAAGAGTATTAAAATACTTCGATCAGATCGAGGTGGAGAATACTTGAGCCATGAGTTTCGTGACTATTTAGCTGAGTGTGGGATTCTATCTCAACTCACTCCTCCTGGGACACCATAGTGGAATGGTGTATCTGAAAGGAGGAATCGTACCTTATTAGATATGGTACGATCTATGATGAGTCACGCAGATCTTCCTATATCCTTTTGGGGATATGCTCTAGACACGGCAGCGTTCACACTTAACCGTGTTCCATCAAAGGCGGTCATGAAGACACCATATACGATATGGGCTGGGAGGAGTCCCAAGATGTCTTTCATGAGGGTTTGGGGTTGTGAGGCTTACGTTAGACGTCAAGTCTCAGACAAACTGGGACCCAAGTCCGATAAGTGCTATTTCGTGGGATATCCCAAGGAAACTAAGGGATATTACTTCTACATTCTCAGTCAACACAAAGTGTTTGTTGCTAAGACTGGGGTCTTTCTAGAAAGGGACTTTGTTTCTAGAAAGACTAGTGGGAGTTCGTTTGATCTTGAAGAAGTTCAAGACAACGACCATAGCACTGAGCCCTTGATGGATACTGAACAGGAACCACAAGAAGTTGTGGATGAGATTGTTACACAAGAAGTTGTGGAACAACAACCTGTTCAGGTAGACCTACCTCTTCGCAGGTCTGATAGGGTACATCGTCAGCCTGAGAGATATTCATTTCTCTTGCCTGACCATGATGACGTTATGATCATTGAGAATGAGCCTACCACCTATCATGAAGCTGTGATGAGCCCAGATTCTGAGTCATGGCTGGAAGCCATGAGATCCGAAATGGAATCCATGTACACTAACCAAGTTTGGACCTTGGTTGATCCACCTGAAGGGGTCAAACCCATTGGGTGTAAGTGGGTCTTTAAGAGAAAGCCTAACATGGATGGACTTACTCATACCTATAAGGGTAGACTGGTAGCTAAAGGTTTCAAGCAAATTCATGGTATTGACTATGATGAAACTTTTTCTCCAGTAGCGATGTTTAAGTCCATTCGGATCATGCTTGCTATTGCAGCCTACCACGATTATGAGATCTGGCAGATGGATGTCAAAACAGCGTTTCTGAATGGAAACCTCCTCGAGGATGTGTACATGACACAGCCTGAGGGTTTTGTAGATCCACAGCATACTGGCAGAGTATGCAAGCTGCATAGGGCCATTTATGGTCTAAAACAAGCTTCTCGGAGCTGGAATCTTCGATTCGATGATGCGATCAAACAGTTTGGTTTCATCAAGAACGAAGATGAACCTTGTGTCTACAAGATGGTTAGTGGGAGCACAGTAGTCTTCCTAGTCTTGTATGTGGATGACATACTACTCATTGGGAACAACATCCCTTCGCTACAGTCTGTGAAGACTTGGTTGGGGACTTGTTTCGCAATGAAGGACTTAGGTGAAGCAGCCTGCATTCTAGGCATTAAGATCTATAGAGATAGATCTAAGAGATTGCTTGGCCTAAGTCAGAGTACATACATCGATACGGTATTACACCGTTTTGCCATGCAGAATTCCAAGAAGGGAAATCTGCCAATGTCACATGGCGTGAGTCTTTCGAAGACTCAAGGTCCCTCTTCTAGAGAGGAGAGAGACAGCATGAGCAAGATCCCTTATGCCTCAGCCATAGGATCTATCATGTACGCCATGTTATGTACTCGTCCTGATGTCTCGTATGCTTTGAGCATGACGAGCAGATACCAGTCAGATCCAGGTGAACGTCACTGGATAGCAGTCAAGAATATTCTTAAGTACTTGAGAAGGACTAAAGAATATTTCTTGATATTTGGAGGCGATGAGCATCTAGTTGTAAAGGGTTACACTGATGCCAGCTTCCAAACCGACCAGGATGATTACAGATCGCAGTCAGGGTTCGTGTTTTGCTTGAATGGCGGAGCTGTGAGCTGGAAGAGCTCGAAGCAGGACATAGTTGCATATTCTACAACAGAAGCTGAGTATATTGCTGCATCAGAGGCAACAAAGGAGGCAGTTTGGATCCGCAAGTTCATCACTGAGCTTGGGGTGGTTCCTAGCATATCTGATCCCGTAGAGCTCTATTGTGACAACAATGGAGCTATTGCGCAGGCTAAGGAACCTCGCTCACACCAGCGGACCAAACACATACTACGGCGATTCCATCTCATTCGAGAGATCATCGATCGAGGAGATGTGAAGATTTGCAGAGTACCCACAGAGGCTAACGTCGCAGATCCCTTGACCAAGGCTTTGGCACAGATGAAGCATGATGGTCACACTAGATCATTGGGTATTAGATACTACAGCGATTGGCACTAGTGCTAGTGGGAGATTGTTAGTGAGAGCCCTAGAGCCAATCATATGATGATTACTTTTTGGACTCATTGTATCATATTCTTGTATATATATTTCTTATATATAAAGGCATTTCTTATGGTTATTGTACTTATGTGTATTGGTGCCAAATAACTTAGTATAATAACGTCCTTGAGTAGAAGGTTCTTATCTATATCAATCGATTAGTTGAATCGATAGTGAGATGATATAGAGAACACTACTCTTAATTATTCCTAGTCAAGTATTAACATTCAAGGACAATGTTAATGCATAGAGACTAGCATGTAGGTCAACATGATGACTTGATCTCAAAAGTCATGGATATGAGATATCAAGTTGATGTAACGCCCAAAAATTCTCGAAACTAATTTTAGAAATATCTTAGAATTTATTCCAAATTTATGGATATTTTTATAGAATTTTTTCGTAAATGAAAGTGGCAAAAAGGGTTATAAACAAAAAATCGCGTAAGTGGGAATTGATCCCTTCACCTACGCTGTGAGAGCAGAATGGCAGACCAGCTGGGCTGGTTCATTTTTGTTGAAATAGATTAAGCGAAATAATAGATAAGGTATAATTAGGTAAATTCGCCCCCATAAGTATAAAAGAGGGAGTTACGAGTTTTAGGTTAATTTTCTCCCAACCTAGCGGCGCCGACGGCCTCCCTCACGCACGCGACCTCTCCTCTTCCTCTCTTGCGTTTTCTTCATCTTCTCCTCTTCTTTTGCCACCCAAGACAAAGGGGAACAAAGGGAAGGTCTCAAGAGGCCCTATTCTCTACGAGAATTCTCGTAGACGCGAGGAGAACACCAAGGAGCAAGAAGAACGTCGAAATTCGACGTTTCCTCGGGAATTTCAAATTTTATTCGTAAGGAAAACCTAGCGCAGGAAGTAAGTACTGCTCACCTGCAGTAAGAGGCGGTTTTCCGCAAGTTTTTCCCGTTAGAAAGTTAAAAATGCAATTTTCCTTTAGTTTATGATTTTGCATGTAATCTTAGTTTAATCCATGCTTGTATAAGTTTAATTAAGCACCCTATATGAGGTTAGGGTCTAAGAAAAGTTATGAGAAAAGAAAAGAGAAGATAAAGACAAGAAAAGAAAAGGCCAAGGCCTTAAGAAATCCCCAAAAGTCAAGGCTTAGGGATTTGGGCACACAAGGTGCTCGTTAAAATGCCAAGGCATTCAAGATAAGAAAAAGTAAGTATTTTATTTTCTAAGGCCAGTACCCGGCGTCCAAGGGCGTCGTTAAAGAAATCCAGGTGTCCAATTCCGAGGTCTTGGCCCTGGTAGACCAAGGTCTGCTCTATTAGGATTGGTGGCTCGCTACCCCAACCTTTTAGGGAACGCGCATAAGATAGTACTTACGTCTTAAGTGGATCCAAGTGAGTAATTATTTTCAAGTATATGCTTTAGCAAAGTTTTTCTAAAGTTTAAGGAAATTTTCTAAAAGTAAAGAAATATTTAAAGTTAAAGAATTGCTAAAGTTTCAAGTTAAGCCAAGAAAAAAAATGAGTTAAGACTTATTAATGCTTGAGTATGCATGTTTGGAGTTATACATGTTTTAGTGTTTCCTTTAAGCATAAAAGTATATACATGTTTTAGTGTTTCTTTTAAGCATAAAAGTATCTCATGTGATTTCACATTGTTTAAAAAGCATGCTTGCACATTTCGAGATTTTATGAGTTAGATAGTACTTGCTAAGCTTTATGCTTATTAGTTGCATTTCCTCTTGCTGCAGGTAAAGATAAAGGTAAGCAATTCTGAAGGAAGGCGACAAGGCAGTGCTGAGTAACGTGTGTGTGGTGGCTGACCTTGGAGAGGTCCTTGGGATGAGACAGTTTAGCTTATTTGAAATGCAATGTTTAAGGTTTCAAATTCCAAGTTATTGTGTTATGGAGTTTATTAAACATTTATGCTTCGGATAGTTTTACATGCTCAATTTTGTAGGATGCAGATTCCATGTCATTTCAATTAGTATGCATACTTTTGTGAATGCACTAGATGAGCAAGGGCATGAGTAGTTTAGCATGTTGATACATTGAATTTTAGACTTATTCTTGAGCTCATTATTCCCTTTTGGACTAAGTCCTAATTGTGCTTAAATTGCTTGTAAATTTGGTAGAAAAGTAAGATTTACATTCTTTGAAGTTCTAGAAATGTTATAGAATCTGATAAGTGGAGTTTGGATAGGTAGAAATGCTTAGAAGTTATTTGATGCATGTGCCAAGATGTTGTTAGTCCCCTTTTGAATTAAGTTTTCATTGCTTTAAATATGCTTTGAAAAGTTACATTCATATTCCATAATACTTTAGTAATGTTATAGAGCCTTGTGTGATGAGTTTAAATGCATGACTATTAAAGTTAGAATATCATTCTTAGATAGATTTAAATACAAAAAAAAAGTAAGAAAGTTCCGCATTTTTAGTCGTGCATTAGAGTCAAGAAGTAGACAAGTAACGGTCCGTCCAAGGTAGAGAAGGCGGGTCGCTACAGTTGGTATCAGAGCAGTTCCCATTCTCCAGCATCACACACACATCAGCATCAACCTTGCCGTCTTCAAGTAAGAAAGTTTTAAGTTTTAGTTTTTCTATTGCTCCTTTATTTAATTGCAGTATAGAGAAATGCTTAAGTACTTACTCATATGTGCATAGAACAAGGAAGCATGTTTAATACCTTAGTATCACGGAATCATGTTTAATCCCTAGAATGGATATTAGGTTACTAAGTAAGAAGACAAGTTTATACCTAGAGATGTAGTAATGATTTCTTGTTCCCTTATGCATTATTAGATGGCAAGAAGAGGCCGAGCTCCTAATGCAAGGGACAGAACTCCAGTTCAAGATAACAATGAGCCTGGCACAGAACAGCCAAACCTGATGGCAGTCATTGCTCAAATGCAAGCTCAGATTTCAGAGCAACAGAAGACCATCGCCACACTGATGGCAAATCAGCACCCAGTGCCCCCTACACCACCCACAGCAGGAGTGGGAACTCCAGTGGTGGCTGAAGTTCCACCAGTCACACAGGAGGCCCCTGCCGTGAACCGAAGACAAGAAGCATACCTCGTCCAGTGGCAGAGGCTGAAACCTGAAAGCTTCTCAGGCACGACTGAGCCCTGGGATGCCCAGGCTTGGTTCAAGACTTTAGAGAGCACAATGGAGCTTCTTGACTGGCCAGAAGTCGAGAAGGTCAAATGTGCCTCCTTCTACCTAACTGGAGATGCTCGTATGTGGTGGGAGCGGGTCAAGAGTAAGAGGATAGTCAACCAGATGAGCTGGACAGATTTCGAGCAAGAGTTCTATGAGGAGTTCTTCCACATGCGGGTTACCAACAAGCACTACGAGGATTTCATGGAGTTCAGACAGGGTAACCTACCAGTGGGAGAAGCAGTCGCGAAGTTCAACAGACTAGCTCGCCTCTGCCCAGAGCTGGTCAGCACAGAGAAGGAGCGAGTCAGACTGATGCTCCGCATGCTGAACCCTGAAATAGCACTCAACGTGAACAGCGGGACGCACCGACCCCAGACCAGCGAGGAGTTGGTCAGTAGTGCACTAATCTCAGAGCACTATCTGAATAGCATCAAGGCACAACAAACACAGCAGAAGCCAGTCCTGATTGAGAACAAGACCACAGGAGGCCAGAAGCCTCAGCCAAATTACCAGAACTGGAAGAACAAGAACCACAAAAGGAAGCAGTGGCCTGGCAGCCAGAAAGGAAACCCAGAGAACAAGCAAGCTAGGTATTCACCTTGTCCTAAGTGTGGGAGGACCCATCCAGGAGCATGCCTCTTGGGTGTAACTGGATGCTACTCATGTGGGCAAGAGGGACACAGATCCAAAGACTGCCCAAACAAGTTTAAGGTACTTCCTCAGCAGTCCGTACAGTATGGAGGCAAGCCTCAGTTACATTACATGTCTACTATACTGGAGGGACCTCAGATCAGTCAGGGAAGGTTGGAAGCAGCACCAGTTTCAACTAATGCCAGAGTCTTTTCCCTCACGAAGGAAGAAGCTGCCAGCGCCTCCACGGTCGTAACAGGTCAAATAGTTATTTTTCAGCATTTAGCTACTACACTGTTTGACACTGGGGCGACCCATTCTTTCGTATCAGTACCTTTTGCTAGTAAGTTACAGGTGCCTGCAGAGAGTTGGGAGTCCAGATTCCTGACAACTCTCCCTTCAGGGGAAATCATGGAATCCACCCAGAGGCTCCGGGCTGTATCAATCAAGATTTCAGACCGAGAGCTATATGTCGATCTAATAGTCCTTGCGATGCAAGACTTCGACGTCATACTGGGCATGGATTTCCTCAGTAAGTACAGCGCTTCAGTGGACTGTCGCCGGAGGAAGGTGGTTTTCAGTCCAGAAGGAGAACCACCGTTTGAATTTCAAGGAGCCCCAAGGAGGAAGACTCAGAAATTCCTCTCAGCCTTGGCAGCCCACCAGATGCTAGAACAAGGGTGTGCTGGTTTTCTTGCACGCATAGTGGACATAGAGGCAAAGGAAGAGCGCAAGCAGGAGGATGTACGGGTAGTCTGTGAGTATCCAGAAGTATTTCCAGAAGAACTACCTGGACTACCTCCCAACAGAGAAGTGGAATTCGAGATCGAGCTAGTACCAGGTACCGGTCCGGTCTCGAAGGCCCCATATCGTATGTCTCCAGCAGAGTTGAAAGAATTACAAGAGCAACTCCAGGAGCTACTAGACAAGGGCTTCATTCGCCCGAGTCATTCACCCTGGGGAGCTCCTGTACTTTTCGTCAAGAAGAAGGATGGATCTATGCGTCTGTGCATAGACTACAGAGCTCTGAACAAGGTAACCATCAAGAACAAGTACCCCCTTCCTAGAATAGATGATTTATTTGATCAACTCAAAGGGGCTACAGTGTTCTCGAAGATAGATCTGCGTTCTGGGTATCATCAGCTAAAGGTTAAAGAAAGTGACATCCCCAGAACGGCCTTCAGGACAAGATACGGCCACTACGAATTTGTAGTGATGCCTTTTGGAGTAGCCAATGCTCCAGCAGTCTTCATGGAGCTGATGAACCACATCTTCAGGGAGTATCTCGATAAATTCGTCATTATATTTATTGATGATATTCTCATATACTCACAGACTCCAGAGGACCATGCTACACACTTGAGGATAGTGCTGCAGATCCTTCAGCAGGAGAAGCTCTATGCAAAATTCTCAAAGTGTGAGTTTTGGCTAGATCATGTGACCTTCCTAGGTCACATTGTATCCAAAGAAGGCATTCAAGTTGATCCAGCCAAGATAGAAGCAGTCAGCAACTGGTGTAGACCCAAGAATGCCAGTGAAATCAGAAGCTTCTTAGGCCTGGCAGGATATTACAGAAAATTTGTGGAGGACTTTTCCAGAATAGCCTCTCCTCTCACAGTCCTGACCAGAAAGAATCAGAAGTTTGAGTGGTCAGATAAATGCAAGCACAGCTTCCTAGAACTGAAGAAAAGATTGACTAGTGCTCCCATCCTGACTGTTCCAGAGAGTGACAAGGCCTTTGACATCTACAGTGATGCATCCAAGATGGGCCTTGGAGCTGTCCTCATGCAAGACGGTAAAGTAATAGCATATGCCTCCAGACAGCTCAAGGACTATGAGAAGAATTACCCTACTCATGACCTTGAGCTAGCAGCTGTGGTTTTTGCACTGAAGCTCTGGAGACACTACCTGTATGGAGTGCAGTGCAGAATCTTCACAAACCATCAGAGTTTGAAGTACTTCTTCACTCAGAAGGATCTGAATATGAGGCAGCGCAGGTGGCTAGAGTTGGTCAAAGATTATGACTGTGAAATCCTCTACCACCCAGGTAAAGCTAATAAAGTGGCAGATGCACTGAGCAGAAAATCCTGTGCAGCACTGATGTCCCTATCATCACTGTCTCTACCACTTCAGAAAGAAATAAAGGATTTTGGAGTCGAGGTAATAATTGGGCAACTTTCTGCATTGACTCTAGAGTCAACCCTGCTTGTGGATATACAAAGAAAGCAAAGTCAAGACCCAGAGATCCAGAAGATCAAGCAGGAGATCCAAGAGGCAGAAAATTCAGAGTTTCGAGTATCAGATAGTGGCATCCTCTACCATGGAGACCACCTTTGCGTCCCCAATGATGAGGAACTAAGAAAGAATATTTTAGAAGAAGCCCACAGTACCCCGTACTCTATGCATCCTGGTTCTACCAAGATGTACCCCGTACTCTATGCATCCTGGTTCTACCAAGATGTACCAAGATTTAAAGCAAAGGTTCTGGTGGTCTGGACTCAAGCGAGACGTGGCTAGATATATCAGTACCTGCTTGACCTGCCAGAGAGTCAAAGCAGAGCACCAGAGACCAGGTGGAGTTCTGCAGCCTATTCAGATTCCAGAATGGAAATGGGAAGATATTTCCATGGATTTCATAGTGGGACTACCCAGAACAATGAATGGATATGATGCAATCTGGGTAATAGTAGACAGATTGACTAAGTCTGCCCACTTCCTAGCCATCAGGATCTCCTATTCCATGAAACAACTAGCTCAGTTATACCTCAAGGAGATCGTCAGACTACATGGAGTCCCTAAGACTATCATTTCAGATAGGGACAGTAGGTTCACTTCGCACTTCTGGGAGTGCGTACAGATAGCTCTAGGCACCAAACTGAAGTTTAGCACAGCTTTCCATCCTCAGACAGATGGTCAGACAGAGAGAGTTAATCAAGTACTAGAAGATATGCTCAGAGCTTGTGCTTTAGATTTCAAGGGCAGTTGGTGCAGATATTTGTGCTTAGCGGAATTTGCTTACAACAATAGTTATCAGGCCACTATCGGCATGGCACCCTATGAGGCTTTATATGGACGGATGTGTAGATCTCCTATCTGCTGGTACGAGGGTGGTGAGAGGCAAGAGTTAGGCTTACAGATAGATCTTATAGATGATACCACCGTAGCCATACTGCAGATCCGCCAGAGAATAGAAACAGCTCAAAGCCGCCAGAAGAGCTATGCTGATACACTGCGCAGACCATTAGAATTTGAAGTTGGGGATACAGTGTTCCTCAAAGTGGCTCCCATGAAGGGAGTAATGCGTTTTGGGAAGAAGGGCAAGCTAAGTCCCAGATATGTAGGACCATACCCCATCACTAGAAGAGTTGGCAAAGTAGCTTATGAGTTGGAGCTACCTCAGGAGATGTCAGCTATCCACAACGTATTTCATGTTTCTATGCTGAAGAAGCATATCCCAGATGCCACCCAGGTGATAGAGCCACAGACGATACAAGTTTGCGAAGATCTCAGTTATGATAGTCGGCCTATTCAGATAATAGACCGAGCAGTTAAGAAATTACGAAACAAGGAGGTACCATTAGTGAAAGTCATATGGCAAAATCACAGAGTAGAAGAGGCAACATGGGAACCAGAGGACAGCATGAGGCAGAAATACCCAGAGTTGTTTTAAGTTCGAGGATGAACTTTTTATAAGGTATGGGGGATTGTAACGCCTGAAAATTCTCGAAACTAATTTTAGAAATATCTTAGAATTTATTCCAAATTTATGGATATTTTTATAGAATTTTTCCGTAAACGAAAGTGGCAAAAAAGGTTATAAACAGAAAATCGCATAAGTGGGAATCGATCCCTTCACCTACGCTGTGAAAGGAGAAAGGGCGGACCAGCTGGGATAGTTCGTTTTTGTTGAAATAGATTAAGCGAAACAATAGATAAGGTATAATTAGGTAAATTCGCCCCCATAAGTATAAAAGAGGGAGTTACGAGTTTTAGGTTAATTTTCTCCCAACCTAGCGGCGCCGACGGCCTCCCTCACGCACGCGACCTCTCCTCTTCCTCTCTTGCGTTTTCTTCATCTTCTCCTCTTCTTTTGCCGCCCAAGACAAAGGGGAACAAAGGGAAGGTCTCAAGAGGCCCTATTCTCTATGAGAATTCTCCTAGACGCGAGGAGAACACCAAGGAGCAAGAAGAACGTCGAAATTCGACGTTTCCTCGGGAATTTCAGATTTTATTCGTAAGGAAAACCTAGCGCAAGAAGTAAGTACTGCTCACCTGCAGTAAGAGGCGGTTTTCTGCAAGTTTTTCCCGTTAGAAAGTTAAAAATGCAATTTTCCTTTAGTTTATGATTTTGCATGTAATCTTAGTTTAATCCATGCTTGTATAAGTTTAATTAAGCACCTATATGAGGTTAGGGTCTAAGAAAAGTTATGAGAAAAGAAAAGAGAAGATAAAGACAAGAAAAGAAAAGGCCAAGGCCTTAAGAAATCCCCAAAAGTCAAGGCTTAGGGATTTGGGCACACAAGGTGCTCGTTAAAATGCCAAGGCATTCAAGATAAGAAAAAGTAAGTATTTTATTTTCTAAGGCCAGTACCCGGCGTCCAAGGGCGTCGTTAAAGAAATCCAGGTGTCCAATTCCGAGGTCTTGGCCCTGGTAGACCAAGGTCTGCTCTATTAGGATTGGTGGCTCGCTACCCCAACCTTTTAGGGAACGCGCATAAGATAGTACTTACGTCTTAAGTGGATCCAAGTTAGTAATTATTTTCAAGTATATGCTTTAGCAAAGTTTTTCTAAAGTTTAAGGAAATTTTCTAAAAGTAAAGAAATATTTAAAGTTAAAGAATTGCTAAACTTTCAAGTTAAGCCAAGAAAAAAAATGAGTTAAGACTTATTAATGCTTGAGTATGCATGTTTGGAGTTATACATGTTTTAGTGTTTCCTTTAAGCATAAAAGTATATACATGTTTTAGTGTTTCTTTTAAGTATAAAAGTATCTCATGTGATTTCACATTGTTTAAAAAGCATGCTTGCACATTTCGAGATTTTGTGAGCTAGATAGTACTTGCTAAGCTTTATGCTTATTAGTTGCATTTCCTCTTGCTGCAGGTAAAGATAAAAGTAAGCAATTCTGAAGGAAGGCGACAAGGCGGTGCTGAGTAACGTGTGTGTGGTGGCTAACCTTGGAGAGGTCCTTGGGACGAGACAGTTTAGCTTATTTGAAATGCAATGTTTAAGGTTTCCAAATTCCAAGTTATTGTGTTATGGAGTTTATTAAACATTTATGCTTCGGATAGTTTTACATGCTCAATTTTGTAGGATGCAGATTTCATGTCATTTCAATTAGTATGCATACTTTTGTGAATGCACTAGATGAGCAAGGGCATGAGTAGTTTAGCATGTTGATATATTGAATTTTAGACTTATTCTTGAGCTCATTATTCCCTTTTGGACTAAGTCCTAATTGTGCTTAAATTGCTTGTAAATTTGGTAGAAAAGTAAGATTTACATTCTATGAAGTTCTAGAAATGTTATAGAATCTGATAAGTGGAGTTTGGATAGGTAGAAATGCTTAGGAGTTATTTGATGCATGTGCCAAGATGTTGTTAGTCCCCTTTTGAATTAAGTTTTCATTGCTTTAAATATGCTTAGAAAAGTTACATTCATATTCTATAATGCTTTAGTAATGTTATAGAGCCTTGTGTGATGAGTTTAAATGCATGACTATTAAAGTTAGAATATCATTCTTAGATAGATTTAAATACAAAAAAAAGTAAGAAAGTTCCACATTTTTAGTCGTGCATTAGAGTCAAGAAGTAGACAAGTAACGGTCCGTCCAAGGTAGAGAAGGCGGGTCGCTACAGTTGACACATGGGTATACATTAGAGAATGTATACTGAATGGCCCGCCATGAGATAGTATCATGGATCGTTATATGAGTGTCATATACTTTCTCATGTGACTATTAGTATGACTATTAGTCCTTAGACCTGAAGTCACCATAGTTCCCTACATAAGGAGTTATGTACTTTGGTTTCGTCAAACGTCACCCGTAACTGGGTGGACTATAAAGGCGATTACTGGGTATGTAACAAATTATGCGGAGGGATGTGAGTGATGTAGATGGGATCTATCCCTCCTATATGACGGGAGAGATATCATAGTCTTGATAGAGTGAGATCACTAAGTGCATGGTCATGCCCAAATAAGGCAATATGAGATATTGAGCTTATTTGATTATAGTGAGTCTACTTGGAGTTCAAGACACATAGATTGATTTGAGGATGACACGGTCTATGCCTCATGAAAGATCAATCTAGATATCGAGGATAGAAGGACGTTGTCACATATTGTGATGGTCACAATTATTAGTCACAATGGTGATGTTGAATCTCGACATTCTTGTAACTTGGGTAGCAATGATGTGTTGCTAGATACCTCTCATTGCTTATGTCCTTAAATAGGTTTAAGGGCATTGCCAACGTTACAAGAACCTATAGGGTCACACACATAGAGCAATAGATGGAGAATAAGTCCATATGATGGACCGAGAGTAATGAAGTCAATGTTTGACTTTGGCTAAATATGGAAAGTCCATAAAAGGCAAGTTTGACTTGACTCAAATTAGACAACTTGAGTTGGACTCGAGTTTAATCCAAGTGTTGGATGAATCTAATCATGGGAGAATAATGAAGTCAAAGTTTGACTTTGGCTAAATATGGAAAATCCATAAGAGGCAAGTTTGACTTGACTCAAGCCACATCACCTTGACTTGACCAAGTGATGACTTGGCATCATCATCAAGGCTAAGTAACCTCCCCATTTGAATTTTGAATTCAAATGAGGGGTTACCTAAGATGGTGGCCGGCCACTTAATGGCCAATAATGGCCATTAAGTGGCCTGCCACTTATACACACAATATGAGGTTTTTGTGTGTGATTGATTTTTCTCCCAACTTAGTTTTTGGTTTTTGCTCTCCCTCTCCTCTCTTGTGGCCGAGACCCCAAGCAAGTGCTAGCACACTTTTGGGCTCTCCTCTCCACTCTCTTGCTTGTGTGGATACTTCTAGAGGGTTGCTACTTTGCATCCTTGAGATCCTACACCAACCGAGGAGCGAGCGGGAATTGCGGGGCACGCATCGAAGGTAGTTTTTCCCTTCTCTAATAGATCTAGGTTGTAGATCGGTTTTGAAGCATGTAAACAAGCACTCGTAAATTTTTGAAATGGTTTTCTTCGCTCGGATCCTTTCTATTGGGACTTTCGGGGTTTCCGCGACGCGAAAAAGCGGTTTTCGCGGCCCGAAAAACCCTACACTTTTGCCAACAGGCTCCTCCGGTTGGACTTTGGCTCGGCCTCCGAGACTGTCGGATCTCGAGACGTCCGTACCTCGATCTGCCTCTACTTTTGTCTGCAATCCTCGCTCGGCTAAGACACCTGTCCGATCTAGCGGATCAGGACTTCGGTGCCCAGTCCACAACCGGGACTTCTTGCCCAACCCTTGGCCAGGTCTTCTTGCTCAACCCTGTAGGTCAAGACTTCATGCCTAGGTAAACTAGGACATTCCTGCACACTTGATAAATCCATTAAATTACAATATAAACTTAACTTTGAACTCTTTGCCATTATCAAAATCAGGTTCGATCTGGTGCTTTTGGCACTAATAGATTGCACCAACAATCTCCCCCTTATTGATGTGTGGCAATATGTTTAAGATAGGTACCATGATAACAATTGAAAATTAACATGCATAGTATATTTCGATCCATAAATATGCATCCTCACCCTTAACCTATACCTTAACACATAATTTTCAAATTTTGCACAAACATAAGAATTAAGTTAAATTCTAACTTAAACCTTTCAATTCTCCTCATTTGGCACCATCAAAAAGATTGCGCCAAGCAATATTACCCTTTAGTATCAATATGGGACAAGTTTTAGTTTCTGAAAATACACAAAAATCTGAGAATACAAGTACCAATCGACTGGTTACACCGAATTGCCAATTCATAGAATGTTCAGTCGACTGGTCCTCTGCACCAGTCAACTGATACTTATCAAATTGAAATTTCAGCCTTTTGAGCTGAAATTCAAAAATGCATAAAAAATTTCAGAAAATTTGAAAATTTTTGAAATTTTGTAAACATATTTCTTGTGATATTTTCTAACAGAAAAAGATATATTTTCATGACAAAATCCAAATATGTTTGTCCTTTTGACCAAAACTCAAATTCTTTGAAAACACTCAACATTGTATCAAAATCATCTCTTAGTTTTGAACCCATGTGTTTTGCAAATATATGCCATGGCAAATAAAACATAGAATTATTTTCTAATCATTTGAAATATCCAACTATGATCTATGGGCAAAATGTTCATTAATTAAACATTTTCTTTCCACATAATTGGTTTATTATTGCTAAATTGATACATATAATAATTCATCAACATGCCATAAGCATAAGTGAATTATCTGTATCATCCTAACATCTCATATGCATAAATGCAATCATAACTCAAGGCAATATGAGATGTATTAAAGGTAATTCCTATTTAGCTCATTTTACCATTAATTTCTATTTAGGCTAAGTACTCCCCCTTAATGTCTCAAGTCAACCAAATTTCAAAAATTTGAAATTTTAACAACATGCTTGACTCAACCTAAATCCTCTAACCCTTGAGGATTGACATTGGTACCCAATAGAAATCTTTTCTAATTGTGTTGAACAAGTACTCCATAGGGACCCATTTCTTACCTAGGGTTTTGATTTTTGCTTGTCCTCTAGCAAGTAGGCAATGATAAGTTTTTCGATTGCTAGATTTTCCAAACCCTAATCCTTCTTTCTTGAAACTTACCCTTTGGCTCTCAATGATCATATCTAGGATTTTTGAGCCAATTTCAAATTTTCTAATGGCTTTTGGAAAGACTATTTACCTTTTCACTTAATTCCTTATTTTCTTCTTCTAAGCCTGAGTCATTTAAATTAGAAGAAAAAGCATGTATATCATCCTTAATTTTCATAGATTCTAACTTTTCATTTAAATATAAATTTCATTTTTCAAACCCTTAATCTTCTTTCTTTCCTTAAACAAAAAATATAAATTTCATTTTTCAAACCCTTAATCTTCTTTCTTTCCTTAAACAAATCATCATTAGTACTAGAAATAATCTTTACAAGAGTAGTAGTGGGTAGATTGTATACCTCACTCACCGAAATACCCGATTCTGAAGTTGAGCATCCCCGTTCACTTGAGCTCCCTTCATCTTCACATGAGTTTTTCTTCTTCAAATTCGAATGACGTGGAGGTAATGTCTTCAATTCCCATTAGCGTAAAATGGGATACGTGATGCTCCTCCTCTTTCGATGAAGATGAATCATCCCATGTTGCTTTTAAATTTTGCACTTTCTTCCCCTTCTCTTTTGATTTCTTCTTTCCTTCCTTTTTCTTCAAGAGTGGACACTCATCTCTCATATGTCATTCTTCTTGACAATTATAGCATATTATCTTCCTTGTTCTACTTTTGCTCCTTGAACCTTTCCTGCCATGAGATTTGTTAGTAGAAAAATGTTTAAATATTTTTCTCATTTTTCTTACCATGTAGGCTTCCACATCACTATCCATGGATGCAGTAGATTCTTCCGAATCGGATGAGGAAGCCTTCATTTTTTTACCTTTTCCCTTGTTTGCTACAAGGGCTATACTCGTTGGTTTGTAGGTTTCTTCAATTGTTTCTCCAATCCGAGTTTCATGGATCTCCATGGTTGAGAAGAATTCCTCTAGAGAAGTTTTCCTCTAGATCCTTGGATATGTAATATGAGTCCACCATTGAACTCCAATTTTATGTTCTTGGAAATGCATTGATGGCTTTCATCAAGGTGTCTCAGTTGGAAGGTTGTTCTCCTACACTTGCTAGTCCATTAAGTATTTCATTAAATCTAGAATGCAAATTTGATACCTTCTCCCTTTTATCAACTTTGATATTATTGAGTTGAGAGCGAAGAAGATCTCTCTTTGCCATTTTCGCCTCCGAAGTGCCCTCACAAAGCTCTATTAGCTTATCCCATAAGTCCTTGGCACTTGAGTAGTTTCCAATCCATGTTACTTCTTGTTGAGAGAGCACACTTAGTAGATGGTGCAAGGCTTTTGAATTCACTAAGTAGTCATCCCTTTGCTTCTTGCTCCATCTTATATTCTCAAATAACTTGTTTTCTTGATCCCTAGGCACTTCAAAATCATTTTCCATGATTAGCATAATATCAAAATCGGTGTTGAAGAATACCTCCATCCTTTTCTTCCACCATGAGAATTCTCCCTCGAAATTCAGCGGTTGGATGTGCGAGCTGCCCATTTTTAATGATTTTGCTCTTCTTGGCGATTAGTCCGTTGAAGGCAACCATGCGCTCTGATACCACTTGTTGGGACCGATGGCACGACTAGAGGGGGTGAATAGTTCGGTCATCCCAATTCAATCTCTTCCTACAATCGTTAGCACAAGCAGAAACTTAATTTAACAATTAGAACAATACTAATACTTTATCGGTTACGTGGTTCGGAGATTGCTTCCTCCTACTCTATGGTGTATTCTTGAGGTGGACGAACCCTTGATCCTTCGGTGGATCACGCCCCGGCAATCTTGGGCTAAACCTTTCTCCTTCTCGGTGGAGAATAACCTCTCACAAATCTTCTTCCTCCTTACAAGATGGAGCTAGGGTTTAGGAGGAAGATGAACACTTGGAGCTTGAGCACTCGAGCAATTGAGTAAAGATATCACAGTGAATTGTTAGCACATCTGAAGTATCAATCTCCCCTTTAAATAGTGGAGAGAGTTGTTAAACAAATAGCTCAGCCCCGATACTAGTCGGCTGCCCTTAGGCCAGTCGACTGTTGCCCAGCCTAATGGCTCTATTTTTAAGCAGACCAATCGACTGGTGCCTAGACCAATCGACTGATCTTTCTGTGAGTTTCCTCTCGACGTTGGCAATCGACTGCTTCCTTTGTCAATCGACTGCCTAGTTTTCAAACTCACTCTCAGCCTCTCCGGAGTCCACCATTCGCGTATGCCTTGAACTCCACTTCCTTGGCTTGTCCCTTGAAGTTCTCTTCCTTCAGCTCTCGTCCCTCAGATGTGCACACAAGCCCGTGGCTTGCCTCCATGTCATCCTACGCGTATGACTTTGAAGTCTAGTTCCTTGGCTCACCCTTTGAAGTCCTCTTCCTCGACTCTCGTCCCTTGGATGATTCACTCCATTAATCCTCATGTGTGATTCACCAAGTCCTGCACGACACAAACACACATATCAAATCAATATGAAAACCTAACTTAATCATTTTGACACACACATCAAAACCCATGATCTATCCAATCAAATATGGGTCAATTACACCAACAGAAGTGGCATGCCATTGTCGGAGCAATGTTTCGTTGTCTCTGGATCACTTTGGAGCAGCACAAAAGAGTACAAGAGCTGTAGAAAATTGATGTCTGAAGGCTCTGGCTGAAACCCCTTATAAAGGGTTATACGGGCGCCCATGTGCCTATAGGGGCACCCGTGTTGCTGCGATCTAGCCACACCCTCATCTGCTACCTGGTCCAAGTCTTATCCATCTCGGGCACCTGACAACTTATCGAGTGCTTGTGTTGCTGATGTGGCAACTCCAACCAACGTACGCCAACTCAGCCTCACCTAGGCTAAGTCACGAGTACATAGGCACCCAAGACCTCTCAGGCGCCTGTGTTCTCGGGCATCGGAGTCCTCTTAGGCACCTGAGTTGCTGCAAGTCTGCAAACGCTTAGCTACAACACAGGGTTAGTTCAACAATAATATGTAAAGGAAATGCATGCAAGACAGTCTATATTGTTCGATCCGAAGTTTTATGTTTAATAGAAATCCTAGGCTAGACTGATGCCTACTATTCCCTCCTTCGGGGAATGTGTCCTCAACTATTCCGCTCTAGAGAAGTTACTTGTTGCCAACCGACACCTCCGGTTGGACTTTTGCTGGCCTTCGAAGACTCCGGATCTTGCAACGTCAATACCTCGATCCGTCCCTACTTTTGTCCGTTGTCCTCTCTCGGCTAAGATATAGGACCGTTGGTAGGATGACATAAGGGGGGAATTTCCCTGCAAAGAATCGTTTGATCTTTTACAAATTCTTACAAAGATAGATATTAGTTGCAACAGTGAATTATAAACATATACAATGAAACAAACTAGTAAGAGACAGAAAGGGTTTACTTGGTTGCAACCAGGGTGGATGCTAATCCAAGGTAATTGAAAGCACCACTATCAAAATCTCCTTCGTTTATAGGCTGAATAGCCTCTTATAGACTTTGAACAATACAGGAAATAACTAGGAAAATATAGTACAAGAGTTGATTTAAAAACCTAGCTTCTATGAGCTATTTATAGACCAAAAACTCAAGTTACCGTTGTGCTAACGTGGACCTGAGGAGCCTTAGTTGTGATCTTAGGCACCACAGATGGATAAAGTTCTATCCTCGAAGCCAATGGTAAATTGTGGATAAAACTTGGTTCGAGATGCCTCAATTTCAACCTGAGGTGCCCTAGTTCTGATCTAAGACACCTTATGTTCAACTTGAGGCACCTCAACTCTGCGTAAATGCTAGGTTGTTGCTTTGTAGCTGAAGCGTCTCACTCAGCAACTGAGGTGCCTCCTGCAGGTTAAAGTCAACATTCATGTTAACTTTGACTTTTTCGTCCTTCTTTCACTTGGGTGATTTCCGGCCAACCAGAGTTAGGCTTACCCGAATCCGACTCTAGCATTTCACCTCGAACGAGCTTCCTCCCTGACTTCACGTCCCTCGGATGTTGCACACGCCCTTCTCGCTCCACCGGTGTACTCTTCTGCAGTCTTCGCATCCCTCGGATGCACCAAGCTCGTCGGATCCCTTCCTCGTGTCATCCTTCTCGTCTGCTACATCTTTTGCTTGACTTCCTGCGCTCCTAAGGTCCTGCAGACTTAGACACAGGGATCAAAACAAATCAGGACCCAACATGACTTAGTTGATCACATCCAAATCACCCTAGGGTACTAACAAACTCCCTCTTTTTGATGTGCATTACCCAAGTTAAGTTGAGGTAATCAAACATGAAAATAACATTGATTATTTAAGACAATAAAACAAATATTACTATTTAGCACACAAAATAATACAATTGAATTTTAAAATATGACCAAATTGACCTCCCCCTTAACTTATACTTCATTATTCTCCCCCTTGGATCACATCAAAAGCATGGGGTTAAGCAGATAATGTCAGGAAAAAATAGATTTTATAAATTTTTATGATAAAAGAACATGTTTGTAAAAATAAAGAATTTATAACACAAAATCAATTCAAAATTGATCTAGGTATCCAATATAAATTTCTACCTATAGGGTTAATTAAGAATTTTAGAGGAATATAAATCTTGGCCACTTTTATAATCTGTGTTGGAACTCGGATGGCTAGAGAGGGGGGGGGTGAATATAGCTAGACACAAACTTCTTTCGCGTTAGGGGTTCTCAGCACTTCACGATTAGTAGCACAGCAGCAGAAACAATAGAAACAAAGTTGTGCAGAAATGCAGAAAACAAAACAAACTAATACAACTAGCAAGATCGCTAACAAGGAGGGTTTACAAGGTTCGGGGATAACTTGCCCCTATTCCTTGGCGTGCCCTTAAGGTGGGTGATCCCTTGATCGTCGGCAGATCAAGCCCCGGTGAACACCGGATAAAATCCAACCCCCTTCTCGGTGGAGTAACCTCTCCACAACGTTTCAACAAAGATGAAGTTTTAAGCACAATGAAACACAAGAAAAATCGTACTTAGTACTTAGCACAGGCAAGAACACAAGCAGCACTTCCTCGATCTCCACCCAGCGACGATCTCACGCAAGAACACCCTTCTTCGTGTCTTCTCGCTGTTGGACTCACCAAGCCTCTTGTTTCTTCCTCCAAGCTCTCAAGTAAGGGATGGTTGCTTCACAGATTGCAGTTGCTTGCTCAAGATGATGGAACTTCAGAACGCACAAGCAAAGTGTGGAGAATACAATCGCGCAGCAAGAACTCAAGCCAGAAGTTGCTTCCCCCGAACTCTTTTCTTGCTCTTCTCCGCTACGCCCTTTTGTTTCTCCACTGAATACCAGCTACCACTGAGCTCTCCCTGGACTCCCTGAGCTTCCCTCAGCCAAGCTCTAGTCAGCAGCTCCAGTCTGCAACTCCAGCCGTTGCAACCTGAGATGGCAAAGGGATAAACCTGCTCCAAGGAAAGGCCTCCATTGACTCTCCTTGAGTGTTTGAATCCTTCCCTGTCACCTGCAGCTCAATCAGAGTATTAGCACAGCATATCAAGTAGAAAATCGAGTATCAGAGGTTAAGCGCAGAGAATCATATACGTTCAGACGCGATCAGAGCGTCTGACAGTGCATGTTGAATTAAAGTGATCGGTCACCGGACCGATTCAGGGCCTGTGGGTCGGTCACCAGAACGATCCACCGTTTTACTGGGACTCCCAGCTTTTGCGACGACACAGGCCTGATCGGTCACTAGACCGATCAGAGTGAAGCCTGATCGGTCACCAGACGGATCAGGTAGCTCCCTGACCGATCAGGCTCGAGCCTGATCGGTCCACTTCTGAGTGAACAGTAACCGCGGAAATCAAATACTAGGTCTTTGATCGGTCACCTGACCGTTCAGGAACTGATCAGAGGGGGAACTCAACTCACTGAGTGCTCCTTGATCGGTCACAAGACCGATCAGGAGCAAGGCAGTGAGGAAGCAACCTGCTCCCTGATCGGTCACCAGACCGATCAGGAGCCAAGCAACGAGGCAACGACCTGCTCCCTGATTGGTGACCAGACCGATCAGGAGCCACACAGTAGGTTCCCAACTTCACTGTGCGCTCCCTGATCAGTCACCAGACCGATCAGTCATCGTTGGATCGGTCACCAGACCGATTCATGAAGGAGCACCGAGCCAACTTCCCTGATCGGTCACCAAACCGATCCAGGCAAGCCCAAATGCACTCTAAGTCACGAGAACAAGCCTCCAGCCCTTCTCTGACTCGTGTTATGCCCAGCTTCACTCACTGGAACTTCAACCTAGCCCTCCAAGCTAGGACCTGGCTTCACTCACCAGGGTTTCGGTCACCCGGCTTCACTCACCGGGACCCGGCTTCACTCACCAGGATTTCAACCTAGCTTCACTCACTAGGATTTCCATCACCTGGCTTCACTCACCAGGACCCGGCTTCACTCACCGGGATTTCCATCACCTGGCTTCACTCACCAGGACCCGGCTTCACTCACCGGGATTTCCATCACCTGGCTTCACTCACCAGGACCCAGCTTCACTCCCCGGATTTTCCATCACCTGGCTTCACTCACCAGGACCCGGCTTCACTCACCAGGATTTCCATCACCTGGCTTCACTCACCAGGACCCGGCTTCACTCACCGGGATTTCCATCACCTGGCTTCACTCACCAGGACCTGGCTTCACTCACCGGGATTTTCTCAACCTAGCCCTCCAGGCTAGGACCTGAGCCTCCAAGCCAGGACTTTTCCACACCTAGCCCTCCAAGCTAGGATTTTTCACACCTAGCCCTCCAAGCTAGAATTTTCCCAATTCGTTCAACCAAACTTAAATCAAAACTTAAATCGTTGTCAACACCAAAACAACAATCAGGGTCAGACTGCATCAACAATCTGACCCCTATGGTTCCTAATATACCAGTTAACACCTCCATAATAGTTCTTTTTGGAGAAAAATTCAAGCATCCGCATGCATAATTATAGGATCGAGATTGAGCGATAGAGGGGGTGAATATTGTTGGACTGGTGCTGTCGATAGAGGGGGGGGGGTGAATATCGACCGAAAAAACTTCTCGCGGAAATTTGTCTTTCATAGACTTTCGTTCTAGACTCAGAGTTAGTGCAGCGGAAAATAGAAAGAACAAAAATAAAGACAACATAAAATGCACACGGGATTTACTTGGTTCCCAACCCCCCAGGGTCAGTACATCCAAGGCCTAAGCAGAGGAACGCCCGTCCACTAATGGTCTCCTTTCCAGACTTTCCAGAGGCGGAGAAACCCATCTTACAGTGCAAGATTTATAATCACAAATATAAAGAAATTATGTGCGTAAAGTAAATCAAACTAAATACAAGAGTCGAAGACTCGGCCGATCTGGAACCCTGAAGTGCCGCGCACTTCCTCCCGGAGCTTCCTTGGTCGCAGAGCCTCGTCGTTAGCACTTTGTCATCAATCAAAAAGCTCAGAATGATCTTGGAAGTTGTGTTCTGAGTTGAGGGGTCGAAGCCCATTTTATAGCCTTCATTGGGGCGCCTGTGATCAATGGGGTGCCACACAGGGCTTGGTCAAGCTTATCTCTGCACCGGACTCACAACAGCAGATAACCTTTTGATCCAGGGCGCCTGTGTTGAAGGAGGTGCCTCATTGATTGAGGCATCCTGGTTCATTGAGGTGCTTGCATCAATGAGGTGCCATGTTTGATGGGGGCACCTAGCAGCCTTCTTTCCAGCCCTATTATGTGTTTGTTTGCCTGCTTTGTCTTCAACTCTAGGTACCTGCAAGATACATAAATACAAGCAAGCACATATATATCCTTAGCCTTAAGGACTTGGTTCTGACTTCGGGTTTTTGCGAAACCCTAGGTCAAACCGACGCCTAAGTTCCCACCCCTGGGAACCGCACCTTCAACCTACTCCTCTCATGAGACGGTTGCCACCCAGTCCATTCGGGTGGACTTTTACTTAGCCTTCGATACTCTCGGATCTCGAGACTTCCAAACCTCGACCCGTCTCTACTTATGTCCTTAGTCATCGCTCAGCTAAGTTGCTCAATCCCTCGGACCAAGAGTTCATGCCCAAACCCTAGGTCCAGGACTTCATGCCCAATTCCTCGAACCAGGTCTTAGGTGCCCAACCCTCGGCCAGGACTTCGTGCCCAATTCCTCGAATCAGGTCTTCGGTGCCTAACCCTCGGTCAGGACTTAGTGCCCAACCCTTGGTCAGGACTTAGTGCCCAATCCATGATCAGGACATAGTGCCCAATTCCTCGAACTAAGACTTCGTGCCTAGGATAACTAGGACTTTGGTACTCTTTTCTTGACTCACCCTTCCCTTGTTCAATGTATCACTGACTTAAGCATATTGTCAAACATTGAAACACTTAGAGGAGGACATCACTGATGCATCTTGCACCAACAAATATCGCTTAACAAAACTTCGGATTTTAAAGCGTAACAATGATAAAATACACAGTGGAAACTTATGGTTAGAATAAGCGTCGGAATTAGAGAGAGATAGGAAGCAACGGAAATAAAACATAGCACGATCGCTAACATAGGTTGATTTTACTTGCTTCGGAGACTTGACCGGCTCCTACTGCAAGGCCCACGATCTATGATCATTTACATTAGGCAATACTAGTAATCGTAAGAATATTACAAATTATAGAACTAAAGTGTGCAATAAAAGAAAAACAATTATACTGACTCCTAAAATGAACGGAAGATCTTCGTTTGGAGAGTCAGATGGTGTTTCAGCATTTATCAAAACTTCGGTTGCGCAGCACATAGAAGAAGAAATTGATTGTTGTCTTAGAATTATTGTAATGAACTGCTGCACTCGACCCCTTTTTATAGTACTTACTCAGGCGCCTAAATGGCCTCTCAGGCGTCTGAGAGGCCAGCGTACTAGGCGGAAACTCTATCCATTATTCTATCAAACATTATCCTAGCCAGGCGCCTGAGTCCTTTTCAGGCGCCTGAGTGCCGACGTGGATCCTCCGCTCAACACTGGCCACGTATGCCAGACCATTGCACTAACTCAGCCACCCGCTATTAGCTCTATGGTGCCTGAGTCCCATTTAGGCGCCCTAATCAATTGTTTTCTCTTTTTAGTTGCAACAAGGGTCAGTTCCAAACATACAATAATAAAATATAGAATTAAGACATGTATGAATTACAGCTAGTGCTGTCTTGGTCCTGACTTTCAAGTTTCATATAGAAATCCCTAGGTCGGATAGATGCCTACTGTTCCCTCACCGGGGAGTGTACCCTCACCTACTCCTCTCAGGAGAGTTTACCTGTTGCCACCCGGAACCTCCGGTTGGACTTTTTCTTGGCCTCCGAGAACCCAGAACTCGACGACGTTCGACCTCGACCTGTCTCGACTCCTGTCCGCGATCCCCACTCAGCAAAGTCATATGCTCGGTTCCCCTGGTCCAAGTCTTCGTGCTTGGCTTCACTCGCCAAATCTTCATTGCCCGATCCTCGACCAGGACTTCGTGCTAAACTTCACTTTTCAAGTATTCGTTGTCCGATCCCCGACCAGGACTTCATGGTCAACCCTGCAAGTGAAGACTTTTTGCCTAGCGTACTTAGGACTTTCCTTCAATCTCAACAACTTCATTAGTATACCATACCAGCTTAACTTGAACCCTTTGCCACTTATCAAAATAAGGTTCGATCTGGTGCTTCCGACACCAACACTCTCCCCCTTTTTGATTATAGCAACCTAGTTCAAAGTTAAGCCTAAACAAGTGTTAACAGGGAAATAAAATTACTTTTAAGCTCTCCCCCTTAGTCAATTATCTCCTCCTAGATCATTTAACATTTGTGATTATATAAGAGATGATATTTTTTAAAATAGACTTAGACTCTTTCAAATATGATTAAAAAAGTTTAGAGACTAATTTTTCTTTTAAAAAAAGCTATAAAAATACTTAGTTGACTTAAGCTTTTTGAAAAAATACTTTTGAAAATTTTTCTTACTTTTTGAAAAACTTAAGTACTAAAACATTCATTTCGAAAAAGTTAAGTGCTTTTCAAAAACTAAGAAGAGAGACTAAGTAGTTTTTCAAAATGCTGAGTCATTTTAAAAATAGGTTCTAAGTATTCGAAAAAAACTTAGTTTCCAAAAACACTAAAAAGAAGCTTAGTTTTCGAAAACACAAAAAAAAACTTAATTTTTGAAGAGTGATTTTCGAAAAGCGAAAATATTCGAAAAGCAAAAAGACCGGTATAGAAGCACTCTTTTCTTTGGACTCCTTTTCTTTCTCTCTCCCTTTGTCATATATCAAAATCATGCATGTAATATGAGAGTAAGAATAGCTATATGTATCAGAGCGAGTAATTTCAAGCAACACAATAAGTCTAAGTAAAATGTCTTAGTTTAGGGTAAGTCTAAGTCAAGTCTAGACACCTTCATTTTAAGTCCAAGCATGAATGAAAAAATTTGAAAATAATTTTAAATATTAAAAAAATAAAGTCGATTCCTTTTAGGCACCTGCCCCTATCTAACCTTTTAGCTACTTGCTAACTGTAATAAATAGTAGTTTTTACTTGGGTTAATCAAGTCAAGTGTATTTCATAAATCAGCTTAGAATTCCTTAGCCAGAATACTTGCCTTGATTAATTTGAATTGCATTTATAATGCCCCCAACTTATGTCGATGTACTGATTTTGAAGCATCAAGTCTAGGGTAACAGTCCTAAGCATCTCAACCCAGTCTAGGTTATTAATCAAGTTAACTCTAATGTGCTTGTGAGATGTTGACTTCTAATTCTATGGGAGCATACATACTAGGGTTAAGCCTAAGCTGAGTCCACGTCGAAAAAAGATCTTAGTTTTGAAGGAGGTAGTTTTAAAGTCAATGTAAAACTAAGTATCGAAAAAATACAATAAATTTTGAAAAATAAAGTTTTGAAATTTGAAATAAAGTTTTTGAAATCTTTTTTTTAAATCATAATCAAACTTAGAATCATAGAGAATTCAAAATCAACTAAAATTCAAATATTAGAATTTCTACTCTACTAAGCACATTTCAAGCAAAATGCAATCCAATCTAAAAGAAAGCATGACCTAATATGAGCTAAGTTAAGACAGAAAAGGATTAACTTCTAAGTCATTCAAACCTAAAAATGGTAAGCCATAGTAAGCATAAGTTAGATCAAGACAAGTAATATAATCAAGCAGTCAGGTGAGTCAAATAGCAAAATCTAGGAAGAAGGCCCGGGGCACCAGGACTAAAGCAGCTGTATAAGCTCAGTGTGTTGCTCTGCTGTCGTCTCAACCATCTCCAAGTATCTAGCCATTGACTCCTCTCGTAAAGTCATGATTTGAGTCCTGAGATGGTGAGACTCAGTCCCGAGACGATGAACCTCTGTCTCGAGTAGAGCCATTCTCTAATCTGTCGAGAGTGGAGGAGGAGGTGGTGGATCCTGCTGAGGTTGTCCCTGATCTAATGTGGCCTCGATCTCTGCAATTGGGACATCCTCGTCCTCCTGGTCATCAGCTGGTCCCGCTACCCTATCCCACTTTCAAGTTAAGACCACATCAATATTAACGTCTTACCCAGCTAAGAAAAAGTTTCTAAGTCCTATTTCGTTGTGTTCGGTCAACCTGGTGACCTGACCTCTAAGTATACCACATCCGAAGCATGTAAGGATCGAGGTCAAGAGGTGGCAATAGGGAATGCATACTCTCCTGTGAATAGAGATACTAGAGGAATAGGTGATGACATGAGAGATGTGAAGCCCTATGTCTATGTCAAGACATGAGAGATACTAGAGGAATAAAGACATACGTCAAGAAAGTGTGGAATGGCCTCATCATAGCGATATCCGTAGTGGTGATGGGTAGGACACAACGAAGAAGGACTTGATAGAGAGCGTAGTGCTAGGGCTGAAGCTGCATGGAGCTGAAAGTAGAGATGGTGGGGACTCTCTCACCCTCAATAAAGTAAGTGAAAACTATGTCTACGGTGATGTGAGAGTAAGGATCAGCAAAAGGGTCATCCATAGGTGGATAGCACAAAAGGTGGACTCAGAGTGACGTAGCTCAAAATGTTGGTTGAACAGTTCGGGGGATATGATAAAGTCGATTTGTTGGGCGCGAGTAGAGTAATGGGTGTCATCTAATTTGACCATATTATTAAAAAAATTTACACATAAGGTCACATCAATAGAGTCAGTGCAATAAATAAGTTGGTCTAGGTGGTAGTAGTGGATAACATCCATAGCGATAGGACAGTAGGTCTCGAAGAAGTTCCTGTGAAAGTAGTGACAGTCTAGTGGTAGATAGGTGGACTGTTCGAAGAGGTCCTGAAGATATAAGGAAGGGAATCTGGGGTCTGTACTGGGCAGGGTAGCGGGTCTGACCCTGGCTATGCGATATGTACTATTTTAATAGGAACATAGTAATAATAAGAACAAGAACATAAAAATGAAATAAAGGTAAGTTTTGGATTATACCGTCGTTAAGGCATGTCGAGAATAAGAAATGACAACCCTAGGATGTTTGCTTCATTTCGGCAGGGATTCGAGAGAGAAAATGAGGGAAAGAGGAAGAAAAGAAAGGATTTAGGCGCCTGAGAGACCATAGTGGGCTTCTGTTCGGTGCGGCTGGAGGGGTTTATATAAGGGTTGGTTGGGTGCCTGAGTTGGGTTTAGGCACCTGAATATCAAGCGCCTTTGTTGACTATGGTGCCCCAGTTAGCGATACCGCCCCTAGTTTTTCAAAACCAGGAGCGTGTCTTGGGAAGGCGCACGAAGACGCACGGCGACCGCGTCGGGTCGCGGTTGGGTACCTGAATCGTATTCGGGCGCCTGGGTTGGGTCAAAAAGATTTGGAAAATTTTAAGTTAAAAGGATTCGAAAGAGAAAGATTAATGTTTTAATTTGCAAGGACAAACAATTTCCAAATATTAATCCATTTTAGTTTGGGCTAACCAACTTAGTGACAAGTTGGTTTAACCGCTTCAATTGGTTGGGTTAGATTTATTTTAAATCCTAAACAGGAATCCTTATTTGTTTTGTGAGATGCTTTCAATTTTATTATGAAATTAGGTTAAGTCTAAGATATGGTTGAACCTTGAGTTAGATTCAGATTTATGAATTAGTAATTTAAAAATATATTTCAATAATTGGTTTCCAGGTTTTGCCGAGGCACAGGGGCCTTCTTTGGCCTTAGCCTTATTGGATCAACACCTCGTTCCTAGACAAAGCCACATAAAGAAATAGTATTTTAAACTCCTTGTTCAGAATCATTGGTCTAACTAGTCAAGGATGTGGCAAGGTAGCTTCGGCTAGTTCCACCAGACTATGAAGACCAAATAAAAGACGTCTTCCCCTACTTGACTCTCTAGACGGTTTTCCTAACATACTATTAGCTTGCCCCATCCTAATACTAGGTTATGCATGTTTCAATCAGATATAGTCCTTAATTAACCATTTCTAATCCTAAGCATGATAATTTGTAAAAAAAACTAATAATAAACAAGCATCAAGTAAGGTATTCAATAAAAAAACTATCTAACCACATAAATAGTCTTTTTATTGGCTCCCCCTGGATCATATCCTCGATATGGTCTATCTAAGTAATGAATATGATCCTTGGGAATTTAATATTGATTTTGTCTGAATTGATTAGTCCAGCTCATTTTGGGGGCCCATGCTTGGACTCAGGTGCTAGGGCGGTTAATTACTGAAAAGTAGGATCTAACTCGCGAATTGAATTTAAACCCAATTCTAGATCAATTTTGAATAGATTTCTAATTTCTAAGAATCATATCAAGATTCTTGGAACCCAAGGTAAATTATTCTGCTCTGAGCTCTTGACTTCAGCTTTCAGGGAGGAATTCTCTTCCTCAAGTCTTTGGACCTGAGTTGAGGTTTCTTCTTAAACTTGCTTAGACAAAGGACTTGAGCTGGTCTCTTCCTTAAGGAGTTTTACCTTTTCTCATATAGACCTGACCCGGTCATTGGACTTAGCCAGTTTGCAAGATAAGTAAGAAATCAATTCGTAAAGCTTTGATTCACAGAAACCCGTTATCTTACGTCGGTCTATTTCAGACAGTGAGACGGTTTCGAGCTCCATTTCTTTGTCCGATTCGGAGTCAATGTCGATCTCGTCTTTAGCCGTTAAGGCAAGGAGGTTGGAGTGCATGGTTTATCCTCGTTCGATTCCGAAGATGACTCCTCTCAGGTTGCTTGCAACGCCTTCTTCCTCCGTTTCTTCTTTGTCTATTTCATGTTCGGGCATTCGGACTTGAAGTGTCCCTTCTTTCCACACCCATAACAGGTGAGATCTACCTTGTTTTTTTATTCAGCCGGATCCTCCTTTGGTTGTCCCATCTTCTTCTTCTTCTGAGCCTTCCGAGCTCTGAATAGCTTCCGGATGGCGTTCATAAGCTCCGCCAGCTCTTCCTCTTGGGATTCCGAGTCAGAACCCGATTCTGGTTGTGGTGTCTTTTTCTTGGTTTTACCTGTAATCAAAGCCACACCTTTCTCTACAAGTGAACCGTTTATCTGTTCATGTAATTCGAATTCAACAAATAATTCATCTATTTTTATATTTGAATGATCCTTAGAAACTTTGTAGTCATCAACCATAGATGCCCATTGCGAGTTTCTAGGGAATGAATTTAACGTAAACCTGATTAAGTCGCTTTTCTCGATTTTGTGCATGATGATGTGGTGTTCGTTTATGATTTCTTGAATTCGAGCGAGCAGTTGGGAAGCAATTTCTCTGTCCTGCATTTTTAGATTACAAAGCTTATTTAACAATAGATCGCGATGGCTCACCTTAGTGTCGAAGGTTCCTTCTTGAAGTTCTATCAGCTTATCCAAAGTTCTTTGGTGCTGTTGAAGGGGTCGACACGATTAAGTTCCTCCTTTGTAAGTCCGCATTAGAGAGTCTGTGTCACCTTTACGTCAACTTTGATTCTCTTTTTGGCAACGACATCCCATTTGTCGTAGCTCAGTACCACCCCTTGCTCATCTCTTAAAAGGTCAAATCCGGTTTAGATTATTATCCACATGTCCACCTGAGTTTTCAGATGGACTTCCATCCGGCTCTTCCAATACCTGAAGTCTTCCCTAGAGAAGAGAAGGGGACAAGCAGTACTATAACCCTTTTGCAAGGCCATAAGGATAGAAGAGAGAAATCTGAACATGCAAAAACAAAAATCAAAAGAATGTGCCAAGACTTTTGTCTTGGATTAGCAGTGTGGGATAAAAAGAAATGTGCTCGAGTGGTGATTGCACCATTCTCGAGTTAAAAAAAACACGACGAAAAAAACTTCAATAAGATGGAAAAATTTCCCCTTTTTAAAAAAAAATTATGAAAAATTCGAAAAGTGCTCAAGTGGTGCTTTTACTAAAATTGAGCAACCCCTGCTCTGATACCAATTGTAGGATCAAGATTGAGCGATAGAGGGGGGAGGGTGAATATCGCTTAACAAAACTTTAGATTTTTAAACTTAATGATGATAGAGTACACAGTGGAAACTTAAGGTTAGAGTAAGCATCGGAATTAGAGAGAGATAGGAAGCAGCGGAAAATAAAACATAGCACGATCGCTAACTCAGGTTAATTTTACTTGCTTCGGAGCCTTGACCGGCTCCTACTGCAAGGCCCACGATCCTTGATAATTTTCTTTAGGCAATAGTAATAATCACAAGAATATTATAAATTACAAAACTAAAGTGTGTAATAAAAGAAAAATAATTATACCGACTCCTGAAATAAAAGGAAGATCTTTGTTCGGAGAGTCGGACGGTGTTTCAGCATTTATCGGAACTTCGGTCTCACAGTACATAGAAAAAGAAACTGATTGTCATCTTAAAATTGTTGTAATTGTTGGATCGATAAAATCGATAGAGGGGGGGTGAATATCGGTATTCTTTCTTTCGGAAAATTAAGAGCAAGTGCACAGCGGAAATAAAAAATAACACAGAGACGCAGTCGTTTTTACTTAGTTCGGAGCCTGTGTCGACTCCTACTCCAAGGCCCAAGGTCGTTGACCATTTACTTTGGGCAATTCTATATTAGCCGCAAAATAGTTTACAAAGGATTACAAATTAAGTACAGTAAACTTTTAAATAGCTCTTTTACCGACGTCCGGAGTAGATCGACTTTTTCGGAGCAGCAGGACGTCGTCGGCTCGAGTTGGAAGGATTCTGGAGCAAGGCGCGAGAGCAGAAGAGCTTTGAGGCGTTGAGAGAATTGATGCTTTGAAGCCTTGGTCGAGGGCCCTTTATATAGGGCCTGGGGGCGCCCCCACGTGGCGTTTGATCCGGTTGGATCTCGGTCGCCGTCTGATCCCTTCCATCTCAGGAGAGATGTTGACCGGGACGCCCAAAGCGCTCAGGCCGCCCGGGTTGACCGGGTCAAACACTTATCCGGCTTTGCTGGCTTCTGTATCGAGGCATGCGCATGGGGGCGCCCGGGACGCTGGGGGCGCCCGGGAGCAGCGGGGGCGCCCGGGAGCACGGGGGTGCCCCGCCCAGCAGCTGTTCGAAGCCCTTTTTACTTGTCTTGTTTTGTATGTACCTTGGGGGCGCCTGGGACACTCCGGGCGCCCTACTCAGCCATTGCCTCTCTCCTTTGAGGCTTTCTGAGCTGCAGACACACGTTCCTTCGATCCTGCATCCAGGGTTAGTCCAAAACACAACAATAGATTAAGTGGTTAGATTATACAGCCATAGCTGTCTTGGTTCTGACTTTGGTCTCCAAAATGGAGCCCTAGGTCGAACCGACGCCTACTGTTCCCTCGACAGGGAACGCGTCCTCACCTACTCCTCTCGGGAGAATTTACCTGATGCCAACCGTTCCTCTGGTTGGACTTTTGCCTGACGGTCCTTTGTCATGTCTTGGATGCCGAGCTGCCCTTCGCTCGGTGCCTAGCATTCCTTCGCTAGGGCTTTAGTCCCAGGCTGTCCTTCGCCTGGCGCCTAGCAGTCCTTCGCTAGGGCTTTATGACTCTGGCATTCCTTCGCCAGTGCCTAGCAGTCCTTCGCTAGGGCTTTTACCCTAGCATTCCTTCGCCAGTGCCTAGCAGTCCTTCACTAGGGCTTTTCCTGCACACTAGATTAACTTGTTAGAAAACAAGTAAGACTTAACTTTTGACCTCTGTTGCCATTATCAAAACACAGGTTTGACTTGGGTGCATTCTGCACCAACAGTAATGAACTGCTACACTCGACCTCTGTTATAGTACTTACTCAAGCGCTTGAGAGGACAACGTACATTTGGAAAGCTTAAGTACTTAATAAACTTTGAAACACTTTAGTACATTTGGAAAGCTTAAGTACTTAATAATTTTTGAAAAACCTAAGTACTTAGTAAATAAAGTACATTTGGAAAACATAAGTACTTAATAATTTAAGTACTTAGTAACATTGTACTTATACAGTTTTCAAAAACTTAAGCTTAAAGTACTTATAGAAAAATTTTGACAAGCTTAAGTAAGAAAATTTTGAAAGGTTTGAGTACTTAGCAAAATTTTGAAAGCTTAAAAAATTTCGAAAGCTTTAAGAACTTAAGTACTTGAAAGCTTTAAGAACTTAAGTACTTTAGTTAATTTTGAATGCTTTAAGAACTTAAGTACTTTAGTTAATTTTGAAAAGCTTGAAAATTTTGAATAAAGGATAAGAAAATTTTTGAAAATTTTTTGAATAAAGGATAGAGTTTAAAAAAATAATTTTACTTTTTCTAAATAATTTTACTTTACTCTCTCCTTTCCTATCTCTCCCCCTTTGCCATATATCAAAACAGATAAATATAGCAGAAATAAGCTTGCATAAAGGAAATAAGTATGATTTTGCTATACTGAACCAATTCATAATTAGATTTAAACTAAGTCAGTCAATTTTCTCTGTAGGGACCTGTCTAACCCAATTAGCTACTTACTAACTGTTATAAACAGTAGTTTTTGCTAGGGTTAGTCAAGTTAAGTGTTTCTGTTCAAGTTAGATTTTCTAAGCTTGACACTTAACTTGATTGCTATGTAAGTTGTATTTAGTGCCCCAATTACTGCAGATGCACTGACTTAAAGCATCTTGAATTAAGGCAAAGACCTAAGCATCTCAACCCTTTCTAGGTTATCAATCAAAAGTACCCTAAGGTGCTTGTGAGATGCAGGCTTCTAAGTCTATAGATGCATGCAGTTCTAGGGTTAGGGCCTAGGCTAAGTCCATTTTCGAAAAAGCCCTAGTTTTGAAAGGAGGTAGTTTTGAAATAAAAATAAAACTAAGTTAAAAATAAAAACTGATTTTGAAATTAAGCAAAATAGTTTTTCAAATTCTATTTTAAAAAAAAAATTAAATCAAGTAGAGTAAAAAAAATAAAGTTAATCTATTCTACAGAACACAATCCTAACTGCCTTCTTAGTGAGCTGAACTCAGATTCAGGTAAGGGTTTTGTGAATATATCAGCTAGGTTGGATTTAGAGTCAATATGCTTAAGTATTATTTCACCCCTGGCTACATGGTCTCTTACAAAATGATGTTTGACTTCTATATGTTTGGTTCTGGAGTGTTGGATTGGGTTCTTAGTTAAATTAATTGAACTTATATTGTCAATAAATACTTGAGTTTGGGTGTAGTTGAGCTGGAAGTCCTTAAGTGTGTGAAGTTGAGCAACACACTCTCCTAAGGCCACATACTCAGCTTCAGTTGTGGATAGAGCTACACAGTGTTGTTTTCTGCTGCACCAACTAACTAGACTCTGACCTAACAGTTGGCAGCTTCCACTTGTGGTCTTTCTGTCTAATTTACAGCCAGCATAGTCAGAATCTGAGTATCCTGTCAAATCAAAAGTTGAGGTCCTAGGATACCAAATCCCTACATTTAGGGTGCCCTTTACATATCTTAGTATTCTTTTTAGGGCTGCTAAGTGCGTTTCCTTAGCACAGGTTTGGTATCTAGCACACATCCCTACAGCAAAAACAATATCAGGTCTACTGGCTGTAAGGTACAGTAGGCTACCTATCATACTCCTATAGAGTTTAAGTTCCACTGGTTTACCATCAGGGTCACTATCTATTTTATATTAGTGGTCATGGGGGTGCTTATGCTTCTAGAGTTATCCATTTTAAATTTCTTTATTAACTCTTTAGCATATTTGAATTGATGAACGTAGTTACCATCCCTAGTTTGTTTGATTTGTAATCCTAAGAAAAAGGTAAGCTCACCAACTAAGCTCATTTCAAATTCATCTTCCATTATCTTGACAAATTCTTTTAGGAAGTTGGTGTTGGTGGATCCAAAGATTATGTCATCTACGTAAATTTGGGCAATAAATATATCTTTTCCTAGGGTTTTAATAAATAAAGTTGAGTCAATTTGGCCTTGTTTAAATTCTTTAGAAGTTAAATAGGTTGATAACCGTTCATACCAGGCCCTAGGTGCTTGTTTTAGCCCATATAATGCTTTGGTTAGTTTGTAAACGTGGTTAGGTTTGTCTAAGTCCTCAAACCCTGGGGGTTTTCCTACATAAACTTCTTCTTTAATGAATCCATTTAAAATGGCTGACTTTACATCCATTTGATATAATTTAAATCCTTTATGGGATGTAAAGGCTAACAACATTCTAATGGACTCAAGTCTAGCTACTGGGGCATATGTTTCATCGTAGTCTAATCCCTCTACTTGGCTGAAATCCTTTGCTACTAAGCGGGCTTTATTTCTGACTATTTCTCCTTGATCATTCAACTTATTCCTAAAGACCCACTTAGTGTCAATGACGGATTTGCTCTCAGGTTTAGGCACTAGTTCCCAGACTTGGTTTCTCTCAAATTGGGCTAACTCTTCTTGCATAGCTATGATCGAATCCAGATCAGGTAGAGCTTCATCTATAGTTTTAGGTTCTATTTTCGATATCATAGCTATTTGACTAAGGTTTCTATAGGAGGATCTAGTCCTGACTCCTAGAGTTAGATCACCCACAATTTGATCGGTTGGGTGACTGAGTCTGGGTTTCTTGGTTCTTCTAGAGCTTGGTTCAGCCTCAGGTCCGGCTGGTTGGTTTGGTTCACTATTTGATTCGACTCTTTGGGCTGCATCATTTGTTGGTTCGATACTTGGTTCAGTTGACTCATTAATTGGTTCAATGGTTAGTTCGTTTAAGGGTTCAATTAATGGTTCAATTGTTTGTTCATTATTTTCTTGGTTAGAGTTTGATGAAGTTAAATCTGTATTATTAGATGTTGAGTTGATTTCTTCATCAAAAATTAAGTTTGTTGTTTCTTCAATTTTCTTAGTTTGTTTGTTGTAAACTCTGTAGGCTCTACTTGTGGTTGAGTATCCTAGGAAGATACCTGGGTTTGACTTGGACTGAAATTTTCCAAAATAGTCTTTGGTGTTTAGGATATGGACTTTGCATCCAAAGACCCTTAGGTAGTGTAGGTTTGGGAGTCTATGATAGTACAGTTCATAGGGGGTTTTGTTGTGTCGCTTGTTAATCAAAACCCTATTTTGGATATAACAAGCCGTACTAATTGCTTCTGCCCAAAATTGGTTTGCTAGATTAAATTCGTTGAGCATAGCCCTAGCGGCTTCTTGTAATGTTCTATTCCTTCGCTCGACTATCTCATTTTATTGGGGGGTTCTAGGACATGAAAATTCATGTAAGTACCCATTTACCTTACAGAATTCCTCGAATCGTTGATTTTCAAACTCTCCCCCGTGATCACTCCTAAGTCTTTTAATTTTAGTGTCATTTTGATTTTCAATTAGTTTACAAAATTCATTAAATAGGTTTAGGGTTTCGTCTTTGGTTTTTAGGAACCTAACCCAGGTAAACCTAGAGTAATCATCAACTATTACTAAGCAGTATCGGTTCCCGCTTAGTGACTTGGCTCCATGTGAATCAAACAGATCAAGGTGTAGGAGCTCAAGTGTAGTTTGAGTTAAATCAGATTGGGTTAGTTTGTGATTGGATTTGGTTTGTTTACCTTGATTACAAGATTCACATATTAGGTTTTCATTTTTTTTAATTTTGGGAATACCTTTGATTAAGCCAAGTTGGGTAATTTTTGAGATAGTTCTCAGATTGGTATGACCTAATCTCCTATGCCAGAGGTTTGATTGTTCTAATTGTGTTAACATACATTTGGGTACAAGAGGAAGGTTTATAGTGTATACATTGTTGTTCCTAGTGCCCTTAAGCATGATTTCAGAGTTTTGTACATTTCTAATTAGGCAGTTTGAATTGTTAAAAGTAACTATATAACCAGAATCACATAACTGACTGATGCTAAGCAAGTTAAAATTAAAGTTTTCAACCAATAGGACTTTCTTAATAATGAAATCGGATTTAAGTTCAATATTACCTGACCCAATTACCTTGAGTGTAGCATTATTGCCAAATGCCACAGAGCCTAGGTTTTTGAACTTGAGCTTGGTGAACTTCAATTTATCTCCAGTCATGTGTCTGGAGCAACCGCTATCCAACATCCATTGGTCCAAATCTTTATGTTCCTACACATAAAGAGTTTTCTTGATTTGGATCTAATTAGAGTCAGGAATAGCTTAAATTGAGTTTCACTGCCTAGTCCGTCTCACCCAAATCTAGGGTTTTCAATCACGTTAGCCTTATAGGTTTCGTGAGACAGGTTTTGATAGTTAAGATTATTTTGTAAATTTTGATTAATTTTTGAAACAATTAAATTTTGAAAACTTAATTAATTTTGAAATTTTTGAAAAGATGTTTAAATCTACAAATAACTGAAATTTTGTGTTAGATTCGAATTTGATAAAAAATAATTTGAATTTGAATTTCAAAAATTAGCTTCCAGGTCTTGGCGAGGCACTAGGCCTTCTTTGGCCGTAGCCTTATGGGATCATCCACTCTTTCCTTGACAAAGCCTTTTAATGAAATTTCATTTTCAAAATTATTCTTTGAAAAATTTCTGGTCTAACTAGTTTGGGTCTTGGATCGGTAGCTTCGGCTAGTTCCGCCAAATTGGCTTCCCTAACGTACTATCATCTCACCTCCACCCAATACTATGTTGTCAAGTTTCAGCTAAGTTTGTTCAGTCCTTATACTAACCATTCCTAAATCTAAGCATAGTAAATTGCAGGAATTTTAAATAAACAATCAATCAAGCAATTGAAATCAAGAATAACAATTTTATCTAATAATGAATATAGTTTTCAGTTTGGCTCCCCCTGGACTAAAGCCGTGGTGATGGTTAGGCAAGATGTGAATCTTGTCCTTGGGGATCCAATACTGATTTGATCCAGTTGGTTTGTTCAGGTATAGTTTAGGTACCCATGCCTTGTTGGGACAGGGTGCATGTTGACAAGGATACGGGTTCGTAAAATTTTAAATTTTTACGTGCAGCGGAAGAATTAGTATAAAATAATTTCTTAAATTATTTTTAACCGCGTATCTAGCATGCAACCTTATGATGTGTGGACATGATCATAAATTAAAACTTTGCGGAAAAGTAAACTAATTTACTTTGTACCTCGCGTAACTCGAAGTAAGGGACGAGATCCAACCGTAGCGTCCCTTGGAAGCTCCGCCTCTATTCGCGTCCACGCCGAGTTCCCTTCGGGATGACTTCGCAAAGCCATGAGTTTTGTGCCGACGAGAACTACTAGATTCTCGGAAGGCACAACTAGAAGAACAAGAGAAAAGATAGGAAACTAACCACCAAGAAACGGAATCAAAATTCCGTTAAGGGAAGGAAGGAGACGCGATCCGCTTCTTCTTCTTCGGGGTCTCTTTGGTGGATGAAGCTCACGCCCACCTTGGGATTTGTGCCGGCCCTAGGGGAGAGAGAGAGCCGGCCCTAGAGAGAGAGGGGTGCCGGCCCTAGAGAGAGAGAGAGGCGTGTAGAGAGAGAGAGAGGGAGCAACTAATCTATTGATTAATTGATTGGGAATTCAAGGCTTGCCTTTGGTTCCTTATATAGTTGCTTCTCCCTTGCCAAGTCTCCTCTTTAACGGAATTTTTCATAAGAAATTTATCCTATAAATTCTCTTATTAATTATTCCGTTTAAGCCAAGTTTTATTATAACTAACTTTATAATAAAACAAATACCTTCTCTCCTTTTATTATGGAATAAATTTTATAAGAAATTTATAAATTTTCTTATTATGAAAAAATCAATTCATAATTGATTTTATAAAATTAAAATAAACCATTCCATGGATCATTTTAATTTCCATAAAAATAGAATATATTTCTATAAATTTATTTATATAAATTTCTTTATACAAATTTATTTATCCATAATTTATAAAACAAATCGCGCTAGATTTATTTTATTAATTAAACCAAATAAATTGGTTTATCCCCTTTGATGTGGCCAGCCAACCCACCCTCTTTGGCCGGCCAAACCGAGCCGAACCGTCGCGAATTAAACTCATTTAATTCGCCCAATAAGCCTTCAAAAGACTTAGCCATTTTTAGCTTCCGTTGCGCCTCTGATTAACTCAGATTCGACTTATTTCTCTTGATCGGAAAATCTAATTTTCAACTCGTTTTAAATCCCTCGGATTACTCGTAGTGCGTGTGACTAAATAGGCTTTCGATTTATGTTGGCCGTCTATAATCAACCAATTATAGAACGATCATGAGTGGCACCTAGTAGTACATCATGACCCCCAATTAATCGAAAGATCAACGGTTGACCTCAGAAGTAATTCTGAAACCCTTCAGCAGCTCTAATGAATCGTGCCCCATTCCCTTCACCATCTTATACCCACTTGGTTCAGGACATAGTCTGTTTGTGTCAGTCCCCACTAGACTGACTACGTCACACCTAGCCCAAGTAGTGTGTTTCTCGTCCTTTGGATTTCTAATTACTCTCATGTATTTAAGAGACTCATACTCCAAACATGACATGCTCTGGCCAGAGGCTTTGAGTAACAATCCGACGATAGACCTGGGTATACATCTCCTCGCAAGGAGTGGTGAATCCTTTGTAGGCTGTTCAAACATCTTCAGGCACTTTGGCTTATACCCAATCATCCTGGTTCCACACCTCCTTGGAGATGCTTGCTTAAGATGTTAAAGTATAAGTCTCCATGACCAAGATGACTTGAACACCGCAAGTCAAAGGAACATCGCACTTAAGCTGTAGTAAGAACTTCATTGACATATCTATGTAGATTACCATATGAAGTTTTACAGCTAGTCACTCCAATGAACAAGTTCCCTTAACTAGCATCCATGTTTATCTCCGGACATCCCAATATCACCAGCCAGTGAGAATCAGCTGATTAGAGAATAACTCATGCTAGTCTCAACAGAATTGATAGTGTCCGTTTTTATCAATTCATCGACTAGGGATATTTTCAATACTTCACAATTGCACATGTAGAGATAATCACTAGTTGTGATCCCATCACAAATTCTCTTATGCTGTGAATTGTATTGCAGACATTCAGTAGATGAGTTTAAGATCCCAAACAAATACACAAACATGTATACTCAAATAGTGAATTATCATTTATTAAAATAAATGTTTACAATCATAAGGCGATTGCCTTAGGACACTTCTCTCATATCACTAACATGCCTGAATTTTACCTCTGGACTGATTCAGTACAGCAAAGTAAGATCTTTGTCGGGATTTGGTTCTATAGCCAAGTCCGGATCGATTTAGAACTGATTTCTGTTTTCCAAGGATCATGTCAAGACCCTTGGAACCAGATGTAAATCGTTCTAAAGCTGATCTAAGATCCTTAACCTGAGTTTTCAGGGAGGAGTTCTCCTTCTCAAGTTTTTCAACTTGAGTAGGAGTTTCTTCCTGAACCTTCTCGGTTAAGGGTTTAGAGTCAGCTCCCTCTTTCAGGAGTTTTATTTCCTGTCGGAGGGATTCGATGTAACGCCTGCCCTTAATCCCCTAGGAATTCGGTGACGCTACTTTACTTTCATACATTACAACTACACGCATGCATTCATATTATTTATTTTTTTTTCAATCTAATCTATGCATGGGCACATGTAACATTAAAGCATGCAAGGTTCATGTAGCGGAAGCATAATTATTTTTCAGAACACTCAACCAAGCATGGACATCAAGTATTAAATCATGTGTAACATTATTCTAAGCATGCGCATCTTAATAGGGAGGTTTTATACCAGATTTAGAAACAAGATTCATGATGGCATAAGATATATAAGTGTCTCTATCATGGTAGGTAACCAAAGGATGGGTAAGCAATTCTACCTAAGCTATGCGCATGGATGAATTAGGCAAGAGCGTAATGAAGCATAATTTAGGTATGATAGAGTATAATGAATACAAGGCATAGAACATAGTATATCAACATAGATTTTCTAAGGTGAGATATCATGACTTGGTGAGGAAAAAAAACATAGCATATTCAAAACATGTCTCCTAGCAGAAGTGCAGTTAATAAACAGTTTTAGTATATAAGAGTGCAATAGCGAGTCATAGGGTATCAAAAACCAAGTATTCATCTTCAAACATAGCATGTATATAAAAAGAGCATAACATGGGTTTAACATGACAAGTTCCAAAACATGAAGCAACTAAGAGCAAGATCTTTTTTTTTATCCACCAGCACTATCACACACACACTTGCCCTTCTCCCGCAGCCTCCATAGTTTAGCATCCTTTATCTGTAGCATAAGGGGAAACACTAAACGATAAGCAATAGCTTAGTAAGATCCTGTCCTACTCACAAAACCGGATATCATGAAAAGGTAAGAGAATATATCACATTCAAGCATGGTAAGCATTTAAGCATGTTAAATATCTAAGCATGTTAACTTCATAGGAAGGTTCTTTTGAAAACATATAAACATAATACTTGAACATAGCGTAATCATTAGGGCCCGGCTTGTACTTCATGTTTTGCGCGCGCCCCTAAATAGGATCGAGGTAGCTAATCCCGAACCACTAGGGTTTACTAGGCCTTCTCAAAAGTCCTTCAGCCTAGTATCATAATCATTTAACTCGCTTTAAGAGTCTATAGTACAAGCCATTATAAAATAAAATAGTTATCATGTTCTTCATTTTCATAAAGTATGCTCTTAGTCCCAACCTTCTAGGGAAGCATTCTTTAGGCCCTAAGCCTTCTTCATTCATGCCCTAAAGGGCTCATTCTTATGCATATGTATGCATTCATAATCATGATAACTAGCATAGTATAAAGCATGCATTTCATGGGAGCAACCAAGGCTAGGGTCCAAGAGTTCTCTCTTGGCCGAAAGTTGTAATTGGGCTAGCATGCATTCCAATCAACATATCAAGAATCACACAAGCATGTCATATCTTATACAAGATCATTATCATGCATGGTATTCATTTGACCTAATCCAATCCCAAGTATAGGGCCCTTTGGCCAAACATGTAGGGTTGAGTACTTTGGGGTTTTTAGCCACATAGCATCATGAACATTCATACAACACATGTGATATCATAGAGATTCATTAGGGTGCATAGCATGAAGTTAAGCTTAAGAACCTAACCCTAGGGTAGGGTTGGCCGAATGGTTAGAAGGGGATTCCCTTCCCTCCTAGCCTTCTTTACACACACACAATATAATACATTCATGCAAACATCATCATTAAGCATAAGAAAGCATGTGGCCTACCCTAACCCTTGGTTAGGGTGATGGCCGAAACATGTAGAGACATGTAGAGGGCATCATGTGAGTCATGTAATCGATTCAAGAGCAATTATGCTACAGGTGAGGGGGCACTTACTTCTTTCGCTAAATATCCTTAAGGTATACCCTTAGTTCGGAGGGGATGTGCTTGTCCTTGCTCTTGAGGTCCTTGACTTCTTCTTGCCTTGCAAGAAATTCAAACCTTCAATGGGGTCTTGAGAGTGTCCCCTTGGGATGAAACCCTTCCCTTGGATTTTCGGAAATCTCAAGGAGGGAGAGGAGTTTGGATTTCGGCAATTGAAGAGGGAGAGGGGAGTTGGGATTTTCGGCAATTGAAAGAGGGAGAAGGAGTTTTCGGCAATTTGAAGAGGGAGAGGGAGTTTTCGGCAATTGAAGAGGGAGAGGGAGTGAGGGGTTTGCAACAATGATGGTTAGCCCCTTAGCATTCCCTCTTATTTATACTAAGGGAAGAGGCAAGGTGCCTCTTCTCCAAGTGTCTCTTCACTAAGGGGTTTCTCTTCAAGAGTCTCTTCCTCTACCCTTTCACATTCCCTAACCCTTAACAAGACTTTCCCTTCCTTTCTCTCAGCACTCCCTTGCTGGGTGAATTGGTTACTTTGTTGCTTTTCAAGGCTTTGCTTACCAAGAGTTCCAAGGTTCGATCCTCGGCAAGAGCATATTTTTGCTCCTCTTTGGTTTTCACTTTTGCAAAGCCCATTAGCCCAATTCACTCTCATATTCTCAAATCACATTTATGCAATCACATATTCCAATTCATGCAATCACATATTCTAATTTATGCAATTACATATTTCTAATCCTTTCTAATGAAATCACATAACATTAAATTATGAAATCTCAAAAATGTAATTTTATTCATTTATGAAATAAATGTCATACAATCTGATAATATATACTGACATTTTTGTGCCCTTTTTACAATCGAAAGCAAGCCCAAAATTTGGGGCGTTACAATCCCCTACACCTTATAGAAAGTTCGTCCTCGAACTAAAACAATTCTGGGTACTTGCGTTTCATTTCATCTTCGCGTTCCCAGGTGGCCTCCTCGAACCGTTAACTTTGCCACAGGACCTTTACTAAGGGCACCTTTTTGTTCCTTAGCTTCTTAACTTCTCGGTCCAATATCTGAATGGGCCGACTTTCATAACTTAGGTCCTCTTGGATCTGGACCGTTTGTGGTTCGATCACCTGGTCTGGGTCAGGAGTGCACTTCTTGAGCAGCGAGACATGGAACATGCTGTGAATAGCTGACATCTCCCGCGGTAGCTCCAGCTCGTAAGCTACCGGGCCTACTCTCTTTAGGATCTTGTACGGTCCTACATATCGCGGACTCAGTTTTCCCTTCTTTCCAAATCTCATAACTCCTTTCATAGGAGCCACTTTAAGGAATACTAGGTCCCCAACTTGGAATTCCAGCGGCCTACGTCGCTTATCCACATAGCTCTTCTGCCGGCTCTGAGCAGTCTCAATTCTTTGGCGGATATTCTGTATAGCCCGGGTGGTGTCGTCAATAAAATCAGTCCGGAGTCCCATTTCTTTCTTTTCGCCACCGTCAAACCAACAGATTGGAGATCTACATCTCCGTCCATATAAAGCCTCATACGGTGCCATTCCGATAGTAGCTTGGTAGCTATTATTGTAGGCGAATTCCGCCAAGCACAGATATCGGCACCAGCTCCCTTTGAAATCTAGGGCACAAGCTCGTAGCATATCTTCGAGCACTTGGTTCACCCGCTCAGTCTGTCCATCAGTCTGTGGATGAAAAGTTGTGCTGAATCGCAGCTTTGTGCCAAGAGCCTTCTGTACGCACTCCCAGAAATGCGAAGTGAAGCGACCATCCCTATCTGAAATGATGGTCTTCGGAACTCCATGTAGTCTGATAATCTCCTTGGCATATAATTGAGCCAGCTGCTCAATAGAGTAAGTCATCTTGATTGCCAAGAAGTGGGCTGATTTCGTCAATCTGTCGACGATAACCCAAATAGCGTCGTATCCGTTTGTAGTCCTGGGAAGACCCGAGATAAAATCCATAGAAATATCTTCCCATTTCCACTCTGGGATTTGGATCGGTTGCAGAACTCCTCCAGGCCTCTGGTGTTATGCTTTGACTTGTTGGCAGGTCAGGCAAGTACTGACATGCTGAGCTACATCACGTTTCATACCGGACCACCAAAATCTTGTCTTCAGGTCTTGGTACATTTTGGTGGATCCAGGATACATCACATAAGGGGTTGAGTGAGCTTCTTCTAGAATCATCTTTCGTAGCTCTGGATCATTAGGGATACAGAGTCGATCCCTAAGGTATAATATTCCATTTTCGGCGATATGAAAACCCTCGCCTTTGCCTTCAAGAATTTCCTGTTTGATCTTCTGAAGGCCTAGATCACCATTTTGCTTCTCCAGGATGTCGTCGAATAGCATAGGTTCTATCGACACGGAAGAGAGCCGTCCGGTGATAATCTCGATTCCGAAATCCATAATTTCCCGCTCCAGCGGTCGGGATAATGCCGATATGGATAACAGAGTAGCACAGGTCTTCCTGCTGAGAGCATCTGCCACTCTGTTTGCTTTTCCAGGATGATAGAATATTTCGCAGTCATAATCTTTAACTAGCTCAAGCCATCGGCGTTGTCGCATATTGAGGTCTTTCTGCGTGAAGAAATATTTGAGACTTTGGTGGTGTGTATAGATCTTACATTGCGCTCCATATAGGTAATGCCTCCACATCTTGAGCGCAAAGACCACTGCAGCCAGTTCTAAGTCATGGGTAGGATAATTCTTTTCATGCTCCTTGAGTTGCCTAGAGGCATAGGCAACTACGTTACCATTCTGCATAAGTACTGCGCCGAGTCCCAGTTTGGAATCGTCGCTGTACATATCGAAGCCTTGGTTGCTTTCTGGAAGAATAAGGATAGGAGCACTGGTCAGTCTCCTTTTAATTCCAGGAAGCTCTTTTCACAGTCCTCCGTCCATATAAACTTCTTGTTCTTCCTGGTGAGAACAGTCATAGGGGCTGCGATACGTGAGAAATCCTCAACAAATTTCCGGTAGTAGCCGGCCAGACCGAGAAAGCTCCTGATGTCACTTGCATTCTTTGGTCTGCTCCAGTTACTTACAGCTTCGATCTTGATCGGGTCCACCATTACTCCTTCCTTGGAGATGATGTGACCTAGAAACGATACTTGGTCGAGCCAGAAGTCACATTTGGAGAACTTGGCATATAGCTGCTTTTCTCGAAGAATTTGCAATACCGCCTTCAGATGTTCGGCATGCTCTTCTGGGGTTCTTGAGTAGATAAGAATATCGTCGATAAAGACGATTACGAACTTGTCAAGAAATGCCGAGAATACCCGATTCATCAGGTCCATAAACATAGCCGGAGTGTTGGTTACTCCGAATGGCATAACTACGAACTCATAATGTCCGTATCTCGTTCGGAAGGTCGTCTCCCGTATATCATCTGGTTTCACTTTGACTTGATGATAACCAGATCTAAGGTCAATCTTGGAGAAGACGGTAGCTCCTTTCAATTGATCGAATAGGTCATCGATCCTTGGAAGGGGGTACCTGTTCTTGATAGTTACGTTGTTAGCGCTCGATAGTCGATACACATTCGCATCGACCCATCCTTCTTTTTCACGAACAGCACGGGAGCTCCCCATGGAGAGTGACTAGGGCGAATCAGTCCTTTGTCGAGTAGCTCCTGTAGTTGTCCTTGGAGTTCTTTTAACTCAGCTGGCGCCATTCGGTAAGGTGCCTTGGAGATCGGATTTGTACCCGGTATCAATTCGATCTCAAATTCGATTTCCCTATCAGGGGCTAGCCCTGGTAGTTCATCGGGGAAGACTTCTGGGTAGTTGCATACAACTCTGACATCTTCTAGCCTCTGGTCCTTTTCTTGGCTTGCATTGACCACATGTGCTAGAAACCCAGTGCATCCCTTGCTTAACATCTGCTGAGCTTTGAGAGCCGATAAGAATTTCCTGGCTTCTTTTCTTGGCTCTCCAATAAATTCAAACTTAGTGTCTGCCTCTGGTTGGAAGACTATCTTTCTTTTACGGCACTCGATTGAAGCGCCGTATTTACTCAGAAAATTCATGCCCAATATAATGTCATAGTCTTGCATGTCCAACACTATCAGATCGCTATAGAGTTCCCTCCCAGCGATCCTGATTGGTGCGGCACGCATCATATGGGTAGATGGTATAATATCTCCCGAGGGTAGAGTTGTAAGAAACTTGCAGTTCATAACTTGAGGGGGTATATCTAACTTTGCAGTAAATGGCATAGAAATGAACGAATGCGTAGCTCCAGTGTCAAATAAAGCAGTAGCATACCGACTGTAAATGAATATCTGACCTGTGACTACGTTTGATGCATTCGCCACGTCTTCCTTGGATAATGAGAAAACCCTTGCATTCGTCGCAACCGGTGGTACTTGCGGTTGGGGAGGTGCTTGCTTTTTGGCGCGATAATCTTGGGCCTTGTGCCCTACCCGTCCGCAGTTGTAACACTTGCCTGTCCCCTGGCGGCAAGCTCCTGGGTGCAGCCTTCCGCATGTAGCACACGGGTCGAACTTGGGTTGCTTGCTGGCGGGACCACTTTTTGAGTCGTTCTTTCTCTTGCCATTGTGGTTTCCCTTCCAACTATTATTCTGAGGCTTCTGACCTCCGGCTTGGGTTTGGCTCTTGTTTTCAGTCAGCACCTTCTTTTGCTGGTTGATGTTGTTCAGGTAGTGCTCAGCAATTAGAGCACTACTGAATAGCTCTTCTGCGGTCTGTGGCCGGTTGACCCCGCCGGCCGCATTCAGGGCAATTTCAGGCCGCAGCATCTTCAGCATAAGTCTGACTTTTTCTTTCTCAGTGTTGACTAGCTCCGGGAAGAGGCGGGCTAGTCTGTTGAATTTCTTCATTGCCTCGCTGACTGATAGCTCACCTTGTCGGAACTCGGTGAACTCGTTGAAATGCCGGTTGGTGACCCGCATGTGGAAGAACTCTCCGAAGAATTCCGATTCGAAGTCCTTCCATGTCATCTGGTTCACCTGGCGTTTGATCTTTATTCTTTCCCACCATATACGCGCATCTCCAGAAAGGCAGAATGATGCGCATTTGATCTTCTCATGCTCGGGCCAGTCGAGCAATTCCATGGTGCTTTCCACTATTTTGAACCAGGCCTGCGCGTCCCAGGGTTCACTAGCACCGGAGAAACTTTCCGGTTTCAGCCTCTGCCATTGGATTAGGTAAGCCTCTGGTCGGGCTACCGTGACAGGGGCTGCCGGGGGTGCTGGCGTAACCGGGGTTGCGACTGGGATAACCGTCTGGTTCACTGGTGGTGGAGTGGTAGGGTTCCCCTGCTGATTCATCAGGTTAGTGATGATCAGTTGCTGCACCGCGATCTGCCGTTGTAGTTGTTAGTGATATGAGAGAAGTGTCCTAAGACAATTGCCTTATGATTGTAAACGTTTATTTTAATAAATGATAATTCACTATTTGAGTATACATGTTTGTGTATTTGATTGGGATCTTAAACTCATCTACTGAATGTCCGCAATACAATTCACAGCATAAGAGAATTTGTGATGGGATCACAACTAGTGATTATCTCTACATGTGCAATTGTGAAGTATTGAAAATATCCCTAGTCGATGAATTGATAAAAACAGACACTATCAATTCTGTTGAGACAAGCATGGGTTATTCTCTAATCAGCTGATTCTCACTGGCTGGTGACATTGGGATGTCCGGAGATAAACATGGATGCTAGTTAAGGGAACTAATTCATTGGAGTGACTAACTGTAAAACTTCATATGGTAATCTACATATAGATATGTCAATGAAGTTCTTACTGCAGCTTAAGTGCGATGTTCCTTTGACTTGCGGTGTTCAAGTCATCTTGGTCATGGAGACTTATACTTTAACATCTTAAGCAAGCATCTCCAAGGAGGTGTGGACCTAGGATGATTGGGTATAAGCCGAAGTGCCCGAAGATGTTTAAACAGCCTACAAAGGATTCACCACTCCTTGCGAGGAGATGTATACCCAGGCCTATCGTCGGATTGTTACTTAAAGCCTCTGGCCAAAGCATATCATGTTTAGAGTATGAGTCTCTTAAATACATGAGAGTAATTAAAAATCCAAAGGACGAGAAAGACACTACTTGGGCTAGGTGTGACGTAGTCAGTCTAGTGGGGACTGACACAAACAGACCATGTCCTGAACCAAGTGGGTATAAGATGGTGAAGGGAATGGGGCACGATTCATTAGAGCTGCTGAAGGGTTTCAGAATTACTTCTGAGGTCAACCGTTGATCTTTCGATTAATTGGGGGTCATGATGTACTAATAGGTGCCACTCATGATCGTTCTATAATTAGTTGATTATAGACGGCCAACATAAATCGAAAGCCTATTTAGTCACACGCACTACGAGTAATCCGAGGGATTTAAAACGAGTTGAAAATTAGATTTTCCAATCAAGAGAAATAAGTTGAATCTGAGTTAATCAGAGGCGCAACGGAAACTTAAAATGGCTAAGTCTTTTGAAGGCTTATTGAGCGAATTAAATGAGTTTAATTCGCGATCGGTTCGGCTCGGTTTGGCCGGCCATTAAAAGGGGAGAAAACCAATTTATTTGGTTTAATTAATAAAATAAATCTAGCGCGATTTGTTTTATAAATTATGGATAAATAAATTTGTATAAAGAAATTTATAGAAATAAATTTATAGAAATTTATTCCCTTTTTATGGAAATTAAAATGATCCATGGAATGGTTTATTTTAATTTTATAAAATCAATTATGAATTGATTTTTCCATAATAAGAAAATTTATAAATTTCTTATTAAATTTATTCCATAATAAAAGGAGAGAAGGTATTTGTTTTATTATAAAGTTAGTTATAATAAAACTTGGCTTAAACGTAATAATTAGTAAGAGAATTTATAGGATAAATTTCTTATGAAAAATCTGTTAAGAGGGAGACTTGGCAAGGGAAAGGTTACTATATAAAGGAACCAAGGCTAGCCTTGAATTCCAATCACTAGAGTAATCAAGAGATTAACCCTCTCCCTCTCTCTCTCTTATTCTCTTCCTCTCCTTCTCCTTCCCACCTAGGGCCGGCGCCCCTAGTCCAACCTAGGGCCGGCGCACCCTCACCCTTCCAAGGGTTGGCGTGAGCAACCATCACCAAGAAGGAGCCAAACAAGAAGAAGAAGAAGCGGATCGCAACTCCTCTCTTCCCGGAATTTTGATTCCGTTTCTTGTTGGTTAGTTTCCATTCTTTTCTCTTGTTCTTCTAGTTGTGCCTTCCGAGAATCTGGTAGTTCTCGTCAGCACAAAACTTGTGACTTTGCGAAGTCATCCCGAAGAGAACTCGGCGTGGACGCAAATAGAGGCGGAGCTTCCAAAGGGACGCTACGGTTGGATCTCGTCCCTATCTTCGAGTTACAAGAGGTACAAAGTAAATTAGTTTACTTTTCCGCAAAATTTTTAATTTATGATCATGTCCACACATCATAAGGTTGCATGCTAGATACGTGGTTAAAATAATTTAAGAAATTATTTTATGCTAATTCTTCAGCTGCACGTAAAAATTTAAAATTTTACGAACCCGTATCCTTATCAACATGCACCCGGTCCCAACAGTGGTATCAGAGCCGGTTAGTGTTCGACATAATCATATAATTGTTTTGTGGAAAACTTTGTCATAATCTCAATTTTGGAAAAAAATTTCAATTATGGAAACTTTCCAATTATAATAAATTTTAGATTTAGGAATTTCGAAGTTTGGAAATCCTCATGAAATTTCGCAAACGTTTGAAATATCCTAGTTTCTGAAATTTTATAATAATTGTGAAAACTTCCCATCTTTGGAAACTTTCCAATTTTGGAAATTTTTCTATTTTAGAAATTTTCCAATTTTGAAAATATGTAAGTTTTTTTGTACCAGAAACTTACAATTATTCTGAAAACCTATTATGAAATCTCGCAATTTTGGGCACTTTCTTTCAAGAACGTCTAGACAAATTTATGGACAATTAATTGACAATTAAATTTGAATTGGTTTTTAAATTGTCAACAAAATTCTTTATTTTGGATTGAGCCTTGGGGAGCCGTCCAATTTAAAGTTAGTTGTTGGAATTTAATTTCCCAATTTTAAATAAAATTGTCATGTTTAATTTGGTTACGCTTCCGAAGCGGACCAAATTGGATTTACGACAAATTACTTTTCTTTGGGTATCTGAGCCTCGGGGAGCCACCCTTAGAAAACAATTTGTTTTAATTAATTAAATCCATGAATAAAATATAATTTAAGAGGTGATGCTCTTACATATTGTTGTCTCCAAAATTAATTAGGAAAATGGTTTCCTATAGAGTTTTCTTAAATGAGATTTTTATGAAAATAATATGTAGTTGAATTAAGGGAATCTCTCTCTTAATTTAATAAGATTTGATTTAGAGAAATCAAAGTCTTAAAACATATTATTACTGAAATTGATTATGACAATTTAGGAAATTTTTTCCCAAAACAATTCCTTTAATAAAGTATGAAATTAGAATTAGAAAATCCGGTTCCTAATTCAATTAATGTGACTTGATAAATTAAGTCACATACATACTTTATTAAGAAAATCGTTAGTCATGACATAATTATATGTCATGAATGTGCTTCGAAAGGAAAGGATGAGACCCAAAACCCCTTACAAAATATTAAGGCTAACACCTTCCATTAATATGGTTAGAACCAGAGTTTTGTTTCTTGTTTGGGTTGATGGACACATCCATGCCCGGCTTGAACCTCAACATGGTCAAACCATGGAATTAGTTTATGAATAATATAGTTGGAGTCAGAGGTCAATCCTTAGTTTTGGTTGTTGGACACATCCAAGCCTGACTAAACGGTTGAATGAGCTCCAACCATATTAAAACTATTTCTTGATTAATGGGTCAGCCTTAAGCTTGGAGTATCGATTTGTTGTGCCACAGCCAAGGTCGATGTAAAGAGAGGTGCAGTTGGGTGCTATGTATATTGTTACATACTTGTTAATGAGTTAACAACCCAATGATTTATGCAAACATTCAATTAGTTGATAGCATAAAGTGATAGTTACATATATGTGATGTGTAATCGGTATAATTACCTACCTTCATAGCTAAGAATAACTTGATGGCCACAGCCATGGTTGTTTTTATCTATGGTTGGATATCAACCTATTTGGAGATGCTCCTACAATCTCCCGAATTGATAAAAAGGGTTATTCAATTTGAAAAATAAATAGGATTTTTAATTAATGTATATTGATACATTCTTTATCATTCTTCTCACATAAGCTCAATTTGTATTTTAGGTTAATCACTCGATCATGTCTTCTCTAAACTTGCGTTCCATTTTGGACACCAATAAATTGACTGGGCCGAACTTCATGGACTGGCTTTGAAACCTGAGGATAGTCCTCAAGGCAAAGAAGCTTGCTTATGTCATTGATGATCAACTTCCCAACCGTCCACCAGAGGGTGCAACTCCAGAACAGTTAGTGGCCTATCAGAAACATGTGACTGATTCTGAACTTGCGAGTTGCATTATGATAGCCTCTATGGTACCTGAGCTGCAAAAGCAGCATGAGCATATGGATGCTTATACCATCATCTTCCATCTTCATGAGTTGTTCGAAGAGCAGGCGAGATCCGAAAGGTTTGAAGTCTCCAGACTCCTCTTCACCACTAAGATGCAGGAAGGCACTTCTGCCTCGCAGTTTGTGTTAAAGATGTTGGGGTACATTGAGCGACTGAGCACACTCGGTTTTGCAATGGATCATGAACTAAGTATTGACTTAATTCTGAATTATTTGCCCAAAAGTTATTCACAATTTGTGATGAACTATCGGATGAACAAACTGGAAACTACCATTCCTGAGTTGCTCAACCTGCTAAAGACTGTAGAGCCTTCTGTAAAGCCGGATCAAAAGACGGTTCTGTTAGTTGGTTCCTCGAAGAAAGGTTCTAAGAGGAAGGCCAAAGAATAGAATAAAGGAAAGAAGAAAAAGGCCAAAAAGACTGAAAAGAAACCAAAAGGGACTTGCCATCACTGTGGCAAGGAGGGTCACTGGCGAAGAAACTGCAAGGTTTATCTTGAGTCCTTGAAGAATAAGGCATCCGATGCCCCATCCTCTTCAGGTATCTTCGTTATTGAATGTCACTCTATTTCCTCTAATACCTGGGTACTTGATACTGGGTGTAGCTCACACATATGTAATGACATACAGGGGCTAAGGAATAGAAGAAGACTCGTCAAAGGAGAAGCAAATTTGCGAGTTGGAAATGGAGCAAAGATTGCTGCTGTTGCCATCGGAACATATTTGCTAAAGCTCCCCACTGGACGTGTCTTAGAATTGGATAATTGTTATTTTGTTCCTTCGTTAATAAAGAACATTGTATCTATTTCATGTTTGAATGAAAAGGGTTATCATTTAACTTTTAGTAACAATTGTTGTTACATAACTTTAAATGGCGTTCTTTATGGGAATAGAACTTTGTGCAATGGTATCTACACGTTAGATTTATCCAGTGACGTTTTCAATATCGAAGTTAGCAACAAACGTGCTCGAATAGATAATCGAATAAACTCCTACACTTGGCATTGTCGTCTTGGCCATATAAGTAAGAAATGCATGACCAAATTACACCGATGTGGAATTTTGGAATCATTTGAACCCGGTTCATTTGATACATGCGAATCATGCTTAAAAGGCAAGATGACCAAATTACCCTTTTCTGGAAAAGGTAATCCAGTGGGAGAGTTGCTTGGTCTAATACATACTGATGTATGTGGACCAATGTCAACTCTTGCACAAGGAGGCTATAGCTACTTCATCACCTTTATCGATGATCACTCACGATTCGGGTATGTGTTCTTGATGAAACACAAATCTGAAGCCTTTGAGAAATTCAAAGAGTTCAGAAATGAAGTAGAGAAACAGCTTGGCAAAAGTATTAAGATACTTCGATCCGATCGGGGTGGTGAATACTTGAGTCAACAGTTTCAAGATTATCTTAGAGACAATGGGATATTGTCCCAATGGACTCCGCCGTATACACCACAGCATATTGGTGTATCTGAGAGGTGCAACCGAACCTTGATGGACATGGTTAGGTCGATGATGAATCATGCAACTCTTCCAAAATCCTTTTGGGGCTATGCACTAAAGACAGCTGTTTACTTGCTAAACAGAGTCCCGACCAAGGTAGTCTCTACTACTCCATATGAGACATGGGATAGTAAGAAACCCCACTTAACTCACCTTAAGATATGGGGTTGTCCGGCTTATGTGAAGCGGACTGTATCAGACAAATTGGATGCTAAGTCTGATAAATGTCTATTTATTGGATACCCTAAGGAAACGAAGGGTTACCAAATCTATCATCCCTTGGAACAAAAGGTGTTTGTTTCAAGGCATGCTGTATTTCTGGAACAAGAATTTCTTTTACGAGAAAACAGTGGGAGTGGCATTGAACTTGATGAAGTTCAAGAAACTCCAATAGACATTACAGAGACACCTAGTCTAGACCCACAACCAATACCTCATAATGATGAGCTATCAGTTGAACCTAAAACAACACCACCTCTTCGTAGGTTTGATAGGACACACAATATTCCAGAGAGATACGGATTTCTCATAAGTGAATCGAACGACGTGTTACTCATAAGCGATGACGAACCTATCAGTTATGAAGATGTTCTGAAAAGTTCAGAAAGAGACAAATGGCTTGAAGCCATGAAGTCGGAAATGGATTCCATGTACGAAAATCAAGTATGGGACTTGGTTAACCCACCTGAAGGGATTAAGCCCATAGGGTGCAAGTGGGTTTTCAAGAAGAAAACCGACATGAAAGGTAATGTTGTTACCTTTAAAGCTAGATTAGTGGCAAAAGGATATCGTCAAAAATAAGAAATTGATTATGACGAAACCTATTCGCCAGTAGCTATGCTTAAATCCATTCAGATGCTCCTAGCCATAGCAGCTCATTATGATTATGAGATATGGCAAATGGATGTGAAAACAGCTTTCCTTAATGGAAACCTGCTTGAGGATGTATACATGATACAACCTGAAGGTTTCACATCAGTTGATAAAACCAAAGTATGCAAGCTTCGACGATCCATATATGGACTGAAGCAAGCATCCAGGAGCTGGAACATCCGTTTTGATGAGACAATCAAAGAGTTTGATTTCTCACAAAATCCTGACGAACCTTGTGTGTACAAGAAGGTTAGTAGGAGTGCAGTCGTATTCCTAGTATTATATGTCGATGACATCTTACTTATAGGAAACGATATATCAGTCTTACAAACAGTTAAAATTTGGTTGTCCAAAACTTTCTCCATGAAAGACCTGGGAGAAGCAACCTATATCCTTGGGATTAGAATCTATAGAGATAGATCAAAATAATTGCTTGGTCTTTCGCAGTCTACATATATAGACCGAGTGCTAAAAAGGTTTAGCATATCGGAATCCAAGAAAGGTTACCTTCCCATCAGGCATGGGATCAACCTTTCAAAGTCTATGTGTCCGCGCACAGAAGACGAGAGGATTTGCATGAATAAGATTCCTTATGCATCCGCGATAGGATCTATCATGTATGCTATGTTGTGTACTAGGCCCGATGTATCGTATGCTTTGAGCGTCACAAGCAGATACCAGTCGGATCCAGGAATGGATCATTGGGCGGCTGTCAAGACAATCCTTAAGTACTTAAGAAGAACTAAGGATGTGTTCCTAATATATGGAGAAGGAGATATGGTAATACGTGGGTATACAGATGCCAGTTTCCAGACAGATAAGGATGACTCCAAATCTCAGTCTGGATACGTATTTACTTTGAATGGAGGCGCAATAAGTTGGAAGAGTTCCAAACAAGACACCGTAGCGGATTCTACCACGGAAGCGGAATATATCGCAGCTTCGGAAGCAGCAAAGGAAGCAGTCTGGATCAAGAAGTTTGTCTCCGAACTTGGTGTGGTTCCAACCATTGATGAAGCAGTGCCGGTTTACTGCGACAACAATGGAGCTATTGCACAAGCAAAGGAATCAAGGTCTCATCAGCGATCCAAACACATGCTTCGCCGCTATCATCTGATCAGAGAGATTATAAGTAGGAATGATATACAAATTGAGAAAATTCCCACTGAAAGGAATTTAGCGGATCCTTTAACTAAGGCCTTGCCTCAAAACAAGTTTGTGGGTCATGTTAGAGCCTGTGGTATTGGATACCGTAGCGATTGGCATTAGGCCAAGTGGGAGTTTGTTAGTGATATGAGAGAAGTGTCCTAAGGCAATCGCCTTATGATTGTAAACGTTTATTTTAATAAATGATAATTCACTATTTGAGTATACATGTTTGTGTATTTGATTGGGATCTTAAACTCATCTACTGAATGTCCGCAATACAATTCACAGCATAAGAGAATTTGTTATGGGATCACAACTAGTGATTATCTCTACATGTGCAATTGTGAAGTATTGAAAATATCCCTAGTCGATGAATTGATAAAAACGGACACTATCAATTCTGTTGAGACTAGCATGGGTTATTCTCTAATCAGCTGATTCTCACTGGCTGGTGACATTGGGATGTCCGGAGATAAACATGGATGCTAGATAAGGGAACTAGTTCATTGGAGTGACTAGCTATAAAACTTCATATGGAAATCTACATATAGATATGTCAATGAAGTTCTTACTGCAGCTTAAGTGCGATGTTCCTTTGACTTGCGGTGTTCAAGTCATCTTGGTCATGGAGACTTATACTTTAACATCTTAAGCAAGCATCTCCAAGGAGGTGTGGACCCAGGATGATTGGGTATAAGCCGAAGTGCCCGAAGATGTTTAAACAGCCTACAAAGGATTCACCACTCCTTGCGAGGAGATGTATACCCAGGCCTATCGTCGGATTGTTACTCAAAGCCTCTGGCCAGAGCATATCATGTTTAGAGTATGAGTCTCTTAAATACATGAGAGTAATTAGAAATCCAAAGGACGAGAAAGACACTACTTGGGCTAGGTGTGACGTAGTCAGTCTAGTGGGGACTGACACAAACAGACCATGTCCTGAACCAAGTGGGTATAAGATGGTGAAAGGAATGGGGCATGATTCATTAGAGCTGCTGAAGGGTTTCAGAATTACTTCTGAGGTCAACCGTTGATCTTTCGATTAATTGGGGGTCATGATGTACTACTAGATGTCACTCATGATCGTTTTATAATTAGTTGATTATAGACGGCCAACATAAATCGAAAGCCTATTTAGTCACACGCACTACGAGTAATCTGAGGGATTTAAAACGAGTTAAAAATTGGATTTTCCAATCAAGAGAAATAAGTCGAATCTGAGTTAATCAGAGGCGCAACGGAAACTTAAAATGGCTAAGTCTTTTGAAGGCTTATTGAGCGAATTAAATGAGTTTAATTCGCGATCGGTTCGGCTCGGTTTGGCCGGCCATTAAAAGGGGAGAAAACCAATTTATTTGGTTTAATTAATAAAATAAATCTAGCGTGATTTGTTTTATAAATTATGGATAAATAAATTTGTATAAAGAAATTTATAGAAATAAATTTATAGAAATTTATTCCCTTTTTATGGAAATTAAAATGATCCATGGAATGGTTTATTTTAATTTTATAAAATCAATTATGAATTGATTTTTCTATAATAAGAAAATTTATAAATTTCTTATAAAATTTATTCCATAATAAAAGGAGAGAAGGTATTTGTTTTATTATAAAGTTAGTTATAATAAAACTTGGCTTAAACGGAATAATTAGTAAGAGAATTTATAGGATAAATTTCTTATAAAAAATCCGTTAAGAGGGAGACTTGGCAAGGGAAAGGTTACTATATAAAGGAACCAAGGCTAGCCTTGAATTCCAATCAATAGAGTAATCAAGAGATTAACCCTCTCCCTCTCTCTCTCTTATTCTCTTCCTCTCCTTCTCCTTCCCACCTAGGGCCGGCGCCCCTTGAGCATCTTAGGGCCGGCGCCCCTAGTCCAACCTAGGGCCGGTGCACCCTCACCCTTCCAAGGGTTGGCGTGAGCAACCATCACCAAGAAGGAGCCAAACAAGAAGAAGAAGAAGCGGATCGCAACTCCTCTCTTCCCGGAATTTTGATTCCGTTTCTTGTTGGTTAGTTTCCATTCTTTTCTCTTGTTCTTCTAGTTGTGCCTTCCGAGAATCTAGTAGTTCTCGTCGGCACAAAACTCGTGACTTTGCGAAGTCATCCCGAAGAGAACTCAGCGTGGACGCTAATAGAGGCGGAGCTTCCAAAGGGATGCTACGGTTGGATCTCGTCCCTATCTTCGAGTTACGAGAGGTACAAAGTAAATTAGTTTACTTTTTCGCAAAGTTTTTAATTTATGATCATGTCCACACATCATAAGGTTGCATGCTAGATACGTGGTTAAAATAATTTGAGAAATTATTTTATGCTAATTCTTCCGCTGCACGTAAAAATTTAAAATTTTACGAACCCGTATCCTTGTCAACATGCACCCGGTCCCAACAGTAGTTCTGTTACAACATGTGCCAGATTTGGTGGGGGTACTGTCTCGTTGAGTGGTGGTGCTGTCTCGTTAAGTGGTGGAGGGGCAGTCTCGTTAAGACGGTTACTACGTCTTCTAGCCATCTTCATAAGAAATGAGACTAGTATGAGGTAATAGTTATTCCTACATCCATGCATAATTAACTAGGAGTAGCACATACTATCATGCATAAAGGAAGTAGTAGGTTTAGAGTTCTTACTTGGAAGCGGCAGGATGAGGGCTTGATGCGTGTGATAGTGGTGAGGTAGACCTGCTCTGATACCAACTTGTAACGCCCGCCCTTAATCCCCTAGGAATTCGGCGGCGCTACTTTACTTTCATACATTACAACTACACGCATGCATTCATATTTTTTTTTCAATCTAATCTATGCATGGGCACATGTAACATTAAAGCATGCAAGGTTCATGTAGCGGAAGCATAATTATTTTTCAGAACACTCAACCAAGCTTGGACATCAAGTATTAAATCATGTGTAACATTATTCTAAGCATGCGCATCTTAATAGGGAGGTTTTATACCAGATTTAGAAACAAGATTCATGATGGCATAAGATATATAAGTGTCTCTATCATGGTAGGTAACCAAAAGATGGGTAAGCAATTCTACCTAAGCTATGCGCATGGATGAATTAGGCAAGAGCGTAATGAAGCATAATTTAGGTATGATAGAGTATAATGAATACAAGGCATAGAACATAGTATATCAACATAGATTTTCTAAGGTGAGATATCATGACTTGGTGAGGAAAAAAACATAGCATATTCAAAACATGTCTCCTAGCAGAAGTGCAGTTAATAAACAGTTTTAGTATATAAGAGTGCAATAGCGAGTCATAGGGTATCAAAAACCAAGTATTCATCTTCAAACATAGCATGTATATAAAAAGAGCATAACATGGGTTTAACATGACAAGTTCCAAAACTTGAAGCAACTAAGAGCAAGATCTTTTTTTTTATCCACCAGCACTATCACACACACACTTGCCCTTCTCCTGCAGCCTCCATAGTTTAGCGTCCTTTATCTGTAGCATAAGGGGAAACACTAAACGATAAGCAATAGCTTAGTAAGACCCTGTCCTGCTCACAAAATCGGATATCATGAAAAGGTAAGAGAATATATCACATTCAAGCATGGTAAGCATTTATGCATGTTAAACATCTAAGCATGTTAACTTCGTAGGAAGGTTCTTTTGAAAACATATAAACATAATACTTGAACATAGCGTAATCATTAGGGCCCGGCTTGTACTTCATGTTTTGCGCGCGCCCCTAAATAGGAACGAGGTAGCTAATCCCGAACCACTAGGGTTTACTAGGCCTTCTCAAAAGTCCTTCAGCCTAGTATCATAATCATTTGACTCGCTTTAAGAGTCTATAGTACAAGCCATTATAAAATAAAATAGTTATCATGTTCTTCATTTTCATAAAGTATGCTCTTAGTCCCAACCTTCTAGGGAAGCATTCTTTAGGCCCTAAGCCTTCTTCATTCATGCCCTAAACGGCTCATTCTTATGCATATGTATGCATTCATAATCATGATAACTAGCATAGTATAAAGCATGCATTTCATGAGAGCAACCATGGCTAGGGTCCAAGAGTTCTCTCTTGGCCGAAAGTTGTAATTGGGCTAGCATGCATTCCAATCAACATATCAAGAATCACACAAGCATGTCATATCTTACACAAGATCATTATCATGCATGGTATTCATTTGACCTAATCCATTCCCAAGTATAGGGCCCTTTGGCCGAACATGTAGGGTTGAGTACTTTGGGGTTTTTAGCCACATAGCATCATGAACATTCATACAACACATGTGATATCATAGAGATTCATTAGGGTGCATAGCATGAAGTTAAGCTTAAGAACCTAACCCTAGGGTAGGGTTGGCCGAATGGTTAGAAGGGGATTCCCATCCCTCCTAGCCTTCTTTACTCACACACAATATAATACATTCATGCAAACATCATCATTAAGCATAAGAAAGCATGTGGCCTACCCTAACCCTTGGTTAGGGTGATGGCCGAAACATGTAGAGACATGTAGAGGGCATCATGTGAGTCATGTAATCGATTCAAGAGCAATTATGCTACAGGTGAGGGGGCACTTACTTCTTTCGCTAAATATCCTTAAGGTATACCCTTAGTTCGGAGGGGATGTGCTTGTCCTTGCTCTTGAGGTCCTTGACTTCTTCTTGCCATGCAAGAGATTCAAACCTTCAATGGGGTCTTGAGAGTGTCCCTTGGGATGAAACCCTTCCCTTGGATTTTCGGAAATCTCAAGGCGGGAGAGGAGTTTGGATTTCGGCAATTGAAGAGGGAGAGGGGAGTTGGGATTTTCGGCAATTGAAAGAGGGAGAGGGAGTTTTCGGCAATTTGAAGAGGGAGAGGGAGTTTTCGGCAATTGAAGAGGGAGAGGGAGTGAGGGGTTTGCAACAATGATGGTTAGCCCCTTAGCATTCCCTCTTATTTATACTAAGGGAAGAGGCAAGGTGCCTCTTCTCCAAGTGTCTCTTCACTAAGGGGTTTCTCATCAAGAGTCTCTTCCTCTACCCTTTCACATTCCCTAACCCTTAACAAGAATTTCCCTTCCTTTCTCTCAGTACTCCCCTGCTGGGTGAATTGGTTACTTCGTTGCTTTTCATGGCTTTGCTTACCAAGAGTTCCATGGTTCGATCCTCGGCAAGAGCATATTTTTGCTCCTCTTTGGTTTTCACTTTTGCAAAGCCCATTAGCCCAATTCACTCTCATATTCTCAAATCACATTTATGCAATCACATATTCCAATTCATGCAATCACATATTCTAATTTATGCAATTACATATTCCTAATCCTTTCTAATGAAATCACATAACATTAAATCATGAAATGACAGAAATGTAATTTTATTCATTTATGAAATAAATGTCATACAATCTGATAATATATATTGACATTTTTGTGCCCTTTTTACAATTGAAAGCAAGCCCAAAATTTGGGGCGTTACATTCGACTCGGAGTTTGGCTTTTGCCAAATCTCGAGAATGAAATGAAATTAATTCACTTAATTGACATCTATTAAAACCAGTTACCTTAATTTCGCCGTCTTCTGTAAAGGTCAGCTCGCCATCATCCTGTTCTGATTCTGACTCAGTCTCGACTTTATCTGAGGCGGTCAGGGCTAGTAGGTTTGATTGGGGTGCTTCTTCTTCTTCTTCTGAGGAAGACTCGTCCCAGGTTGCTTGGAGCGCTTTCTTTCTTCTTGTCTTTTTAGTCTCCTTTAGGTTAGGGCACTCTGACTTGTAGTGGCCCTTTTTCTTGCACTCGTAGCAGGTCACATTGGGCTTGTTTGCGGGTTCAGCTGGTTCGTCCTTTCTTCGGCTGATTTTCCGTTTGTTGGTTCGGTTCTTCAGCTCTTTGTAGTAGCTTCGGGCTAGTCGGACCAGCTTAGTTTGATCTCCTTCTTCGTCTTCTGAGTCTGAGTCTGAGTTAGACTCGGGTTCAGGTTCAGGCTTTTTCTTTGTTGTCCTTCCAGTTTTACCTGCAACGAAAGCAATACCTTTCTCGACCATATTGGTGTTAGTTTGTTCGTGCAGTTCTAGTTCGGAAAACAATTTGTCTAATTTTATTTTTGAAAGATCCCTTGAGACCTTGTATGCATCTACCATAGATGCCCACAAGGTGTTTCTAGGGAAGGCATTTAGAGCATACCTTATTAAGTCACGGTTTTCAACCTTGTGACCTATTGTGTGAAGACCGTTCATCAACTCTTGGATTCGTGCGTGGAGCTGGGCTGCTGTTTCATTGTCGGCCATCTTGATGGTGTAGAGTTTGTTCAGAAGCAGATCCCTCTTACAGATTCGAGTATATGATGTCCCTTCGTGCAGCTCGATCAATTTTGCCCAAAGCTCCTTCGCACTGTTGAAGGGGCCCACCCGGTTCAGCTCCTCTTTCGTCAATCCGCATTGAAGAGTCTGAGTCGCTTTAGCGTCGGCTTCGATTTTTCGTTTCAGAGCGGTGTCCCACTCTGTGTAGCTTTGAGGAAGTCCATCAGCATTTTTGGGAATCTCCAATCCGGACTGGATGATGATCCACATGTCCACCTGAGTTTTCAGGTGGACCTCCATGCGGCTTTTCCAGTAGGAAAAGTCTTCTCCACTGAAGAGTGGAGGTCTGGCGGTGCTAAATCCCTCTTGCATGGCCATTTAATCTGAAATAGAAAACTTAACAGAAAAACAAATTTTCCAAGACTAGGTCTTGGATTAGTAGTGCTGGATAAATTAAATAACGAGGGGTGTTGCACCAACCTCGCTTAACAAAAAAAACGAGCGATATATTTAACGAAAAATTCGTAAGAAAAAAAATAGAAAATAAAAATCCGAAAAAAAAATTTCAAACTGGTGGTTGCACCAGGTTTGAACTTCCCCGCTCTGATACCACCTGTTGGATCGATAGAATCGATAGAGGGGGGGTGAATATCGGTATTCTTTCTTTCGGAAAATTAAGAGCAAGTGCATAGCGGAAATAAAAAATAACACAGAGACGCAATCGTTTTTACTTGGTTCGGAGCCTGTGTCGACTCCTACTCCAAGGCCCACGGTCGTTGACCGTTTACTTTGGGCAATTCTATATTAGGCGCAAAATAGTTTACAAAGGATTACAAATTAAGTACAGTAAACTTTTAAATAGCTCTTTTACCGACGTCCGGAGTAGATCGACTTTTTCGGAGCAGCAGGACGTCGTCGGCTCGAGTTGGAAGGATTCCGGAGCAAGGCGCGAGAGCAGAAGAGCTTTGAGGCGTTGAGAGAATTGATGCTTTGAAGCCTTGGTCGAGGGCCCTTTATATAGGGCCTGGGGGCACACGGGATGTCGGGGGCGCCCCCCACGTGGTGTTTGATCCGGTTGGATCTCGGTCGCAGTCTGATCCCTTCCTTCTCGAGATAGATGTTGACCGGGGCGCCTGAAGCGCTCGGGGCGCCCGGGTTGACCGGGTCAAACACTTATCCGGCTTTGCTGGCTTCTGTATCGAGGCATGCGCATGGGGGCGCCCGGGAGCAGCGGGGGCGCCCCGCCCAGCAGCTGTTCGAAGCCCTTTTTACTTGTCTTGTTTTGTATGTACCTTGGGGGCGCCCGGGACACTCCGGGCGCCCTACTCAGCCATTATCTCTCTCCTTTCAGGCTTTCTGAGCTGCAGACACACGTTCCTTCGGTCCTGCATCCAGGGTTAGTCCAAAACACAACAATACATTAAGTGGTTAGATTATACAGCCTTAGCTGTCTTGGTTCTGACTTTGGTCTCCAAAATGGAGCCCTAGGTCGAACCGACGCCTACTGTTCCCTCGACGGGGAACGCGTCCTCACCTACTCCTCTCGGGAGAATTTACCTAATGCCAACCGTTCCTCTGGTTGGACTTTTGCCTAACGGTCCTTTGTCAGGTCTTGGATGCCGAGCTGCCCTTCGCTCGGTGCCTAGCATTCCTTCGCTAGGGCTTTAGTCCCAGGCTGTCCTTCGCCTGGCGCCTAGCAGTCCTTCGCTAGGGCTTTTACCCTGGCATTCCTTCGCCAGTGCCTAGCAGTCCTTCGCTAGGGCTTTTCCTACACACTAGATTAACTTGTTAGAAAACAAGTAAGACTTAACTTTTGACCTCTGTTGCCATTATCAAAACACAGGTTTGACTTGGGTGCATTCTGCACCAACAGTAATGAACTACTACACTCGACCTCTGTTATAGTACTTACTCAAGCGCTTGAGAGGACAACGTACCGGGCAGAAATTGTATCCGTTGTTCGGTCAAACTATATACTGGCCAGGCGCCTGAGTCCCTTTCAAGTGCCTAAGTGCCAACGTGGATCCTCCACTCATCACTCACCACGTAAGCCAGAACGTTGTGGCAGCTCAGCCACCCGCTGTCAACTCTCAGGCGCCTGAGTCCCATTCAGGCGCCCTAGTCAACTGCTTTCTCTTTTTAGCTGCAACAAGGGTCAGTTCCAAACATACAATAATAAAATATAGAATTAAGATATGTATGAATTACAGCCAGTGCTGTCTTAGTCCTGACTTTTAGGTTTCACTAGAAACCCTAGGTCGGATCAATGCCTATGGTTCCCTCACCGGGGAACACGCTTTCACCTACTCCTCTCAGGAGAGTTTACCTATTGCCACCCGGAACCTCTGGTTGGACTTTTACTCAACCTCTGAGAACCCGGAACACAACAATGTTTGACCTCGACCCGTCTCGACTCCTGTCTGCGATCCCCGCTCGGCAAAGTCTCATGCTCAGTTCCCCTGGTCCAAGTCTTCGTGCTCGACTTCACTCACCAAATTTTCGTTGCCCGATCCCTGACCAGGACTTCGTGCTCGGTTTCACTTGTCAAGTCTTCATTGCTCAATCCCCGACCAGGACTTCATGGTCAACCCTGCAAGTCAAGAGTTTTTGCCTAGCTTACCAGAACTTTCCTGCAATCTCAACAACATCATCAGTATACCATACCATCTTAACTTGAACTCTTTGCCATTTATCAAAACAAGGTTCGATCTAGTGCTTCCGGCACCAACAATAATCACATTCTAATTTTGCTACTTGTTCTTTTAATTTTTCAATTTCATACTTTAAAAAATCATACATATCTAAAGAGCATGAATGAGCTAACTCTCTTTGTAAGATGTGTATACTGAAAGACATGAATTTCTTTATATGAACATCTTCCTTTTGAAAAGAGAATCACAACTATACTAGGTGCTTGTTTACATTAGTACATGCATGAAGTCCAATTACTTTGCGTTATAGATAACATGGTGTGTGGTGTCACACGGAAGATCATGTTTGTTAGTAATATGAGAGAAGTGTCCTAAGGCAATCGCCTTATAATTGTAATCATTTATTTTAATAAATGAATATTCACTATTTGAATATACATGTTTGTGTATTTGATTGGGATCTTAAACTCATCTACTGAATGTCCGCAATACAATTTACAGCATAAGAGAATTTGTTATGGGATCACAACTAGTGATTATCTCTACATGTGCAATTGTGAAATATTGAAAATATCCCTAGTCGATGAATTGATAAAAACGGACACTATCAATTCTGTTGAGACTAGCATGGGTTATTCTCTAATCAGCTGATTCTCACTGGTTGGTGACATTGGGATGTCCGGAGATAAACATGGATGCTAGTTAAGGGAACTAGTTCATTGGAGTGACTAGCTATAAAACTTCATATGGTAATCTACATATAGATATGTCAATGAAGTTCTTACTGCAGCTTAAGTGCGATGTTCCTTTGACTTGCGGTGTTCAAGTCATCTTGGTCATGGAGACTTATACTTTAACATCTTAAGCAAGCATCTCCAAGGAGGTGTGGATCCAGGATGATTGGGTATAAGCCGAAGTGCCCGAAGATGTTTAAACAGCCTACAAAGGATTCACCACTCCTTGCGAGGAGATGTATACCCAGGCCTATCGTCGGATTGTTACTCAAAGCCTCTGGCCAGAGCATATCATGTTTAGAGTATGAGTCTCTTAAATACATGAGAGTAATTAGAAATCCAAAGGACGAGAAAGACACTACTTGGGGTAGGTGTGACGTAGTCAGCCTAGTGGGGACTGACACACATAGACCATGTCCTGAACCAAGTGGGTATAAGAAGGTGAAGGGAATGGGGCACGATTCATTATAGCTGCTGAAGGGTTTCAGAATTATTTCTGAGGTCAACCGTTGATCTTTTGATTAATTGGGGATCATGATGTACTACTAGGTGCCACTCATGATCGTTCTATAATTGGTTAATTATAGACGGCCAAAATAAATCAAAAGCCTATTTAGTCACACGCACTACGAGTAATCCGAGGGATTTAAAACGAGTTGAAAATTGGATTTTCCGATCAAGAGAGATAAGTTGAATCTGAATTTTTCAGAGACGCATCGGAAGCATAAAATGGCTATGTCTTTTGAAGGCTTATTGAACGAATTAAATGAGTTTAATTCATATGATCTTGGCTTGGGTTTGGACAGCCAAAGAGGGTCCCTACCCTCTTTGTTTGGCCGGCCACATTAAAAGGGAGAACCAAATTGTTTGGTTCAAGTTATAAAATAAACCAAGTGTGGTTTGTTTTATAAAATTATGGATAATATAAATTTTATAAACCGAGGTTTGGTTTATTTTTTCATGAAAATTAAAATAAACTTTGAGTAGTTTATTTTATTTTATAAAATTAATTATGAATTGATTTTTCCATGATAAGAAAAATTTATATAATAAATTTCTTGTGAAAATTTATTCCATAAGAAAAAGAGAGACATGGTTGGTTTTATTATAAATTAAATTATGATAAAAACTTGGCATGATGGAATAAATCATAGAAAAATTTATATGATAAATTTCTTATGAAAATTTATTCCATAAAAAGGAGACTTGGCGGTTGAGAGGCTACTATATAAAGGAACCAAGGCAAGGCTTGGAATTTAATCTAAGAGATCTAGAAATAAGCCCTCTCTCTCTCCTTCTCTCCCTCTCCCTCCTCTAGTGTCGCCGACCCTAAAAGGAGAACCCCTTTTGCCGTGAGCTTCAGCCACCACCAAGCAGCTGCCGAAGAAGAAGAAGAAGCGGGCGCAACTCCTTCCTTCCTCCCGGAATCATGATTCCGTTCTTCGTTTGGTGGTTAGTCTTCCCATCTCTCTCTTGGTATTCTTGTCGTGCCTTTGGAGAATCTAGTAGTTCTTGTCGGCACGAAACTCGTGGCTTTGCGAAGTCATCCCGAAGAAAACTCGGCGTGGACGCGAATAGAGGTGGAGCTTCCAAGGGACGCTTACGGTTGGATATCGTCCCTACCTTTGAGTTACGCGAGGTATTAAGTAAATTAGTTTACTTTCTGCAAAATTTTAATGTATGATCTGTTAGTGATATGAGAGAAGTGTCCTAAGGCAATCGCCTTATGATTGTAAAACATTTATATTAATAAATGATAATTCACTATTTGAGTATACATGCTTGTGTATTTGATTGGGATCTTAAACTCATCTACTGAATGTCCACAATACAACTCACAGCATAAGAGAATTTGTGATAAGATTACAACTAGTGATTATCTCTAAATGCGCAAATGTGAAGTATTGAAAATATCCCTAGTCGATGAATTGATAAAAACGGACACTATCAATTCTGTTGAGACTAGCATGGGTTATTCTCTAATCAGCTGATTCTCACTGGCTGGTGACATTGGGATGTCCGGAGATAAACATGGATGCTAGTTAAGGGAACTAGTTCATTGGAGTGACTAGCTGTAAGACTTCATATGGGAATCTACATGTAGATATGTCAATGAAGATCTTACTGCGGCTTAAGTGCGATGTTCCTTTAACTTGCGGTGTTCAAGTCATCTTGGTCATGGAGACTTATACTTTGACATCTTAAGCAAGCATCTCCAAGGAGGTGTGGACCCAGGATGATCGGGTATATGCCGAAGTGCCCGAAGATGTTTGAACAGCCTACAAAGGATTCACCACTCCTTGCGAGGAGATGTATACACAGGCCTATCGTCGGATTGTTACTCAAAGCCTCTGGCCAGAGCATATCATGTTTAGAGTGAGAGTCTCTAAAATACATGAGAGTAATTAGAAATCCAAAGGACGAGTAAGACATTACTTGGGCTAGGCGTGACGTAGTCAGCCTAGTGGGGACTGACACCATTGACCGTGTCCTGAACCAAGTGGGTATAAGGTGGTGAAGGGAATGGGGCACGATTCATTAGAGCTGCTGAAGGGTTTCAGAATAATTTCTTCTGAGGTCAAACCGTTGATCTTTCGATTAATTGGGGATCATGATGTACTACTAGGTGCCACTCATGATCGTTCTATAATTAGTTAATTATAGACGGCCAACATAAATCGAAAGCCTATTTAGTCACACGCACTACGAGTAATCCGAGGGATTTAAAACGAGTTGAAAATTAGATTTTCCGATCAAGAGAAATAAGTCGAATCTGAGTTAGTCAGAGGCGCATTAGAAGCTAAAAATGGCTAAGTCTTTTGAAGGCTTTTTTGGGCGAATTAAATGAGTTTAATTCGCGACGGTCCGGGTTGGGTTTGGCCGACCAAAGAGGGTGTTAACCCCTCTTTGGTGGCCGGCCAAATAAAAGGAGAAAACCAATTTAATTGGTTTAATTAATAAAATAAATATAGCGCGATTTATTTTATAAATTATGGATAAATAAATTTGTATAAAGAAATTTATATAAATAAAATTTATAGAAATTTATTCTTTTATGGAAGATTAAAATAATCCATGAGTTGGTTCATTTTAATTTTATAAAATCAATTATGAATTGATTTATCCATAATAAGAAAGTTTATAAATTTCTTATAAAATTTATTCCATAATTTAAAGAGAAGAAGAATTAGTTTTTATTATAAATTAGTTTATAATAAAGACTTGGTTTAAACGGAATTAATTCATAAGAATTTATAGGATAAATTTCTTATGATAAATAATTAGTTTTATTATAAAGTTAGTTATAATAAAATTCATAAGAGAATTTATAGGATAAATCTCTTATGATAACTAATTTGTTTTATTATAAATTGTTTATAATAAGACTAGGCTTAAAAGGAATAAGCAATAAGAAAATTTATAAGATAAATTTCTTATAACTAATTCCGTTAATTTGGTTTAGAGGGAGACTTAGCAAAGGAGTTGCTACTATATAAAGGAACCAAAGGCTAGCCCTTAATTCCAATTGAGTAATTAAGAGATTAATTATTCTCTCCCTCTCTTCTCTTCTCTCCTCCTTCTCTTCTTCTTTCCTTAGGGCCGGCGCACCCTAGCTCTCTAGGGCCGGCGTACCCTAGTTCCTCTAGGGCCGGCGCCCAATCACAACACCAAGGAGGTGTTGCCGTGAGCCACTAGAAGAAGAAGAACCCGAACAAGAAGAAGAAGAAGCGGATAGCGACTCCTCTCCTCTCGGAATTCGATTCCGTTGCTTCTTGTTGGTTAGTTTCTAACTCTTCTCTTGATCTTTCAAGTTGTGCCTATAGAGAATCTAGTAGTTCTCGTCGGCACAAAACTCGTGACTTGGCGAAGTCATCCCGAAGAGAACTCGGCGTGGACGCGAATAGAGGCGAAGCTTCCAAGGGACGCTACGGTTGGATCTCGTCCCTTACTTCGAGTTACGCGAGGTACTTGGTAAATTAGTTTACTTTTCGCAAACTTTTATTATATGATTATGTCGATACACTATAAGGTTGCATGCTAGATACGAAGTTAAAATAATTTAGGAAATTATTTTATGCAAACTCATCCGCTGCACGTAAAAATTTTAAATTTTACGAACTCGTATCCTTGTCGACATGCACCCGGTCCCAACAGTGGTATCAGAGCCGGTTAGTGTTCGAATTAATCAAATAATTGTTTTGTGGAAAACTTTGTCATGATCTCAATTTCGGAAAAATTTTTCAATTATGGAAACTTTCGAATTATAATAAATTTTAGATTTAGGAATTTCAAAGTTTGGAAATCCTCATGAAATTTCGCAAACGTTTGAAATTTTCTATTTTCTGAAATTTTATAATAATTTCGAAATCTTCCCATCTTTGGAAACTTTCCAATTTTGGAAATTTTTCTATTTTAGAAATTTTCTAATTTTGGAAATATGTAAGTTTCCTTTGTACCAGAAACTTACAATTATTCTGAAAATCAATTTTCGAAATCTCGCAATTTTGGGCACTTTCTTTTAAGAAAGTCTAGACAAATTCATGGACAGTTAATTGACAATTAAATTTGAATTGGTTTTTAAATTGACAACAAAATTCTTTATTTTGGATTGAGCCTCGGGGAGTCGTCCAATTTAAAGTTAGTTGTTGTAATTTAATTTCCCAATTTTAATTGAAATTGTCATGTTTGATTGGATTGAGCCTCGGGGAGCCGTCCAATTGGATTTACAACACATTACTTTTCTTTGGGTATCTGAGCCTCGGGGAGCCACCCTTAGAAAACAATTTGTTGTAATTAATTAAATCCATGAATAAAATATGTTTGAAGAGGTGATGCTCTTACATATTGTTGTCTCCAAAATTAATTAGGAAATTGGTTTCCTATAGAGTTTTCTTAAATGAGATTTTCATGAAAATAATATGTAGTTGAATTAAGGGATTTGTCTCTTAATTTAACAAGATTTGATTTAGAGAAATCAAAGTCTTGAACATATTATTTCCGAAATTAATTATGACAATTTAGGAAATTGTTTCCCAAAACAATTCCTTTAATAAAGTATGAAATTATAATTAGGAAACCCGGTTCCTAATTTAATTCATGAGACTTGATAAATTAAGTCACATACATACTTTATTAAGGAAATCGTTAGTCATGACATAATTTTATGTCATGAATGTGCTTAAAAGGAATGAGACCCAAAACCCCTTACAAAATATTAAGGCCAACACCTTCCATTAATATGGTTAGAATCGGAGTTTTGTTTCTCGCTTGGGTTGATGGACACATCCATGCCCGACTTGAACCTCAACATGTTCAAACCATGGAATTAGTTTATGAATAATATAGTTCGAGTCAGAGGTCAATCATTAGTTTTGGTTGTTGGACACATCCAAGCCTGACTAAGCGGTTGAATGAGCTCCAACCATATTAAAACTATTTCTTGATTAATGGGTCAGCCTTAAGCTTGGAGCATCGATTTGTTGTGCCACAGCCAAGGTCGATGTAAAGAGAGGTGCAGTTGGGTGCTATGTATAATGATACATACTTGTTAATGAGTTAACAACCCAATGTTTTATGCAAACATTCAATTAGTTGATAGCATAATGTGATAGTTACATATATGTGATGTGTAATCGGTATAATTACCTACCTTCATAGCTAAGAATAACTTGATGGCCACAGCCATGGTTGTTCTTACCTATGGTTGGATATCAACCTATTTGGAGATGTTCCTACGATCTCCCGAATTGATAATAAGGGTGACTCAATTCGTAAAATAAATAGGATTTAATTTATGTATGTTGATACATTCTTTAATAAATCTTCTCACATAATCTCAATTTGTATTTCTAGGTTAATCACTCGATCATGTCTTCTCTGAATTTGCATTCCATCTTGGACACCAACAAATTAACTGGGCCTAACTTCATGGACTGGCTTCGAAACCTGAGGATAGTCCTCAAGGCAGAGAAGATTGCTTATGTCCTTGAAAATCTACTTCCCTCAAATCCTCCAGCAGATGCAACTCCAGACCAATTGGTGGCCTATTAGAAACATGTGACCGATTCTGAACTTGCAAGTTGCATCATGCTAGCCTCTATGATACCTGAGCTGCAAAAGCAGCATGAGCATATGGATGCTTATACCATCATCTTCCATCTTAATGAGTTGTTTGAAGAGCAGGCGAGATCCGAAAGGTTCGAAGTCTCCAGACTCCTCTTCACAACTAAGATGCAAGAAGGCACTTCTGCCTCGCAGTTTGTGCTAAAGATGTTGGGGTACATTGAGCGACTGAACACACTCGGTTTTGCAATGGATCATGAACTAAGTATTGACTTAATTCTGAGTTGTTTGCCCAAAAGTTATTCGCAATTTGTGATGAACTATCGGATGAACAAGCTGGAAACTACCATTCCTGAGTTAGTCAACCTGCTGAAGTCTGTAGAGCCTTCTGTAAAGCAGGAACAAAAGGCAGTTCTGTTAGTTGGTTCCTCGAAGAAAGGTTCTAAGAGGAAGGCCAAAGAACAGAATAAGGGAAAGAAGAAAAAGGCTAAAAAGACTGAAAAGAAACCAAAAGGCACTTGCCATCATTGTGGCAAGGAGGGTCACTGGCGAAGAAATTGCAAGGTTTATCTTGAGTCCTTGAAGAAGAAGGCATCCGATGCCCCGTCCTCTTCAGGTATCTTCGTTATTGAATGTCACTCTATTTCCTCAAATACCTGGGTACTTGATACTGGGTGTAGCTCACATATATGTAATGACATACAGGGGCTAAGGAATAGAAGAAGACTCGTCAAGGGAGAAGCAGATTTGCGAGTTGGAAATGGAGCAAGGATTGCTGCTGTTGCCATCGGAACATATTTGCTAAAGCTCCCGACTGGACGTATCTTAGAACTGGATAATTGTTATTTCGTTCCTTCGTTAATAAAGAACATTGTATCTATTTCATGTTTGAATGAAAAAGGTTATCATTTGACTTTTAGTAACAATTGTTGTTACATAACTTTAAATGGCGTTCTTTATGGGAATGGAACTTTGTGCAATGGCATCTACACGTTAGATTTATCCAGTGACGTTTTCAATATCGAAGTTAGCAACAAACGTGCTCGAATAGATAATCGAATAGACTCCTACACTTGGCATTGCCGTCTTGGCCATGTAAGTAAGAAACGCATGACCGAATTGCACCGATGTGGAATTTTGGAATCATTTGAACCCGATTCATTTGATACATGCGAATCGTGCTTAAAAGGCAAGATGACCAAATTACCCTTTACCGGAAAAGGTAATCAGTGGGAGAGTTGCTTGGTCTAATACATACCGATGTATGTGGACCAATGTCAACTCCTGCACAAGGAGGCTATAGCTACTTCATCACCTTTATCGATGATCACTCACGATTCGGGTACGTGTTCTTGATGAAACACAAATCTGAAGCTTTTGATAAATTCAAAGAGTTCAGAAATGAAGTAGAGAAACACTTGGCAAAAGTATTAAAATACTTCGATCCGATCGGGGTGGTGAATACTTAAGTCAAGAGTTTCAAGATTATCTAAGGGACAATGGGATATTATCCCAATGGACTCCGCCATATACACCACAGCATAATGGTGTATCTGAGAGGCGCAACCGAACCTTGATGGACATGGTTAGGTCAATGATGAATCATGCAACTCTTCCAAAATCCTTTTGGGGTTATGCACTTAAGACAGCTGTTTATTTATTAAACAGAGTCCCGACCAAGGTAGTCTCTACTACTCCATATGAGATTTGGAATAGTAAGAAACCTCACTTAACTCACCTTAAGATATGGGGTTGTCCTGCTTACGTAAAGCGGGTTGTATCAGACAAATTGGATGCTAAGTCTGATAAATGTCTATTTATTGGATACCCTAAGGAAACGAAGGGTTACCAATTCTATCATCCCTTGGAACAAAAGGTGTTTGTTTCAAGGCATGCTGTATTTCTAGAAAAAGAATTTCTTTTACAAGAAAACAGTGGGAGTGGCTTTGAACTTGATGAAGTTCAAGAAACTCCAATAGACATTACAGAGACACCGAGTCTAGGCCCACAACCGATAATTCATAATGATGAGCTATCAGTTGAACCTAAAACTACACCACCTCTTCGTAGGTCTGATAGGACACGCAACATTCCAGAGAGATACGGATTTCTCGTAAGTGAATCGAACGACGTGTTGCTCATTGGCGATGACGAACCTATCAGTTATGAAGATGTTCTGAAAAGTTCAGAAAGGGACAAATGGCTTGAAGCCATGAAGTCGGAAATGGATTCCATGTACGAAAATCAAGTATGGGACTTGGTTAACCCACCTGAAGGGATTAAACCCATAGGGTGCAAGTGGGTTTTCAAGAAGAAAACCGACATGGAAGGTAATGTTGTTACCTTTAAGGCTAGATTAGTGGCAAAAGGATATCGTCAGAAACAAGGAATTGATTATGACGAAACCTATTCGCCAGTAGCTATGCTTAAATCCATTCGGATGCTCCTAGCCATAGCAGCTCATTATGATTATGAGATATGGCAAATGGATGTGAAAACAGCTTTCCTTAACGGAAACCTGCTTGAGGACGTATACATGATACAGCCTGAAGGTTTCACATCGGTTGATAAAACCAAGGTATGCAAGCTTCGACGATCCATATATGGACTGAAGCAAGCATCTAGGAGCTGGAATATCCGTTTTGATGAGACAATCAAAAAGTTTGATTTCTCACAAAATCCTGACGAACCCTGTGTGTACAAGAAGGTTAGTGGGAGTGCAGTCGTATTCCTAGTATTATATGTCGACGACATCTTACTTATAGGAAACGATATTTCAGTCTTACAGACAGTTAAAATTTGGTTATCCAAAACTTTCTCCATGAAAGACCTGGGAGAAGCAACCTATATCCTTGGGATTAGAATCTATAGAGATAGATCAAAACGGTTGCTCGGTCTTTCGCAGTCTACATATATAGACCGAGTGCTAAAAAGGTTTAGCATGTCGGAATCCAAGAAAGGTTACCTTCCCATTAGGCATGGGATCAACCTTTCAAAGTCTATGTGTCCGCGCACAGAAGACGAGAGGATTTGCATGAATAAGATTCCCTATGCATCCGCGATAGGATCTATCATGTATGCTATGTTATGTACTAGGCCTGATGTATCGTATGCTTTGAGCGTCACAAGCAGATACCAGTCGGATCCAGGAATGGATCACTGGGCGGCTGTTAAGACAATCCTTAAGTACTTAAGAAGAACTAAGGATGTGTTCCTAATATATGGAGAAGGAGATTTGGTAATACGTGGGTATACAGATGCCAGTTTCCAGACAGATAAGGATGACTCCAAATCGCAGTCTGGATACGTATTTACTTTGAATGGAGGCGCAGTAAGTTGGAAAAGTTCCAAACAAGACACCGTAGCGGATTCTACCACGGAAGCGGAATATATCGCAGCTTCGGAAGCAGCAAAGGAAGCAGTCTGGATCAAGAAGTTTGTCTCCGAACTTGGTGTGGTTCCAACCATTGATGATGCAGTGCCGGTTTACTGCGACAACAATGGAGCTATTGCACAAGCAAAGGAACCAAGGTCTCATCAGCGATCCAAACACGTGCTTCGCCGCTATCATCTGATCAGAGAGATTATAAGTAGGAATGACATACAAATTGAGAGAGTTCCCACTGAAAGGAATATAGCGGATCCTTTAACTAAGGCCTTGCCTCAAAGCAAGTTTGAGGGTCATGTTAGAGCCTGTGGTATTGGATACCGTAGCGATTGGCATTAGGCCAAGTGGGAGTTTGTTAGTGATATGAGAGAAGTGTCCTAAGGCAATCGCCTTATGATTGTAAAACATTTATATTAATAAATGATAATTCACTATTTGAGTATACATGCTTGTGTATTTGATTGGGATCTTAAACTCATCTACTGAATGTCCGCAATACAACTCACAGCATAAGAGAATTTGTGATGAGATCACAACTAGTGATTATCTCTAAATGCGCAAATGTGAAGTATTGAAAATATCCCTAGTCGATGAATTGATAAAAACGGACACTATCAATTCTGTTGAGACTAGCATGGGTTATTCTCTAATCAGCTGATTCTCACTGGCTGGTGACATTGGGATGTCCGGAGATAAACATGGATGCTAGTTAAGGGAACTAGTTCATTGGAGTGACTAGCTGTAAGACTTCATATGGGAATCTACATGTAGATATGTCAATGAAGATCTTACTGCGGCTTAAGTGCGATGTTCCTTTGACTTGCGGTGTTCAAGTCATCTTGGTCATGGAGACTTATACTTTGACATCTTAAGCAAGCATCTCCAAGGAGGTGTGGACCCAGGATGATCGGGTATAAGCCGAAGTGCCCGAAGATGTTTGAACAGCCTACAAAGGATTCACCACTCCTTGCGAGGAGATGTATACCCAGGCCTATCGTCGGATTGTTACTCAAAGCCTCTGGCCAGAGCATATCATGTTTAGAGTGAGAGTCTCTAAAATACATGAGAGTAATTAGAAATCCAAAGGACGAGTAAGACATTACTTGGGCTAGGTGTGACGTAGTCAGCCTAGTGGGGACTGACACCATTGACCGTGTCCTGAACCAAGTGGGTATAAGGTGGTGAAGGGAATGGGGCACGATTCATTAGAGCTGCTGAAGGGTTTCAGAATAATTTCTTCTGAGGTCAAACCGTTGATCTTTCGATTAATTGGGGATCATGATGTACTACTAGGTGCCACTCATGATCGTTCTATAATTAGTTAATTATAGACGGCCAACATAAATCGAAAGCCTATTTAGTCACACGCACTACGAGTAATCCGAGGGATTTAAAACGAGTTGAAAATTGGATTTTCCGATCAAGAGAAATAAGTCGAATCTGAGTTAGTCAGAGGCGCAATGGAAGCTAAAAATGGCTAAGTCTTTGAAGGCTTTTTGGGCGAATTAAATGAGTTTAATTCGCGACGGTTCGGGTTGGTTTGGCCGGCCAAAGAGGGTGTTAACCCCTCTTTGGTGGCGGCCAAATAAAAGGAGAAAACCAATTAATTGGTTTAATTAATAAAATAAATCTAGTGCGATTTTTTTATAAATATGGATAAATAAATTTGTTAAAGAAATTTATATAAATAAAATTTATAGAAATTTATTCTTTTATGGAAGATTAAAAAAAAAAATAAAATCCATGAAGTTGGTTTCATTTTAATTT